>JAJQKJ010002364.1:0-98683 GCA_029574335.1 Rana kukunoris | reverse complement strand
TCCTTTTCCTCTTGATTGGCCCACACAGAAAAGTTTTTGTAGAATTCTCTGATGGAACCTGGCCCACTGTACTGCTGGAATGGCCGCCGTCATCAGACCCAAGACGGACATAATCTCTTGTATGGTGCATGTGGGACTGGTTTGAAGGAATGACATATTTAGATGTATATTGGAGATCTTTTCTTCCGGTAAGGCAATCTTTTGCTCTACCGATAGAATTCTGTAACCCAAGTAGAGGATATCCTGAGTTGGTGTCATCTTGGATTTCTCCAAACTGATGATCCACCCCAAGTTTTGTAAACTGTACCGGGTTAGTTCTAGGTCTCGGCAGAGCTGTTCCTCTGACGGAGCCGTGATGAGGAGATCGTCCAAATACGGAACTACAGACACTGATTGGAGTCTCAGGGGAACTAGGGCTTCCCCAAGAACCTTTGAAAATATTCTTGGAGAGGAAGAAAGGCCGAATGGTAGAGCCCTGCACTGGAAATGGTAAATCTTTCCCTCTATCAAGATTGCCATACGGAGGAATTTTTGACATTCCTCCTTTATGGGTATATGCAAATAGGCGTCCCTTAAATCCAGGGTTGCCATAAAGGTATCCTTCTGTAGAAGATTTCTTACAGAGTAAATCGACTCCCATCCGGAACTTCTTGTATCGGATGGAAAGGTTCAGGGGGCCGCAGGTTCAGGTGAGTCTGAACTTGCCCGAGGGTTTTTTGACAACAAAAATATGAGAGTAGAAACCCTCCCCTTTTCTTGAATTGGAACAGGAACCAATACCACTTGGTCCACCATTTCCCCTATTAACAAAGGTAAGGCTCTTGCCTTCTCTGGATGTCTGGGCAGCCTTGTAACCAGACATGTGTCTGGAGGTTGTCTGTGGGAACTCCAGTGTGTAACCCTTCTTGATAATGTTTTAAAACAAACTCGTTCGAGGTTACTTTTTTCCCACTGGGGGAGAAAGTTCTTTAGTTCTCCCTCCCACAGGAACCCTGACATCACTGTGGCTTGGGGGCCGGACTGGGGCGGTTAAATAGAATGCCTCCTCTTCCTTTGCCCTTCTGCCCTGCCCAATGCTTCTTGGGCTTAATATCTTTCCCACTTTTTTCTGAGTCCTGGGGGGGACGAAAAAAAATTTCTTTGAAAATTCTTCTTTTTTAAAAGGAAGGATTTCTTTTTTATCCGCTGTCCTTTCTAAGGCGTTTTCTAATTCTGGCCCAAAAACCAGGTCCCCGTTAAACGGAACACTGCATAACTTCGTCTTGGATGCAATGTCTCCTGACCAGGTTTTTAACCACACAGACCTTCTAGCCGCTACTGAGAGAGCTGCTGATTTGGCTGTGAACTTAACCGTGTCTGTGGTAGCATCGGAAATAAAACTGGTCGCCTTAAACAACATAGGGAAAGTCTTCAGTAATTCTTCCCTAGGAGTACCCGTCTTAAGGTGTTTCCTCCAATTGGGTCAGCCAAAACTCTAAATTTCTGGCCACGCAGGAAGTAGCTAACGCTGGTTTAAGGCCTGCCATGGAAAGTCCCATGCTCTCTTCAGGACAATGTCGGTCTTTCTGTCCATTGGGTCCTTCAGATGGCCCATATCTTCAAAGACCAGGTCTGCCTGTTTAGAAACCTAGGATAAGGGAGCGTCCAATTTGGGCGCTTTGTTCCAGACTGCCTCTGGGTTCTCGTCAAACGGGAATCTCCTTTTCAGCGAGTTCGAAAAAAAGGGTTTCTTATCAGGTTCCACCCACTCTCTGCGGACCAAGTCAGAGAGTACTTCATGGATAGGAAAAACTCTAGCTTTCTTTTTCCCTAGAGCCGCATACATCTTGTCGTGCCTAGACAACGGAGCTTCCTCCTCCTCAATTTCTAGGGTGTCGTAAATGGCACCCAGTAACTCGTCTACCTCTTCAATAGACAGTTTATATTTAGTAATTATTTTAGCTGCGACCTGGCTCTCCTCTATGTCTGAATCTGAGTCTGAGGATTCTGGTCTAGCTAATTCAGGGCTATGCTCCCTTACCGTGCGGGCGGGGCTCCCCTGAGCTAGGAATAGTGGGGCTTGGTGACGGAGAGGCTATGGCTGCACTAGGAACTACAGATGTGTTCACATTCGCGATCAAATCCCTAAGAGATTTAAACGTCGAGGCCATCTCCTCCTTAAAGGAGCCCAGAAAACTAACCAAGGAAGAGTCTGTCTCTGATTTAAGCAATTTAGAGATACATTGCTTGCAGAGAGCCTTATCATACCCAGAGGACAACTTGCTACCACCACAATTTGGGCATTTCTTGCGGCCAGACCTATCCTCCCTGGGAGTTTCCTTTGCCTAAAAGGAAAAAAGGAAACAAGGAAAAAGGCCTTAGTTCCCACGGCGCCTGCTCCACTGTCACCCGTGCTACTATCACCAGAATACTCTAGGATGTCCACCACTACCACATCTAGCAGAAAAACAATACCCTTAGAACTGCCCAGCAGCCTACCTGGGTGATGCTGGCGCCTGTTTCATCCGGAGTCTGCAAGGGATTGACCTCCATGGCTGTTCCCTGCCTCCGCTCCCGCCACTGATCCGGTATAGCTGGCTGCTGGTCGGGGATACAGGCCCAGACTGGGCTTTTTCTCTGCTCCCCACGCCGATGAGACCCGGAACCGGAAGGTCTCGGTGCACGGCTATGACGCGCTTCCGCCGGAAACGACGCTCGGCGTCTTCGACCCCCCAGCGCTGGAAGTTTTGAAAAATTGAACTCCCGCCGGGGGGAACTGCGCCATTCCGCCCACTGACCGAATCGGTACCGGGGAAGGAGGGAGACACGGGCCTGCTCAGCTGGACGGTACCCGTGCCCAAAGGTAAGAAACAAACCATTCTTTCCAGGCGTGCCATGGTCAGACCCGGTCCTCCACGCAGCCCTTAAGAGAAGGTTCCTAGCAACATGTTCCTCCGAGGGAGGAAACACAAAGACTGACCAGGGACTGAAGGGGCCGTCCTTTTAAGATTGTGGCAACGTGTTTCCTGTCTCGATGGGAGGGACTCCATCTCAGGGGCTGTCCTGGAAGACGTTCAGGGAAAATAGGACATTCTTCCGTCCGAAAAAAGGGATGCGGATCTTGCGGACGATAGCGGATGCATCATCCGCTAACGGATCCGCTCCCATAGGGACTTGTAATGAACGGACAAACGAAACGGACGTGTGAAAGGACCCTAATAGACATAACAAGTGTCTCCCCATACATCTTACAGGGATGCAAGAGCTGTGCAGGAAGGGTTTAAAGAGACCCTGTCACCAGCTTAAAAATTTGTAGCTAAAAGAACAGACAAACCAAGTAGTGGGCTAAAACATGAAGACAAGGGGTCCCAGTAGTTTAAAATACATTGTATAATTTTATAAAAAATATTGATTCATGACAATACTATACCTTTAGGCTATTTCTGTCACCCTTGAAACCTGTCTGAAATACTACAATTGTTTACATTCTTATGTCCTGGCTTCATTCCAGGACCTGAGCTACAAAAAAATGGCCACTAAGACCATGGTTCCCAACTGTCCCCTATTTCAAGGGACTGTCCCTTGTTATCTGTTTTAATCATTTTTTTTTTGCTCTGTATAGACAATAATATAGGTGTAGCGCTACCCCATTAAGGATCCGCTGAGTATAAGTGGGATCGGCATGTTATGTTACCTGGCAGGTGTCTAGAGGTGATACTTTGAGTTGAGAAGAAGAGAGCTAATGTCCAGTCTCTGGTTGGGTTTTCTTCAATGCTTTTATTCCAAGGCCCAACATGACCTTCATCAACATAGTATAGGATAGGAAAAGGTTGATGAGCAGAGAAAGAAAGCTTGAGTATCAGGCCTTGGATATTGAAAGGTGAGAGAGCAATCTTACTCTCAGCAGACAATAAACTCAGTTCAATTGGAATGGGTAAAGTGCCCCCTGGACAGGCCTCTGCCATAGGCCTGGCAGCCGGAACATCACTTGCAAATGTTAGGAGGACCAGGCCTCTGCCACAGGCCTGGCTCGGGTCTCTGCCACAGGCCTAGTACTTGAATGAGCATGAGATTGAAAAGAGTTAGTCCATCCAATAGATTTAGTTAGAGTCCCTGGATCCCCGGTTCGTTCAAGCCCTATTGGATCACCTGCCTCCGGGTCCTCCTCAAGCCGATCCCCCACCACACAGCTTCCAGCTTGGGATCATTTTAGGAAAGGTTTGGGACCCAGCAGCTTCTGGGATCCCTCTCCGTGTTAGAGTGAAGCTCCGCATGGTGCGCAACTTCGGCCAGGTAGGCCACGGCTGTGGGATCCATGGATGCGCGCACCCTGAAGGTGGATGCCGCACCTGGAACTCGGACCCCGCAGAAACAAGAACGGCCCTCAGGCCAAGGCGGCTGTCCCAGATATAGCCTTCCACAGCATGCCATGGCGGGGGAGGCTATATCCCTCTGGCGGGGGAACCAACCCCTCTGATTGGCTGCTGAGTAAAACGAGTCTGCCAGAACCCCTCTAGCGCCAACTGCCAGCCAGGGGTGAACACACACCCCTGGAGCGCAGACCGGCCCACAGGACAGTTCTGGAAATGGCAGCAGCCCAAATTTGACAAATTGTGAATGGGAGCCATGTAACTCTCCCATTCCCCACTAACGTTAGCGTAACACCCCCACAAAAAGCAAGGGGGCACTACATATGGTACATGAGACATTTCCCTTTTTTTTATTTTATAAAAACCTTCCCTCCCTCATTTGTTATGGTTTTTGGTCTAAAACAGGAGGGAAATTTAGGAGGGGAAACACCCACAGAGCTCTTGATGTTATAGTTTATTGTACAAATAATAGCAGTAATGAATAATGACAGCAATTAAAGGCATTGCGATTGTGCAAAATAGCAGTTGACGTTTACACTGTCTTACCAGGCTTGGGGCTGTATTGCCGGAGGATGGCTTCCACTCAAGGGGTGGTGCTTTGGGACGGAACAACAGTGCTGCTTGGAAGAGCACCACATTGTTAAGGTGGATGCCGCAATGTTTGTTGAAGGCAGGCATTGTCCCTGTTCTGACCCAACTCACGGGAACCTTTTCCTGTATTATATCCCTACCCTAACAAGCCGTTTTTTTACCCTGACTTACTACTCTTTCAGGCACTCCCCAATGATGTAGATATCCTATTTACTAAGGTCCTACACCAAGATGGTCAGACCTTTGTCACAAGCCTGGCAGCCAAAGTATCACTTTTAAGTTGCTGGGAGGAACAGGCCTCTGTTAAAGGCCTGGCTCGGGCCTCTGCCACAGGCCTAGTACTTCAGTAATCAAGAGAACAATTCGGATTGAGCGAATCCTCTCAGTAATGCAATGAAAGGGGTCCCTGGTTGACAGCTGTCATGTACCTGTCAAATCCTGGTGACCAGATCCCCGATGGTTCGTTCAAGCCCTTTTAGATAACCTGCCTCCGGTTTCTCTCAAGCCGATCCCCCACCGAACAGCATACAGCCTGGGATCTTCTCAGTAAGGTCGGGGACCCAGTATGTCACTGGGGCCCCTTTCAACATCTGGGTGGATCTCCATGGAGCAGGCAGCTCCGGCCAGGTGGGCGATGCGGACAGGGTCCGTGGATGCGCACACCCTGAAGGTGGATGCCGCACCTGGAATGTGGACCCCGCGCAAAGAGAGAGAGCCCCAGAATCATGGCGCCTGTTACAGATATACCCCTCCCCAGCGAGGGAAAAACGTCTCTAATTGGCCGCTGGGGAAAAGTGGCGCCAACTGTCACCCAGGGGTGGGATCGCAGGCCTGGAACGCAGACTGACCCACAGGACAGTTCTGGAATAACAGCAACCTGTAGTTTAATAAATTATGAATGAGAGCAAAATAACTCTCCCATTCACCCAATAACTTTAGCGTAGTGCCCGTACTGAAAGTAAGGGGGCGCTACACGTTTTTTTTTTTTTGCTGTACATACCGTCTTATTGTTATTTTCCACCCGACTTCTGGGTTCTCACTCCCGCGGGAGTAGGCGTTCCTATGCAGAGGCCTGATGATTGACCTCTTGTGAAAAAACTACCCCCGGCGCATAAGGAGCGTCACAAGTTTTCCGAAAGTAGCCGAACTGCGAGTCGGCTCTTTATGGCACCTGCGCAGTCAGCTCTACACAGCAGGCACCGTATAGAGCCGACTCGCAGTTCGGCTACTTTCGGAAAACTTGTGATGCGCCTTATGCGCTGGGCGGAAGTTTTTCACAAGACGTCAATCATCTAGCCTCTGCATAGGAACGCCTACTCCCGCAGGAGTGAGAACCCAGAAGTCGGGTGAAAAATAACGATAAGACGGTATGTACAGCAAGAAAAAAAAAAATTGGCATAGTGTAAATGTTGGAATTATGCTGAATGGAATGTTAAATACATGTTTTTAGGGTGAACCTCCGCTTTAAGGAAGAGAATTAATAGGGAAAAAGGACTTGTGGGTCTACGTATTAATGCTTTACGGTGTGCGTAGCTGGGCCATGGCAGGGGGTGTGTCTTTCACCTACTGTACATACAAAGAAGTCCCTCTTTTCCTTCTCAGAAAGTTGACTGAGACGTCTTCTTTGAGGACAATTAAACTGATAGGGCCAGATCCACAAAGAATGGCCCCTGGCGTAGTTTATCTAATTTACACTACGCCGCTGTAAGTTACAGCGGCATATCCTTATCCACAAAGAATTGCCGCGTAGTGTAATCTTGGCGGAGTAATTCAAATTTAGAAGATGGGGGCGTGATTTATGTTAAATCAGCGTGACCCCACGTAAATGACGTGTTTTTTGTATGGCGCATGTGCCGTCCGTGGAGGTATCCCAGTGCCCATGCGCAAAATCAAGTCGAAAATAGTCAATGAAAACGACGTGAACGTAACTTACGCAAATCCCTGTTCGCGAACGGTTTACGCAAACGACGTGAACGACGGAAAATTCTACGCTGGCCCGACGTCCATACTTAACATTACGTACGCCTCTATACAGCAGGGGTAACTTTACGCCGGACCTACGCTTACGCAAACGATGTAAAAGGAATGCGCCGGCCGCTCGTACGTTCGTGAATTGCCGTAAATCGCTCATTTGCATATTCAACTCGGTAAAAAGACGGAAGCGCCCCTAGCGTCCAGCGTAAGTATGCAACTAACGCCAGTCGTATCTTAGCGTAATTCCGGCGTATCTTGTACAAAACAAAGATACGCCGGCGGGAATTTGAAATTACTGCGGCGTATCTGGAGATACGCCGTCGTAATTCTTTGTGGATCTGGCCCCTAATCTCTATAGTTGTTCTCAGATAAGGAGACAGGTTTCATTTTGTTGTACCCCAGAGTATGAGATGGAAAGAGGCTACAGCTGGGGATACGCGACTGGAGAGTTTTTCCTGAAGCAGAAAAAAGCGTGTGGCACTACCTCCGGAGGAGCTGCTGGTTGTTTTGGGTGGCACATTTACCTTGTGGCTCTTCCGAATTCCTAGGGGTGCATGATGCATTTAGTAGAAGTAAAGGAATGTCTGCAACAGGTGCTCTTCGCTGTGCTCTTTATTACCCAGCCGGGTAAAAACAATAAACTTGTGGTGAGGAAAGTAAAGTTGAAGGAAGAAAGGAGAACAGCAAATTCAGGTGTAATGATAGGAAACAGTCCTGCTCCCAAACGTAACACTTCTGTGCGCCACTCCTGCTTGAGTGGGATTAGCGTACCCGGACACGCCTCTCTCACTGACCCTGGCAGCCTTGATCCCCAGTGGTTTGTCGAGGCCCTTTTGGATTTGAATGAGCCCACAGCACAACCAAGCTGAGACAGAGACTCTGTTTTGCATATAATAATTTGGATCAGAGTTTAACTACACTCTGATCCCCCTCTAAATTTAAATAGCACCGGTACCTAAAGTAACCAGGCGCTACAAGCGCATATGCAGGTTTTGATCCAGGATGTGCACTCAGGTGATCATGGGCACAACTGCCACAGTCCAGGACTTAGAAATGTAAATGCAGCACTACCCCAGAAGGAGCTGCTGAATAATTTTCAGGCGTCATGTTACCTCTATCTTCTCGCCATCCAGGGTGGTAGGGTAGATAACAGTTGAGAAAGTTCAATGTCCACACTGTACACTTCTTTTTCTAAGATTTATTTGTAGAACTTGGTAAAGAAAGAAGAAGTGGTTGAAGGGGTGGAAGGGTAAACAAGTGGATATGTTCAGGTGCAAATTTCAATACAGAAACACTTCTGCTAACAGCAACACAACTTTCGTTGTCACTCTAGCCAGAGTGGGTAGTGCGCACCCAGATAGGTCTCTCTCACTGGCCTAGCAACCAGAGTGGCGCACAAAACAAAGTGCAGTCTCTGCCACAGACCTTCCCTTGTATGGAGACACTTTCGGTCCAGAATCCCCTAGCACAGGATTCAGCACCCAGATCTCTTCAGATTCATTTCTGTAGAATTCAAGTCTGATAGGCGATCACTATCAAGCCTCTCAGTATATGGTGCAACCTTCAATTACGTTTCTAGACCTCTCCCGAGATACCAGCCTCATGCTTGATCCTCTCCAAGATAGGTCCTTTATGGCCTTGTACACACAAGGGAATTTTTCCGCTGAACATGGTCCGACGGACCGTTTTGGCCGGATTCCTCTGGCGGAAAAGTTTCAAAGTATGCTTTGAAACTTTTCCGCCGGAGAGCTGTCCGTCGGATATGTCCGCTGATTAGTACGGGAAACCAGCGGACATATCTGCCCGCACATGCGTCGTATCCTGTGAATGGATCCGACGCATGCGCGCGGAAGTGTTTACTTCCTGGTGCGGTGACGTGGCGGTGACGTGGCGGCGTCAACGTCACCGCCGCGTCACCGCGCTGTCCGCCGGTGGAGAATTTGATCCGATGGTGTGTACAGCCATCGGATCAAACAGCCCGGCGTAAATATGCGCTGTAAACGGTCCGGGGACCGTTTACAGCGGATACATTCCCTCGTGTGTACAAGGCCTTTCAAGCGGCTTCTTCCCTCCAGTACAGGATCACCTTGAAACCATAGACCCAGTCTGCTTACTGGGCCTACTCAACAGATTACAACCCCGGACCAACGTGGTCCTGGAGCCAGGATTCCAGGAACACGCACCCCCAGCCAGGAGGGCCACGAGGTGGTGGGACGACAGACCAAGGATCGACGACACTGGTTCAGTGGCGTCTGTTCCTTAACTACCCCTCCCAGCATGCACAGCGGGACGATCAATCCCCACTGATTGGCTGCCGAGGGGAGACACCCAATATCACCCTGACTTAGCTGCTGCCACCCTTGACCTGGGATGGTAATAACACACCCAGGCAAATAATAGTGTTCACTCTCAGCACAGCCACGGCTGAAACAAAAGCCAAATTTAGCCAAAATGATATGTGTCTGAGTTAACTAACACTCAGACTCCCTTCTAAATTTAAAGCAGAGCCAGCTCAACAGGAGCAAGCAGCTACATAAAATTGGAAGTATTTCAGCCAGGTTTGGGGTGACTGAAAAGGCCTACATGTATGGCATTTTTTTTTATCAAAACGTAATTGAACAAGCTGAGGTTAGACGCTGATTGGCTACCATGCACAGCTGCACCAGATTTTGCACTCTCTGGTTTTACTAAATCAACCCCATTGTATTTTTTATTTATTTGAAATGTGCCCCTGGACTTGCTAGCACATTTAGTTGAGGGATTTAGTTTGTTCTAGTGAACATTTAGTTCAGAAGAGTCAGTTCCTGTCACAGATCTGCAGCTTGGCCTCAAATTGGTCTCCTCTATTCCCAAAGATCAACATGAATGTTGGTACATGTAGGTCCATTCATGGCTTAAGGCTAGGTTCACACATATGCGTAATGGATGCGTTTTGAACAGCATCCAATTCGCATGACATGTGAAAGAACATTGCTTTCTATTGTCCCTTGTCACATATGTGAGTGTGGATTCAGTGCGAATTATAAGAGTCCTGTCAGTTTTCTGAGCAGTGCGGTCCGGCTCAGGTGCGAATTCAGGCCCATTGACTTCTATGGGAGCGACTCTGAATCGCACATGCCATTTAGGCTCGGTTCACAGATGGAAATGGCCACGGATCACACAGGAACGCTCTGCGTCCCTATTTTACATTTTGAGGGACAAATCCAGTATGAATCTTTGCCTGAATTCAGCCCTGAAACTGAGTCAAAGATGCACAAGGTTTCTGCGCAGCTGCCCCGGAGATATGTGAACCGACTCCATAGAGAGACGGTCACATTCTCCTGTAATGCGAATTGGATGCAGTGAAAACCGCATTCCAATTCGCATAGGCGTGAACCCAGCCTCAGTTGTGAACAATATAAAATCCTGACCTGATCAAAAACAGACCTGAAACACCTTTGTCAATTAGCTGTGAAGAAGGGGCTTCAATTTGCACCACACGTTTGAACCCAGCCTTTAGGCCGGGTTCACGCCTATGCGAATTGGTTGCGGCTTAAACCGCATCCAATTCGCATAACATAAAATACATTGATTTCAATGAGGCTGGTTCACGTATGTGCGATGCATTCGCACTGCGCATTGCCAAAAAACATGTGCATTTTCTAGGTATTGCGGTGCGGCTCAGGTGCGAATTCAGGCCCATTACCTTCTATGGGCACGCATCTGATTCGCAGATGTGTTCATTTCTCTTCAGGATTTCTCTCATTCACCTCAATACACTTCCCCCATCCCCCTCCGCTCTACCAGCTCTCCAAATTCGCAGCTAAAACGGGAGATGATCTGCTGAACAGTTTGTTATCTCCCTGCAGATATAAGAGAGCTGAAATTCTCAATGCACAAGTGTGAATCCGGCCTTAGGCTGGATTCACACCTATGCAGTTTTAGTGCATTTAGCAGATTTGCACTACAGTCCATTTACCATGGTTTGCTATGGAAAACGTTCTGTAGTGCAAATCTTCAAAATGCAAAATGCACTAAAAATGCATAGATGTGAATCCAGCCTTAGGCTACTTTCATACTGTGGCAGGGGGGTGTTAGCGGTAAAGCGCTGCTAATTTTAGCAACGCTTTACCACTGTTATAGCAGCGCTTTTAGGCCGCTAGCGTGGCACAGCTGCTGAATCGCTGTGCAGGCGCTTCGGCAGCGGTGCCTATTGATTTCAATGGCAGTTGTGGTAGAGGAGCATTATATGCACCACTCCCAATCCGCCCCAAAAATGCTGCTTGCGAGACTTTTTCTAACATTCCGCAAGTGCACTTCCCCAGTGTGAAAGCACTCATGCAGGGAAGGCGTTTTTCAGGCACTTTACAGGCCCTATTTTTAGCACAAAAGTGCACGAAAAATGCCGCTGTGTGAAAGGGGTCTAAGTCTGGGTTCTCATTATTGCTGGATCCGTCGCACAGCAGGGGTCCGATGCGTGCTGGTTCACCATCTCAGGCCAAATTTTGGACTGAAATGGACAAAAAGGCACATGTTTTTCCTGCAAATTGCACCGGACCTGCTGCGGAGATATGTGAACCAGCTGCATAGAGAACCAGTCACATTCTCCTCCATTGCGAATTGCGAATTGGATGCAGAAAAACCCACATCTAATTTGCATAGGTGTGAACCGAGCCTAAAGGATAAGTTTACCTTTCATAACATGTTACATCCATGTACTGGGTGTAACATTTTCCAAATGGACAGCCCCTCCCGCTAGCTGTCACAATGAAAAAAAAAAAAACATGGCTGAATTGCAGCTGTTGGCTTGTAGATTTCAATGATGTGGTATTTCATTCTCTCTTCCTGTCAGATTGTATGCTAGCCCATATGGGATGTACGGCCACGCACATACACTGACAGATCGGCTGGAGTCCTGCATGACACTCGTGAACCATTGATCGCTGGTGTAATGCTTTACAGGCTCTAAAAAGATAAATAATAAATGCATTTTTTTTTTTACCTTAAAAAAAATGTGCATTATTTTTTCTAAAAAGTGAACTTATGCTTTAACTTGTAGCCTAGTTTCACACTGGAGCGATTTGTCATGCGATTTGAGAGATCAAATTGCATGACACTTCGCGGCAATGGCACTGTTCCAATCGGTGCGACACCGATTTTGCGGCGCCACACCGATTTGCAAAAGTAGTTCCTGCACTACTTTTGCAGATTTCTGGTGCGATTTCTATAGACATCTGTGTATGAAGCCACATAAATGTCTATCAAGTAGCACCTGAAATCGCGCTGAACTTGCTACTTTGAAATCGCGCTACTTCAAGTAAGGTAGCACGATTTCAAAGTAGCATCAGTGTGAACCAGGGCGTAAGGTTCTGCTATTGCCTACTATCCCACAAGACTTGTATTCAAAACTGGTTACCCACCTGATGTTGATTCAATTAGCTACACACCCAAAGGCTATTTAAGCTTGGCTCATTGCCTCAGGCGCCGCCTGAGAAACATGTAGTGTTCCCTAGCAGAGAAGTGACCTAGTATAGTCTTTGCTTGCTAACAGAGAAGAGTCTTCGCGTACCCCTGATTCTGCTTGAAAATATGCATTGTGACCCTGGCTTCCTGAAAAGATTACAAATGACTCCTAGCTTTCTATGTACTTTGATATTTTTAGTGTTACTATAGCTAGATCCTCCTTGTTTCTAGCGTTTCTTTTCAAGCATCTCCCAGTGCCTTCCAGTATGTTCTCTGTACCCCCAGTGTCTTCAAGCCTGTTCCCAGTAGGGTTTGATGGCTCCCAACTCTCCCTGCATTGGAGGAATGTTCCTCATTTTGTTCTGCTCTATATAGTTGTATATACAATTCACTTTTTATCATTCAAAAAGTGTTTCCCAGTGCTAAATCTTTCATCCAGTTCCTAAATTGCTGCATTTGTAAATTTTAAGAGCCAATATAAAGAAATTCTAGTGGTGAAAAAAAGCCCTTGTCGATTTAATTAACCTTTTTTTTTTTCATTTTTTTTTCTCCTTTAATCAGTTAAAGGGGTAGTTCCCCCAAAAACCTTTTTTTTAACATTGATTGAGGCTCGTTATGTCAAGGGGAATCGGGTTGTTTTTTTTTAGAAATGAAGCAGTACTTACCGTTTTAGAGATGCATCGTCTCCGACGCTTCCGGGTATGGTCTCCGACTATAGGCGTTCCTATTTGATTGACAGGCTTCCGAGGTCGCGTCACGATTTTCCGAAAGTAGCCGAACGACGGTGAGCAGGCGCAGTATAGAGCCGCACCGTCGCTCGGCTTCTTTCGGCTACTCGTGACGCGATGTATGCGACCGTCGGAAGCCTGTCAATCAAATAGGCACGCCCAGACCAGATGATCATACCCGGAAGCGACGGAGACGATGCATCTGTAAAACGGTAAGTACTGCTTCGTTTCTAATAAAAAACCACCCGATTCCCCTTGACATAACGAGCCTCAATCAATGATAAAAAAAGGTTTTTGGGGAATTACCCCTTTAAGGACCGCCGCATGTATATTTACGTTGGTGCCTTGAGGGGGTTCGGACCCCCCGTACATACGGCGGTCAGTTTTGCTGGCTGAGCGATCCAGAATGAGGGGACGGCTATTCGTTTTTGTCCGCCCCCTTCGGATCGCTCTCAGCCAATCCGCGCGCCCCCCCGCCCTGTCACTTCCTCCTCCTGTGTAAACACAGGAAGGAGGAAGCGATGTGATCTCTCCTTCAGCGTTTTTTTTCAACCACTGCGGAGGAGAGATCACATCGCACAGTAAGTCTACACTGACACACACACACACACATAGGCACATTAACCCCCCCCCCCCCCCCGATCGCCCCCCCCCCCCCCCTCTCCCCCCTGTCACAGTGTCACTGAATGCAGTAATCATACATGTATGATTACTGTATTTAGTGGCAGTGTGACAGGCAGTTAGTGTTAGGTTCAGGGTAGCCCCCGTACCCCCCCTAATAAAGTTTTAACCCCTTGATCACCACCCTAGTTAACCCTTTCACTCCCTATTGCCAGTGTCACTAAGCGATCATTTTTCTGATCGCTGTATTAGTGTCGCTGTTCCCGCTAGGTAGCTAATTTTTTTTTTTTTTATTGCGATTTTTTTTTTTTTACTAAAGACATATGGCTAAATAAATGTTGGCCTAAATGATTGACTACAATTTAGTTTATTTGATTTTTCTTATAACAAAAAGTAAAAAATATTGATTTTTTTTCAAAAATGTCGCTCTATTTTTGTATATAGCGCAAAAAATAAAAATCGCAGAGGCGATCAATTACCACCAAAAGAAAGCTGCATTTTGGTCCGGGTCTTAAGTGGTGCAGGGGGCTTGTCCTTTTGCCTACATACATTTGCTAGTGGGTGTCCAAAATGTGTCCCAAGTGTTGGGAGGTATGGGGTTTCCACATCATTCCTTTTAATCAGAACCTCTTTGCTCCCACTAACCAGTGTAACCATTTTTGCAGCTTCTGCAGCTGATCCTACGGGCTCTTTCCCCCTCTGTCCTGAGTCCCACTAGTGTTAGAGCTTCTGCAGCCAATCTTGCATGTTCACTATCTTAATGTCATCCTCTTCCTCTCACACACTCAATAAGGCAGGGAGGCAGGGGTCCTCCGTCTGCTGGCTATGCTCCTGCCTGTTTATAGGCTGGCGACGGTGTTGGCGCGAAAATGCACTGAGAAAATTGGCTGAGCGGCGGGTGGGCTGGGCAGAGGCTGTGCAGGAGTCAGACTCGCGGCTCAGATTCGGATCTTCTGAGGGATTTACGGAAATGCGCAGTTCTGACCCAAGCCGATCGCCGCCATTTTTACTGGCACTTTTCCCTTACCACTGACTTTTACGGACAGGGAAAAAGTGCCTTATTTTTACGGGCTGCCCCGTAAATCTACGGGCGGTTGGCAACACTGCCTTAGTATCTATGAATGTCAATTAGGGACCTTACATTGTAAGCTCCTTGATGGAAGGGACTGATGTGAATGTACAATGTAAAGAGATACATAAAATGACAGCACTATATAAGTACCTGTAGGAATAATAATAATATGCAAATCTTTTCTTGTGAAAGTCAGCTTTGAGTTCTATGGGGCACCATTGACTAGTAGGATAGAACATTTTCTGAGATTGTTCCTAGTAGATAAATTACACTAGCTACTCGTGGGGGTGGGGTCTGATCATGGGTGAATACCCAACTGTCCTCTAAGGTCTATAGGCAGCATAGGGATTAAAACAGATGGCCAAATATCTCCCTGGAAACAACGCTGTAAGATAGCTACACACTTAAATAAGTTGCATTTGTGTTAAGACTTTTCCCTTTCTCTGATCAGTAAGGTCTAGTTTACACATGAGGGTGTCACTGCCACTTCACTGAAAAGCAATCAAATTGCTTTTCAAATGAGTCTATGACAGGCAGTGAGGAGGTGATGTGTCACCACCAGGGCTTTTTTTCAGCAGAAACGCGGGGGAACGCAGTTACGGCACCTCCAGCTCTGAATTTATGTAATGGTGCTCGGAGGTGGGTAGAGGGGGGAACCAAGGAACAGTGCTTAAAAATGGGTAAGGAGTGGAACCAAGGAATTGTGCTTAGAGATGGGTAGGGGGTGGAACCAAGGAATAATGCTCGGAGGTGTGTAGGGGGTGGAACCAGGGAATAGTGCTCGGAGATGGGTAGGGGGTGGAACCAAGAAATGGTACTCAGAGGTGGGTAGGGGGTGGAACCAAGAAATGGTACTCAGAGGTGGGTAGGGGGTGAAACCAATGAATAGTGCTTGGAGGTGCGTAAGGGGGTGGACAGAAGAGGTGACAGAAGGAGGGAGTTCATGCACCTATTCTCTGAGAAAAAAAACACCATGTCACAATCACATACATTGCACACGATTTTGGGGTGGTTGCTGTGGCAGGCGCAGCACTATGAAGTGCCTCATGCGCTGTAGCATTAGAAGAATTGTGATATCTCTGACTTTTAAGTTCAGCAAGACTGTCTATTACTCTAAATTCCTCCTAGTGCCGTTCTATGGAAGCAGTAGGTTTAAAGAGCACACCAAATGCCTAA
The DNA here is from genome assembly GCA_029574335.1 of Rana kukunoris. Classification (NCBI taxonomy): domain Eukaryota; kingdom Metazoa; phylum Chordata; class Amphibia; order Anura; family Ranidae; genus Rana; species Rana kukunoris. The sequence continues at coordinate 82,730 of JAJQKJ010002364.1, read as the reverse complement.
AATAACTTATTTATTAACTTCACTTTTCTTCATTTATAACACTGCTGCTTTGCAGCAGACAGTCCATGTACAAAAACATGTGTTGAATAAAGTATAACAGAAAGTGTTGGTTCAAATATTCAATCTTATCATTTAACATAAGATGGTGGATATAGTTCTTTCTTCAGTATTTACTCTCTCTCTCTCTGTAAGTTATTAAAGCATTCTCTAATTTCTCTGCAATGTATAACTCTGTGGTTTGCAACTTGGTTTGGTTTAGTTCTGTTAGGTGAGGTTGATTTAGTTTGTGATCTAGTTTGTGAATTAGTTGAGTTAGTTCAGTATAGAGTTCTAATCACATTATTTACAATAGAAACATATATATAACATACCTATTTGGCCCCTTTGCTTCCATAAAACTGGACTCTGGCTTTGTGTGTCTGCTCTCTCTCTGTGCTCAGGGCCGCCATCAGGAATGATGGGGCCCCTTACACAGCTTCAGGCATGGGCCCAAATTGAGAAGCGGGGGGGGGGGGGGCGGGGCTGCTGCGAATTGAGAAGCGGGGAGGGCCTTTACAAAAAAAATATATATAAAAAAAGGGGGTAGCCCTGGGGACCTCTGGGCCCTTTAATAAAAAGAAAAAAGAGAGAAAAAAAATGTGTATATATATATATTTTTTTTTTTAAAAGGGTGGTTAATATCTGGGGCCCTGGCCCTTTAAAAAATAAAATTAAAATATATTAAAAAATATTTTTTTTATCAAAAATAAATTAAAAAAAGAGGGGGTTGCCACATGGGGCCCTGGGGGCCTCCGGGCCCTTGGGGACCTACTGACCTCTAAAAAATATTAAAAGAAAAAAATTGGCCCTTTAATAAAAAATAAATATATTAAAAAATATATTTTTGTATAAAAAAATAAAATAAAAAAAGAGGGGGTTGCAATATGGGGCCCTGGGGGCCTCCGGGCCCTTGTGGACCTCCCGAACCTCTACAAAAAAAAAGAAAAAAAATTGTCCCTTTAATAAAAAAGAAAAGATAAATATATTAAAAAATGTATTTTTTTATAAAAAATAAATAAAAAAGAGGGGGTTGCCATCTGGGGTCCTGGGCCCTCCAGGCCCCTGGGAACCTCCGGACCCCTAAAAAATAATAAAAGAAAAAAAATTGGCCCTTTAATAAAAAAGAAAAGAAAAATATATTAAAAAATATATATTTTTATAAAAAATAAATAAAAAAAGAGGGGGTTGCCATCTGGGGCCCTCCTGATCCCTAGGGGGTTCCCATCCGGGCTCCTGGGGACCACCCTTACAGGTGTAATGCCTGTACCCCCCTGATGGCGGCCCTGTTTGTGCTGGAAACGTTTTTTCCAGACCATGTGCTGGGGAACTTCCCAGACAGAGTGGATGCAAAGCTGACTGTGATAGGTCAAGACTCTTGTTGAGTGTGAAACTGGCTGTGATTGGCCAAGGCTTCTGATGAGTCAAAGGCTTAACTCTATACTTTCTGGTATGAATTCTACTGTGTTATTGCTTACCTCTTCTGTCATATAAATAAAGGTTCTCCAAACTATGGCCCTCCAGTTGTTCAGGGACTACAATTCCCATCATGTCCTAGTCATGTCTGTGAATGTCAGAGTTTTACAATGCCTCATGGGATGTGGAGTTCTGCGACAGCTGGAGGGCCGTAGTTTGGAGATCCCTGTAAATTAATCTTAAAGGCATAATTTTCTTTTGCTTCTGTGAACACAACATACAACTGTTATATGACATCCAAGCATAAAATCACAGTGAATAACTCTGCTTTTGTCTCTCACATATAAACGTGTGCACTACATTTAGGTTATTAGAAGGTTTAGCTGTATATACATGTAGGTTATATTAGCGACCTAGGACAGGTTCTAGCTGGCCAGCTACAGTTGCAGCATGACCACATGCACTTGAAGTAGAAATAATGTCCACCAAACATGACAGGGGGATTAATTCTTGCTGTGACATGTGTACTCCCCTGCTTTCTGCCTTTGCATCTTTAGGTGGAGCGGTTAGGGGTTAGTAAAATGTGTCTCAATGGCTTGTTTTTACCACTCCCCAAACTGAAAGTGTAAGCCCTAAAAGATAACTTGCCAACAAACTGATTTTTTTTTTTTTTTAAACATACCCTAATAACCCAAATATACTGCAACAAAAAAAAAATCTTGGCACACATGTTTTGTTATTAAACTAGTCCCATTGGTTGAATATTTGTTTGGTTAGCCCTGCTCTTATAAAACCTTTTCTCTTTATCCACGCTGGGTTAATTCGAAGAAAGAAAAAACCTTCCCAATAGGTTATACCTATTAAATTGTATTACTGAGCTCATTTGCCCAGTATTAAAGTACCCATTAAAGAAACAAAGTGTAATCTGTAATCTTTATACTGTATGCCTGTAGGCTCCAAAACCTGGCCCGTGCACAATTCACACTTTGTTTCTGAGTTTCGGTCAGAATTATATACAGGTGGTTTCCTTTGTTCGTGGGTGTTTTTGAGCCAAAATTTGTGATAAGATGTTTTCTTTCTAGGTGTAGAAGAGCGAGTTCCCATATTCTTCATCTCTGTGGTTTTGCTAATAACTGTCCAGTGCAAATAACACAATAAGATTTATTTACTAAAACGAGAGAATGCAAAATCTGGTGCAGCTCTGCATGGTGGCCAGTTTCTAACTTTAGCTTGTTCAATTAACCAGTCACCACAGTCATACTGCGGCAAGGTGGCTCGGCTGCGCGAATCGCTTGACCATTGTATATATGACGTCCCCAAACCTTCTTGCTGTCTGCCCGACCACTCGTACTCACCCCATCTCTTAACGTTACCTAAATTAACGAGACCACACATGAAATGGAGTACAAATGGCCATAGCCGCCTTTTATTAAAAAAAAAATATTTAAATTAACATTCTTTGTTTTCAGATGTTAAGCTAAACAGTTGTTGGTCTTTGACGGCAACCCAAAATTCAAAATATGTTCCACTTTTACACTGAGGGACCTTTTCCATGATAGGACTCCAGCAGTAACACACCAGCTCGGAGACAACCCATTACCATATTCCAGCTAAACCCTGTTAAGTGGAATCCACCAGAGGGGCACATACCACAGATGCAGGGCCGGACTTACCATTGGGCTTGACTGGGCTCAAGCCCATGGGCCCCACCCAATAGGGGGCCCCCTCTATAAAAAAAATGTTTTTTTTTTGTTTTGTTTTTAGGGGTCTGGAGGTCCCCAGGGCCCCGGACAGCAACCTCTACTTTTTTTATTTATTTTTTATAAAAAAAATATGTTTTTTTGGATATTTATTCATTTATAATAATAATAATAATAATAATATATATATATATAATTATTATTAAAGGGCCCAGAGTTCTCCAGGGCCCCCGGATGGCATCCCCCCCTTTTTTTTATAAGAAATTTTATATTTATAATTTATATTTTATTTTTATTTTTTATTTTTTTATTAAGGGGCCCAGAGGTTTCTTTTTTCTTTTCATTAAAGGGTCCAGAGATCCCCAGGGCCCCGGATGGCTACCCCCCTTTTTATATATATATATATATATATATATATATATATATATATATATATATATATATATCTTTTTTTATTTATTTCTTCTGGTTCTCTGCTCCAGGGGGCCCATGCCTTAAGCTGTGTAAGGGGCCCCAAAATTCCTGATGGCGGCCCTGCGCATACCTCCCAACACGCACGGATTCTGCGGGACTTTCCAATTCTTCCCGCAGTCCCGCGAAAGGGTTAATTTTCCCACACTGCAATAGGAGGCAGCACAGAAGCAGGAGGAACCAGAGCGCGTGTGGAGGACTGTGGCTGCTGAAGGGAATTCAATCCAAAGGGGAAAAACTCCTCGCGCTAACAGAAAATAAATTGAATTAAATTACTAATTGAATAAATAAATTTAAATAAAGAAATAAATATGATAGTATCCAGCAGCAACACAAAAATATGTGATATACATAAAAAACAGAAAATAAAAACTAAAAGGTTGCGCTTAGATGCACAAAGTGATATTGTGAAGAGAATTAATTATGTCTATATATATAAATAAAGAACAGACATATTCAGTATAATCATAAATATGAAAATACAAAAAATGAATTAAATTATATCAAGGTGAATAAATAGGTGAATAAATAAAGTCCATGAAGGCTAAAAATAAATAAAATAAAATAAAAACGTGAAAACGTGAAAATTCTCTGATAGTCCTTCTGATAGGATAATGAGAAAAAAAATATAGCAGCTTTCCAAGTTGGATGACAAAGGTAGTAGCTGTAGATTGTAGAGGTCCTGTGTAGGTACACCACCAGTTACACAATATTACTTCCAATATGGTAAGGTAAAATAAGGATGTACTCTTACCAGATATAGGGGGAATTCAGGCATATCACTCCCAATACGTCTGGAGTAGGACGCTTCCGGATCTTCCACTCTGGATTAATGCGATCTCCACTGGACCAACAATGTATTCAGCGACTGCAGTAAGCTCAGCATCCCATTCGGATCAAAGAAAGAAGAAAAAACCGGGGACTCGCCATAGTGAAATATTTCCAGGAGATTTTATTCAAATTGTGCAGCATGTACACAAATAATTTAAAATTGCCGGCTAAAACATGCAGGATAAAAAAGAAAGAAAATACAACGTGCGCCCGTGCTTCCGGGGTCACGTGACAAACGCGGTGACGTAGTGCGTGGCTGAAGGGAAGAAAGCGGACAGCCGGGCTAATGACAGTCTGTGGCCCTGGCTGTCGGCACAGGTGAGAGGCACTCCCCCCCCCACTCAACAACTACAAAACCTCCCCCAGGAGGAACCGGAGCGGTGTGGGGATGTCTGCTGAAGGGAAGAGAGCCGACACATTCCGTGCACAGATGAGTCACCCCCCCGCTCAACAACTTTAATGCGCACCCCCCGCTCAACACTTTAATGCCCCCCCGCTCAACAACTTCAATTCGCGCCCCCCGCTCAACAACTTTATTGCGCCCCCCCCCCGCTCAACAACTATGACCCCCCCTTCGCTCCAGGGGGCCCCTTCAATACTAATACTTTAATGCCCCCCCCGCTCAACAACCTCAATTTGCCCCCCCCCCGCTCAACAACTTTATTGCGCCCCCCCCGCTCAACAACTATGACCCCCCCCCCTACTCGCTCCAGGGGGCACCTTCAATACTCAAGCCCAGGGGCCCCCACTTCCCTAAGTCCTGCCCTGCACAGATGAGTCCCCAACACTTCCATCTTGTACGTTTTTTTTTCTTACACTATCAAAGACCAACCACCGCTCATGAGGGTGACACCTTACCCTTGAGGGCCCCTCCACACCCGCAATGCACGCTGAATCCCATCCTGTAGCCCCAGGGACCATAAATCTATACCCCCCGAGGTACAACCTGGTGATTGACTCCAATTCAATTTGGTGGGTGACCATCAGGGCCGCTATCAGGGGGGTACAGGCATTACACCTGTAAGGGGCCTGGAGGTCCCCAGTGGCCCGGATGGGAACCCTCTCTTTTTCATTTATTTTTTATAAAAATATATATTTTTTATATATTTTTCTTTTATTTTTTATTAAAGGGCCAATTTTTTTTTCTTTTATTATTTTTTAGTGGTCCGGAGGTCCCCAGGGGCCCGGAGGCCCCCAGAGCCCCAGATGGCAACCCCCTATTTTTTAATTTTATTTTTTATTATATTTGTATTTTATTATTTTATTAAAGGGCCAATTTTTTTTCTTTTTTTTTTTGTAGAGGTCCGGAGGTCCCCAAGGGCCCAGAGGCCCCCAGGGCCCCAGATTGCAACCCCCTCTTTTTTAAATTTATTTTTGATTAAAACATTTTTTTTAATATATTTTAATTTTATTTTTTAAAGGGCCAGAGTTCCCAGGGCCCCAGATATTAACCACTTCCCGCCCGGCCAATAGCCGATTTACGGCAGGGAAGTGGTTATGAAATCGTGACTAGACGTTCTCAAACGTCTAGCACGATTTCATGCCGCACGCGCCCGTGCGGGCGCGCAGCGCGGCGATCGGTGATGCGGGGTGTCAGTCAGACACCCTGCACCTCCGATCTCGGTAACGAGTCTCCGGCGGAGCCTCGTTACCACGTGATCAGCCGTGTCCAATCACGGCTGATCACGATGTAAACAGGAAGAGCCGCCGACGGCTCTTCCTCACTCGCGTCTGACAGACGCATGTAGAGGAGAGCCGATCAGCGGCTCTCCTGACAGGGGGGGTTCGCGCTGATTGTTTATCAGCGCAGCCCCCCCTCGGATCGCCACACTAGACCACCAGGGTAATAAAAAAAAATACAAAAAAAAAATACAAAAAAAATGACAAAAAAAAAAGGGGGGCAGTAAAAAAAAATGATGCCAATCAGTGCCCACACATGGGCACTGATTGGCAACATTGATCCATCAGTGCCACCCCTCAGTGATCATCAGTGCCACCCCAGTGTCTGTCAGTGCCACCCCACAGTGCCAATCCATGCCCAGTGCCCACCTATCAGTGCCCACCTGTGCCACCTATCAGTGCCCACCTGTGCCACCTATCAGTGCCCACCTGTGCCGCCTATCAGTGCCCACCTGTGCCGCCTATCAGTGCCCACCTGTGCCGCCTATCAGTGCCCACCTGTGCCGCCTATGAGTGCCCACCTGTGCCGCCTATGAGTGCCCAGTGCTGCCTATGAGTGCCCATCAGTGCCGCCCATGAGTGCCCATCAGTGCCCAATACCAGCGCCGCCTATCAGTGCCCATCAGTGCTACCTAATCGGTGCCCATCAGAACTACCTCATCGGTGCCCATCAGTGCCACCTCATCGGTGCCCATCAGTGCCACCATATCAGTGCCCATAATTGAAAGAGAAAACATACTCATTTACAAAAAAAATTAACAGAAAAAAATAAAAACTTTATTTTTTTTTCAAAATCTTCGCTCTATTTTTAGTTGTTGCACAAAAAAAAAAAAACGCAGAGGTGATCAAATACCACCAAAAGAAAGCTCTATTTGTGGGGAAAAAAGGACGCCAATTTTGTTTGGGTGCAGTGTAGCATGACCGCGCAATTGTCATTCAAATTGCGACAGTGCTGAAAGCTGAAAATTGGCTTGGGCGGGAAGGTGCGTAAGTGCCTGGTATGGAAGTGGTTAACCACCCTTTAAAAAAAAAAAAAAAAATATATATATATATATATATATATATATATATATATATATATATATTTTAAAGGGTGGTTAATATGTGTGTGTGTATATATATATATATATATATATATATATATAGTAAGCTGGGGATAGGTAGCGGGTACAAAAGCTCCCTGGGATGAGCCAGCACAGATACCAAAGTCCATAGGATCAGTGAACAACAGTGGGATTTTTATTGGTGCTATACAAAGTCTATTTACAGGTGCTGTACAGTGTGCAGAAAACAAAACAAAAATAGCCAAACAAACACCTAGCCGTGTCTCGGCTCTAACTACACGATATGCAGGTCCTAACTACTAAGCTAAACAAGCCTACCGCTTGTTAGCTCAAACACACACTTCTCACCAGTTTTTTCAGCAGCCTCCTTGCTCTCACAGATTCACACTGTTTCCCAGGACAGAGCAATGGCTGTTAGCTCAGGTGAGCTTAAATTGGCCTGGGGGAGAGGGCCAACACCTGACCTGGATCAGGGATCAGAGATCTCTGAACGTGTAAGAGAGGAGCCTGGGAGAGGTATAAACCCCGAACTGGACTTTCCCAGGCTCTCTCTGGGACGCTCTGCTACACACCCTCCCCTCTTGTTTCAACCCCAGGGTTGGAACACCTGTAGCCCAACAGGAGTGAACACGGGACAGGGCATCTACATTTCCCATCTCAACACCTGGCCTGTGTTTTACCGAAAAGGAATAATCCTGGAGGGCCAAAAACCACCGGTTCACCCGCCTATTAGTCTCCTTCTTTTGGGCCATCCATTTCAGGGGAGCATGGTCAGTTATTAGCTCAAACTGGCGCCCTAACAGGTAGTACCTGAGTGCGTCCACGGCCCACTTTATGGCTAAACATTCCTTTTCAATGACTGCATATTTTTTCTCATGATCATTGAGCTTTCTGCTTAGGTAGACCACAGGGTGTTCTTCCCCATTGTATACCTGTGATAGTACTGCCCCGATACCTACATCAGAGGCATCTGTCTGAACCAAAAAATCTTTGGAGAAATCGGGGGAGTATAGCACTGGCTGTGCACAAAGAGCCTTCTTCAGGACTTGGAAAGATTCTTCTGCTACTGGGGACCATTTGATCATTACGGAGTCTTTCCCTTTCGTCAGGTCTGTCAGTGGGGCAGCTATAGTGGCAAAATTTGGAATAAACCTTCTATAATATCCCGCAATGCCAAGAAAGGCCCTGACCTGCTTCTTGTTTGCAGGACGTGGCCACTCCTGGATGGCTTCTACTTTATTCACTTGGGGTTTAATAACTCCACGGCCAATAGTGTAGCCCAAATACTTGGCTTCCTCCAAACCAATGGCACATTTTTTGGGATTTGCCGTAAAACCTTCCTTGAAGAGGGAATCAAGGACAGCTTGGACACGGGGCAAGTGAGACTCCCAGTCAGTGCTATGCACCACTATGTCATCTAAATAAGCTGCAGCATACTGCTGGTGCGGTCTTAGGGTCCTGTCCATGGCCCTCTGAAAGGTTGCAGGGGCATTTTGCAACCCAAAAGGCATTTTCTTATACTGGAATGATCCCTCCGGGGTCACAAACGCAGTCTTTTCTTTGGCACTATTAGTCAGGGGTATTTGCCAATATCCTTTGGTCAAGTCCAAAGTGGTCAGATAACGGGCCTTGCCCAGTCGGTCTATAAGTTCATCTACCCTGGGCATTGGGTACGTGTCAAACTTTGTCACTGCATTAAGCTTCCTGAAGTCATTACAGAACCTCCAGGTGCCATCCGGTTTTGGGACTAACACGATGGGGCTCGACCAATCACTATTGGATTCCTCAATGACATCTAGCTCCAACATTCTTTTAACTTCAGCACTGATGTCCTTTCTCCTCGCTTCAGGAATTCGGTACGGTTTGAGCTTGACACGGACCCCAGGTTCAGTAACAATATCATGCTGAACCGCTGAAGTCGTGCCAGGCAACTCTGAAAATTTCTCTCTATTCCTTATCAGGAACTCTCTAGCTTCCTGTTTTTGGGAAAATGACAGGGTGTCTGGAATCGTGACCTCAGGGATCAGAGGGGATTCAGTACCCTTAGGCGTTACCGGTAGGGACCTTGCAGTTAACGCCAGTCTATCCTTCCAGGGCTTTAACAGGTTTACGTGGTAAATCTGTTCCGGCTTCCTTTTACCTGGTTGATACACCTTGTAATTGACTTCCCCAACTCTTTCAATTACTTCAAAGGGGCCCTGCCACTTAGCCAGGAACTTGCTCTCAACAGTGGGAACTAATACGAGGACCCTGTCACCCGGTGAGAAAACACGGAGTTGGGCCCCCCGGTTGTATATTCTCTGTTGGGCTGCTTGTGCCTGTAGTAAATGTTCTTTCACCACTGGTATTACTGCTGCAATTCTGTCCTGCATTTGAGCGATATGCTCAATTATGCTTTTGTGAGGTGTCTGTTCCCCCTCCCAAGTTTCCTTGGCTATGTCCAAGAGTCCCCGAGGGTGTCTCCCGTAAAGCAACTCAAATGGAGAGTACCCTGTAGAGGACTGGGGAACCTCCCTGATAGCAAACATCAGGTACGGTATCAGGAAGTCCCAGTCTTTCCCATCTTTGTCAACAACCTTTTTTAACATGCCCTTTAACGTCTTATTAAAACGTTCCACCAAGCCATCTGTTTGCGGATGATACACAGAGGTTCGCAACTGCGTCACCTTAAATAACTTGCACAGCTCCCTAGTTATCCGTGACATAAATGGGGTACCCTGGTCTGTAAGGATTTCTTTAGGGATGCCAACCCGACTGAACACCATAAACAGCTCTTTGGCAATGTTTTTAGCAGACGCGGCGCGTAAGGGAACGGCCTCAGGATAACGGGTAGCGTAATCCATCATCACAAGGATATGCTGATGACCACGGGCGGATTTGGGGAGCGGACCCCACAAGGTCCATGGCAATCCTCTCGAAGGGCACTTCAATAATGGGCAAGGGCACTAAAGGACTTCGGAAGTGGGGCTGGGGGGCTGACATCTGACACACCGGACAGGATTGACAATAATTTTCAATATTTTTCTGTATCCCCGGCCAGTAAAACCTGCGCAACACTCTTTCAGTGGTTTTCTCAACCCCTAAATGGCCTCCTAGCAAGTGCCCATGGGCAAGTTCCAACACCACCCTTCTATAAGGCTTAGGGACCACCAACTGTTCAATAACTTCATCATTCTTTTTACATACACGATACAGTAAATCATCATTGCTGCTGAAATAAGGAAAACAGGGCCTATCCCCTGGTTCAACAGGTACATCGTTAATCACCATTACATTTTCCCAGGCCCTGGCAAGGGTAGGGTCTTTTCTCTGCTCAGTACCAAAATTTTCCTTGTGCACATTGAGGTCAGTAAACTCCAACGTAGGCTCCGAGTCAGCAGACGGCTGTCCGGCTCTACTCGTTGTGGGGACTTCCTCAGGCTCCTCCAGCTCCCCTGCCATAACCGAGAAAGGAAAACTCGGAGAGCCCTGAGATGAGTCCCCTGAACCCACAATATCGGAAGTAGCCAGGAGCTCTGGCTCTGCGACTGAGTTAGGTACTGCCACCGGGTCGGGACGATCCCACAGCTCCCAAAACTTAGGGAAGTCCCTACCAATGATGGCCTCATGCACCAAGTGGGGCACAAGTCCGACCGCATGGGACACCGTACCTAAGCCAGTTTTAAACTGAACTGTGGCTATAGGATACTCCCGGGTATCCCCATGTACACAGATCACAGCAACTTTTTTTTCATGAAAATTCACAGTTTTAACTATCTCAGCTGTAACCAAAGTAACTAGACTTCCAGAGTCCAGTAAGGCCGTAATAGGCTTATCATTAACAGTCATGTGATACATGTGTTTCCCCACATTTGGCACTGCAGCGCATGAAACAGCAGCAAACATAGACTGCCTTCTAATAGACAGATCACACTGCATTGGTTCATCAGTCAAAGGACAATTTGCTGCAACATGTCCCAGCTCTTGGCAACGAAAACACCTGATGTTTCCCCAAGTTGGTTTGCTGACAGGCAGTGGTTTCCCTTGCTTGGGACGCCAAACTTCAGTCCTGGCACCAAAGATCCTCCCCCCTATTTCCTTGCCATGCTTACCACCCACTTCCCCTGGAACAGTCTTACCGGTTGCCTGGGGAGACCATGGCTTTGGGTGGAAAGTCCGTGCGGCTGTTGGGGTGGTGACCAGGTTCTCTGCAGCAAAGTACCTTTCGACGAGTTCCACCAAGTTATCTGCCGACTTGGGGTCCCCTTGACTCACCCACCTCTGCAGGGGAATTGGGAGTGACCTCAGGAACTGGTCCATGACCACACGCTCCACTATTTGTGGTGCAGACAGGGACTCCGGCTGTAGCCATTTTCTCACCAGGTGGATTAGGTCGAACATCTGCGATCTTGGGGGCCTCTCAATTTGGAAGAACCAGCTGTGGACCCGTTGGGCTCGAACGGCCAAGGTGACACCGAGTCGCGCCAGAATTTCCTGCTTGACCTTTTCATAGTCTCCCGCTTCTGCCGACTCCAGATCATAGTAGGCCTTCTGCGATTCACCAGAAAGTAAGGGGGCGATCAGTCCTGCCCACTTGGTTTTAGGCCAATCTTCCCTCTCAGCGGTCCGTTCAAATGTTAGCAGGAAGGCCTCTGGATCATCATCCGTAGTCATTTTTGACAGAAAGCGAGCCACATGGATGGCTGAAGGCTTGTCTCTAATATCCTTGATTTCCGCAGGTGCCCACTGTGCTAGCGTTTCTGCAACTTTAGTCAGGGTTTTCCTATCCGCTTCTGCAGCAGTGGCAAGCTGTTCAAACAGCCTCTGCGATTGCTCCTGTACAGCACTAATCTGCCTCTGCGATTGCTCCTGTGCGATAGCGTTGGCTTGCTGCAGCGCAACATTAGTTTGCTGTTGTGCAGCGTTTGCTTGCTGTTGTGCAGCATTGAATAGCACCATTTGTTTGAGGATTTCCTCCATGTTGTCACTTTAGGTACTGGCTTTTTAAATAGTAACTTACTATTGCTGATCGCAGCCTCCACCATATGTAAGCTGGGGATAGGTAGCGGGTACAAAAGCTCCCTGGGATGAGCCAGCACAGATACCAAAGTCCATAGGATCAGTGAACAACAGTGGGATTTTTATTGGTGCTATACAAAGTCTATTTACAGGTGCTGTACAGTGTGCAGAAAACAAAACAAAAATAGCCAAACAAACACCTAGCCGTGTCTCGGCTCTAACTACACGATATGCAGGTCCTAACTACTAAGCTAAACAAGCCTACCGCTTGTTAGCTCAAACACACACTTCTCACCAGTTTTTCAGCAGCCTCCTTGCTCTCACAGATTCACACTGTTTCCCAGGACAGAGCAATGGCTGTTAGCTCAGGTGAGCTTAAATTGGCCTGGGGGAGAGGGCCAACACCTGACCTGGATCAGGGATCAGAGATCCCTGAACGTGTAAGAGAGGAGCCTGGGAGAGGTATAAACCCCGAACTGGACTTTCCCAGGCTCTCTCTGGGATGCTCTGCTACAATATATATATATATATATATATATACACACACACATATTTTTTTCCTCTCTTTTTTTTCTTTTTATTAAATGGCCCAGAGGTCCCCGGGGCCGCGGATGGCTACCCCCTTTTTTATATTTTTCTTTTTTTCTTCTTTGCTTCTCAATTCGCAGCAGCCCCCCCCCCCCCGCTTCTCAATTTCAGGCGGCAGCACCCCCCCCCCGGTTCTCCAGGGGCCCATGCCTGAAGCTGTGTAAGGGGCCCCATCATTCCTGATGGCGGCCCTGGTAACCATGCATCCATTATGAATAAACACCACTTCATTGACCTTGATACGGGTCTTGTTGAGCCTTGCCACAGCATGTCAGGAAAGGCTGTGCGAAGCCGCAGGAAATCCAAGTTGACATTCATAATGAGCTCCCTACTGGAATGAACTCCCATAAAGTTCTCGCCAACATGGAGTACCAGAATGTCAGGAGGTGGCCTGTCAAGGCCTGCAAAATGATGCACCACAGGCACAAACCTGCTCCACATTATCCCCAGCACCCCCAACCAACGGACACATGCCACCCGCCTAGAAATACCCAGCTGCCTGCCATCCGGCCTAATGTTAGCCCTCCTGGCCCCTCAAAACACATATGAGTCGGCCATGATCCAGGCGAGGCGTAGCTGCACTCCATCTGAAAGAAAAAAACAAAACTATGGAATAACACAAGACAACCACGCATACTCACCCAACATGAAAAAAACCCACATCTAAACATGCACCTGATACTCCCCCCCTCCATCATCAGCTAGTTAGCTAACAAATGTGGGCGAATATAGGAATGGAATCTCCTGGAGTCCCATCCACCAATTCGCTTAACTGCTGCCATCCCCCAGCCCACACCGAGCGGCCTCCAGGCCCCCAATACGGAAGGAGCGCAAGACATAGTGTTTGTCTTCTAAACCCGCTGCTCGACGGGCACACACTGAAACTTAGACAGCAGGTAGACACGTCCCCATGTAACAAAAAAGGCCCCTCCACGACCGGGGTAACATCTAAATACTCCCGTACCACCCCCACCAAGCACACCGGTGAACCTAGCAGGTGAAACAGCTGCACCCACGTGCCCTTGCCAGCCTGGTCTGTGTTGGACCTGTGCAGAAATACCTCTAGCCTGTCCCCCCTACAAATCACATCCTGCACCAATATTTCCCCCGGAACCCTCCTAGATGGACTAACCAGCTCGCTAATTCAAAATGCTCCAAAAAAGGCTAGAGAAAAAGCCGCCTTAAATAAGGAGACATCATACCTTGATGTACATAAGGAACCCAGCTGAATGAAAATGGCCTGCAAATTAGCAAAGGTCGCCTAGCATTCTTGTGCTTATATGACCTACTATACCCTTTTTAACAGCTTGGCAAACCCAAAAATCTTTTGTAAAATTCTCCCAGCCCTGCAATTTAAATCAAAAACCCCAAGCCAGCCAGTTTCTGCTTAATGGCAGACCTCAACGCCCCCTGCTCCAGGTTCAGGTTCCTGAAAATGAAGTAAAGGACCAACAGCCTTACCTCCGAACCTTCCTGATCCACCCCATCTTGCCGAACCATCCCAAACAATTCTTGCCATATCTTACCATATGCCGCCTATGTGGCCTCACTCAACTATCATCTGATCCATCCATCCAAAGACTCACCCCAGATTTTCATAGTCATCACCACCACAGCTAACCAGGTATGTTGACAAGGTTCCATACTCCAGTGACCCTGGTTGAAAGCCCCATGACTTGCTGCGTTCGTAAACAGCTCCAAGTCATTTGCTTACCAGTCCAGACATCCAAACTGATCTTTCATTATAGCTTTTCAGAAATGTGTGCCACACTCTCACATCCTCACGATGTTTCCTATATTGAGACAGCTAAAATAGGCAGGAGAACAAACTCCCACTGTAGCTGCGGACAGACGTCGACAGAACACGCTGCCCATGGGAATAATGCGACATGCAATGTTAAACTTACCAACAGAGATTGTAGCTTCTGAAGCTGGATCTTGTGTAGTCCCAATATCCCACAAATCTCTGTCTTGGGTGCCAACAATTTATCCGGTGCCCAAGTCGAGAACTATGCCTAAAAAACTGAGCATTGCCGTCGGGCCCAACATCTTGTCCGCAGTCAAAGGAATACCGAATCTACCCACAATGTGCTGCAACGTGGATAGAAGAATCGCACACACATTAGAAGGAGGTAGCCCTACGGTAAAATAAGTCATCCAAATTATGAATTCACCCCGATACACCACGAACCACCCATTCAACAAAGGAACTGAAATTTTCGAAAAGAGAAATTTGCCCTGCCAACAGCACCCAAGCAGGCGGAAGCCTTCCGGGTGGACTGGGAGCAACCGAAAAGCAGATTCAATGTCGATTTTACCATCGGAGCCCCTTTTCCGTAGTGGCGAATCCAGCCAACTGCTGTGTCAAAAGAAGGGCAAGATACCGTACACACATCTATGGCATTGTTGACAGAAACTCCTTTAGGAAAGACAGGTGGTGGATAAGGCAAAACATACGTGGTTACTTCTTAGGCATTACCCCTAGAGGCGAAATCACCAAATCCGGCAAAGGCTTAACCAGGAAAGGCCCGCTCATGCAACCCAGTGCCACTTCCTTAGCCAATTTGTCAGAGACCACCCCAGGATGTTGCAATGCAAAATACAAATTCTGCGCCATAGGCGGCATGGCAGCCAAGGAACATGGGATTCGAAAACCCTCAAAGAATTTCGGCCCCTATAGATGCGCAGTGTCCCGGTCTGGATATCAATTTAGAAAAGGTTGCAATCTTTCCCCCCCTCCCCGGCGTCATCCATCTTGTTTGCAAACTCTCTGGCATGGCCCTTTTTTAAAGCAGCAGGACACGGAATGAGAACCTTTCGCAGCCAGAGCACTCATGTTTAAAACGGCATGATCCCCCAAACTTACATGATTCCTTGTACTGCCAACAAAAACCCTCTATCTTAGTGGTCCATTTGTCTGGCGGAGGCTGTAATACTGGCCCACACTGAGGACATAAGACGCATCCAGAGTCTAATGTCCTTGTGGTCCCAGCAGAGGGACGGACGGATGGCCCTACGCTCCCTAAAACTGCTTGTCATACTGTAGCCAAACAGATCCCCCATAGAATCTGTGAGCCTCTGTTACATACCTGGGATGTGAGCCTGACGTGCAGAGGAAGGCCTCTCGTACAACTCCAGATCGCGGACTACTGGTAGTGATACAGCGGCCAGAGGAGCACGGTGGGGTATGAGTGCCTGTAAACAGTTAAATAGTCCCTGTAGTAGCGGTGGTCAGCAGGTAGATGAGCTGACATGATGCTTGACTGGTGGCAGGCTGGGATGAACCACGGAGCAGTACCAGATGCAGGCTTGCAGGGCTGGGAGCTGTAGCAGGCTGGATGAGCGAAATGCAGGGTCCGACAGGCCGGGTCGGTAATAATCAGGCAGATCAGGCATAGACGTTAGGCAGAAGAGAGATCAGGTCACAAGCCAAGTAGTACCAGAAGATCATCAGACAGAATCAGCAGGCAGGATCGATAATTTTATAATTTTAAAGACCAATTGGCGAGGCTGTCAGGGAAGACAGGCTTTCCATGCAAGCGCCCGGCATGCACACATGCGTACTAGCACTTTAAGACACACACCTTTGAGAACCCGGGTCTTGCCCCAGGGAACATGTATCAATGAAAAAAGTTTAAAAAACTGTATTTTTTTCAGGAGCAGGACTCCTGAAAAATTGACCGTTTTTAAAACTTTTTTTTCCATTGATACATGTTCCCTCGGGCAAGACCCGGGTTCTCAAAGGTGTGTGTCTTAAAGTGCTAGTACGCATGTGTGCATGCCGGGCGCTTGCATGGAAAGCCTGTCTTCCCTGACAGCCTCGCCAATGGCGTCCAAGTAATAAAAGAGCGCTGATCAGTGTTCTGGGTTCTTCTCCCCAATGACACTTGCCATAATGGAAAACGCCTGCAGCTAGTTAGCGAAAGACCACAGAATCAATCTTGGAAAGAGAAAGGTTCCCCAGCGGGGTTATTAGGCAGCGGGATCAAAGGATTAAACAGTTTCCATATAAAACGATATTTATTGACCGATAATATCAGATATCACAGTGAGTATGGGTAAATGTTAAACAATATATAAAATAGAGGGTACAAAGGTTTCTCAATCCTTGTTGCAGTAGACATAAATATTATACATATCGTAAAGTTGCAGGTGAATGCACAATGTGGAATTCCCGACGCGGTTCGACCGGTCTCTTCAGGGGGACAGGCATTCTAAAATATAAATTATAGGGGTTCAAAAGCATTACAAAGCATAAAAACATACATCATGGTGGGTCTATCACAATGATATAGTTACCGCTAAAACAAGGAATCAAGCATGCTGGTCACCGCTGGGTAGCCGGGGGGGGGGGGGGGGGGGGGCCTTAGGCTGCCTCCATCCTCCCCAATGCGAATGACGGGCCATCCTCGAGGGCCTACAAGGAGCCAGAGTGTGGACACCCTCCAGGAGGTGGAGGAATCGGGACCTGCAATGGACACCCATAGAATTGTGTATGATTAGGAAGGATTAGATAAATCCATTCAACATAGTTGCCAAAGTGACAGCACAGCAGTATATATGGTATTAGGGGGACTGAAGGCAGTTGCTAAGTGCCAATATAAAATGGATGTCAGGGCAGCTTATAACGTCCATTAAAGTTATTCAGTAAGTAAGGAGTATGCAATAATATAAAACAGTGGTGAACTGGGTAAGGTGTGAAAGGGGTTGGTGGTGTGATTGGTAGGGGAAGTAAATAAATGATCACCATTAAGGGCAATCCAATGTGAGAAATATAGAAAAATATATGCATGATTTGAAGGAAGTGAGTATATGGTGTGAACACCTGTGTGTATTAAAGTGATGGAGGTGAAGTGGGATGAAAAAATAGATATGTGAAAAAAATAGATATATGAAAAAAAGAAAACATTTTTTTTACATTTTGTAGTGGTGGTGGGATAGGTGAAAATAGGTAATAAAGTGCTATAAAGTTATATAGATAAATGGTTACCTGATGCAATAATAGGTAGAAATATTCTGTGTGACGGGTAAGGAAATCCTGCCTGCTGGTATGCATGGTAGGTGAGGACAAAGTGCAGAGAGACCATGAGTGCAGTAACATCTGATCTGGCCTGTGTGGAATCAAATAATGACTCCACACAGACCTACCATTTTATAGAGTCCAATGGGTGTGGCGATTAGGATGATCGCACACAGGTGCCGTGAGTTTCCTATCCAACAAAGGGGTGAGAGTCCCAGCCGTCAATAGAGAAGACGGCTCACTGGTGGCTCCCCCGGCGTCCCAAAGGGCCATACAGCCCCGGCAAAAAGCCGTCCTCTCCGCCGCAAAGCGTGTGATGTCATGACGCCATGCGCGCACCTGTGCGGCACGCATGCGCACTGCGTCAAACAGTCCAGAGGGGATTGGGGGGACGCCGCCGGCAGGGTAAAGCTGGCAATGGCTGTCCAGGGGTCCCCCCGGACACCATGCGAGTGGAAATGGGGGACATAGGCAGTCCCCCCCACCCTGCCGGGAAGCCCTGAAGGACAGAGCCACATCCACATCGGAAGAGGCAGAGGCAGCCTGACCCTGACTGGGGCCCCAAACGGTGACAATACACAGCATGCTTCTTATCCTCCTTAGTGCCGTCGGGCTTGAGCCTTTCTAGGTTAAATTTCTCTAGAGGTAGTAAGGAGAAGATCTCTACATACTTACCCTTGCAAATCTTTATTTTGACTTTCTGTTTTAAATGTGCCCCTAAAGGCCCCTCAAAGCACACCACGTAAACCTTGCATTTTGCTGCATCGGCAATCCGTACAGCAGAGTATTGTCATGAACAGACATTCCAGAGCCAGGCATTTAGCTGCCTATACCAACCAGGGAAATATATTTTTATCCTTTTAGCCATGGAACTGCAAGTATCAGCAAGCGTGATCTTTGGGAATAGGAAACAGATATGTAAAAACTCCAGAAATATAACATTAACTCAGGTTGCCTTCCAACAGTGGTCTAGCAGCGAATCTGCTATCCGAATCAATTTTCACTAGAAGATAATATAGGCCCCTAGACACAGATCTGTACTCACAGTAGCCAGGAACAGATCGTTTTAGATGCATCTCCCTCCTAGTCAGCTCTGCAGCTTTCTCAGGTCGACCGCCTAAGGCCACATGGCAGCCTGTACAGAGCAGGGGCAGCAGCCCCCCCACTCTCCGGGACCCTACTTTCAAGCCGAAGACCCAGAGCACATGTTCCCCATGCTTATATAGTCACCCAGCATATGTTTTCTCAGATTGTTCTATTTCTGCATGGGGCTCTGTGGCTTGGAGATTCCTCAGATATATGGGTGGGACGGGATCTCCAACCCTGTGTCCATATCTTATAGATAGCCTGCAGGTTCGTGTGCCCAGGTGCACACAGCTCAAATAATGAAGGGCTGGGGAGAGCAGAAGGGAGAGGAAGGTGGAGTTGGAGCAGTGGCTGCTAGTGAGTGTATCTGTGTGAAGACAGACGCTGTGTGCGTTGAAGGGCTTCAAAGCTGTGTGCGGACAGAAGCTGTGTGCGTAAAAGGGCTTCAAAGCTGTGTGTGCCCAAGGAGCCTAAAGCTGTGTGCGTTTAAGAAGCCCAAAGCTGTGTGCGTCCAAGACTGTGAGACTGGAAGTTCTGGTGGTTTAAGGTACCAGTACCTATAGGAGAGTGGCCAGGTAGGCTTACATTTTCAGTTATCTCGGAATGAAGTTTAAACCCCTGTGTGAGATTCCTGAGTGGACTTTTGTTTTGTTCTCATTTAACAAACGTGGGCTACCAGACACTTAACAATATATGCCTGTTTGGTGTGGACTCACTGCACAAAAACGCATCTACCACAAGAGCTAACAATCCTCTATGTCACAGTATAGTGAGAGTTCAGCTGAACTCAAATGATTTCATTTCCGCATGTTAGTCCTCCTGACTTTGGAGGGCGATTTTAGAAACATCTGTGCGGATTTCTGCATAGATGTCAATGGAAATCTTACTCTGAAATCGCCAAAATTAGACACATGGCAGCCTGTACAGGGGAGGGGCAACAGCTCCCTTCTTCCGGGACCACACTCTCCAGCCGAAGACCCGAGCACATGTGCCCCAGGCATATATACAGTCACCCAGCATGCCCTGAGGCACCTACTTCTGCCAGGGCTGTAACTACGTCTATGCATACCTCCCAACCTGCACGGATTCTGCGGGACTTTCCCGCACACACTGCATCTTCCAGCAAGAAGGGGAGCACTGATGGAGGAGAAAAAAGGTCTGAGGGGAGACATGCCACAAGCTGGACTGCGACAGCTGAAGGGAAGAGGACAACCAACAGGCCGTGCACTGGTGACCGCCCCACAACTTCAATCCGTGCCCCTCCGCTCAACAACTTCGATCCGCGGTCCCCCACTCAACAACTTCGATCCACTCCCCCCCCCCCCGCTCAACAACTTTTCGATCTGCGGGAACCCCGCCTGCTGAACAACTTCGACCCGTGGCACCCCCTGCTCGACAACATCGATCCGCGGCACCCCCTGCTCAACAACTTCGCTCCGCAGCACCCCCCTGCTCAACAACTTCGATCCGCAGCACCCCCCTGCTCAACAACTTTGATCCGCAGCACCCCCCTGCTCAACAACTTTGATCCGCAGCACCCCCCTGCTCAACAACTTCGATCCGCGGCACCCCCCCGCTCAGCAACTTCGACCTGGGGCACCCCCCTCGGTCAACAGCTTTAATGAAAAATTTAAAGATTGTCCCGCAGTGGATTAAATGTTGGGAGGTATGCCTATGCTCCCATTTGCCAGGTTTCCTCCCACTGTCCAATATGCCCCATCCTATTGGACCAGTGCGAAATAGGCAGGCAACATAAGCAGCACCTGAGCACAATGATCAGACCCTGTCAATAGAGCTCTGCCTACTATGGAGCAGTGAACACCTAAATTTACCCAATATCTTCCCTGGTATGCAGGAAGACCCAAAGCTATGCTCTCTATCTCTAGCATCTACCTAAGAATGTGCTACAGCTATAAGAAACTGTGCCTATGGACTAATGTGTGCCATGATCATGTGAATAATGCCTCATTTCTGTGCTAAAGTTACTTCATGGTCCCCAGCCATGACTCATGGACTGTCCCAGTCTGCCTTTACCTGTGCTCAGGTTACTTTATGGTCCTTAGCTGTGAACAGTGGATTGCTCCAGTCTGCATTTAATAATGCTCAAATAACTTCATGGTCCCCAGCCGTGAGGATATAGAATGTTCTAGTCTACATTTGACCTGTGCTAGAATCGACTTAATTGCCCCCAGCCATGAGACTCCAGACTTCATGACCCCCAGCCAGGAGACTCCAGACTTCATGGTACCCAGCCGTCAGTCTACAGACTTCATGGTACCCAGCCGTCAGTCTACAGACTTCATGGTACCCAGCCGTCAGTCTACAGACTGTTCCTGTCTACCTGTTGCTTGTGCTACTGTAACTGAGCAAGAAATGTCCTCTCCTAACAAAACCTAAAGCTTTTGCGTATCCCATACCGCTCTGTCATCCCATATTCTCAAGTTCTACCATCAAATAAACTTCAAAAATACAACCCCCAGACTGTTAAATAAGCTGGGGTAATTGCCCCTGCACTGTTTTAGGAAATAACCTGTTAAACCACAATGGTCCTTAAGAGAGGCCCGGAGCAAAAAGAACAAGCCATAAGCGTAGGGCAGGGCATGACGGGGTTAACAGAAACCTTTACAAGCCAGGGGGAGTGGTCATGAGAGGTGCAGTGTGCAGAGGAGGAGAAGCTATAAATTCTCCCCCCTCCTTTCCCGGGCAACACAGTCTGGGGAGAAAAGTTCTAAGGTAATATTGCTGCTGGCCTCTCCTGAGCCAGGCCAGCAACCAGGCCGGGTTATCCGGTGGGGGGGGGCACCCTCGGGGGGGGGGCTACAGTCTAACTGGAGCCTCTCCTGAGCCAGGCCGGGTCACCCGCGTGGGGGGGCGGGGCTACCGCGGGGGCACCCGCGGCCTCCGTAGCGGTGCTCCCTGGGGCCATCCACCAGGCAGCTCAGGAGGGAAGGAAGCCCAGCCCGGGCCCTCCAGCAAAAACGGACAGCGGCGGGCCCCTCTAGGCCCCGCGAGGCACGGGGGGGCGACCAGGGGGCTCCAAAGCGGCAGCTAGGCCTGCCCTATGTGTGGAACAGGCTGCTGCGGGCTCTCACCCCGGTTGTGCACCGGTGGTTTATGTGCCTCGGCGAGGGAGATCGATCGCAGCGGTGAGTAGCCCCTTGCCTTCTACGGCTAGCCACCTCCTGTCCAGCCCTGAGGAGGGGGGGCGTGGGGGAGCGGGAGACAGCAGCAGAGGTACAGCACCCAGAAAAGCGACGGGGAAATCCGTGCACGGGTCCAGAGTGCGCAGAGTGAGTGATGCCAGCTCTGGGCCCTCGGCTGCCAGGCCCGAGTCCCCTGGTGGGCCATCATCTGAGGAGCCTGAGATCGTTCGGAGTGGGAGCTGTCGGGTTCTGAGAAGGAGGAGTTTGTGCCCGGGACGCAGTTTACAGCGCTGGAGACGAGTGTTTCGGCTGTTGGGATTGCTTCCAGGCAGCCCGGTAAGCAGTTTTCATCAATTTCTACTGTGGTGTGTTGGTAGGGGGACGGCGGGAGGGTCCCCGTAGTCGTTTGGTAGTGCCCGCAGTGGCGGGGGTAGTGAGTTAAGGCCTAGTGCCTGGGGGAAAAAGGTTGGAGGGGATGCAGGTTTGCATCGGTTGTTTGGTAGGGTTGGTAGCTTTGGTGAGCCAGGCTGGGGAGACAATCCCGATGTTAGCCCTGTGGCAGCTTGGGTGCTGGCAGGGGGGTATGGCTGGGGGTAGTGACGGTGGGCAATCCAGGGTTAAGGTGTAGGCGGTGGGACACTCCGCAAAGAGGGATCTGGTCCGGTTGTCGGGCTCAAAAGGGGGAAGGGTATACTTGTTATGAGGCACCCTTGGGTTCACATTTTAAGCAGGAGGTGAGAGAGAAGGGCTGGAAGAGCGAATACGTAGAGATATTTGCGCATTTGCCTCTGGGGAAGTTTAACCTGGTCAGGGTTAAGCCTGAGTCCTAAAAGGAAGATGAAGCAAAGGGAGGTATAGGTTTATACCCAGGACTTTTGCGAAGTGGTCGCGGTCATACTAGATCGGGGTGTGCGTGATCGGTGAGAAAAAACTCTGAACACTGTTCGGCGCTTTTCAGTTAACAGGAGGCGATTAGCAAGGCCTATCGGTGTTACGGAGGCACGGGATAGTTCCGTTTGCGACGAACAGTTCAGGCAACGCAGGGCGGTGGGACCGGACATGTAGGTGGAGAGACCGAGGGCTTTGGCCTTGGGATGCAGCTCATGTCGGTCCCACGGACGTCCACAAAGTTTTCGGTGGCGGGGGGGGGCTGTGTAACCTATTCCCCGGGACAGTCGGCCGGAAATGAAAAAGGGGGTCTGCTGGCAGTGTAATGAGGGTAACTGCAAATTTGGGGGGTCCTGCCGGTTCAAGCACGAGGGCTCCGGCTGCGGTGTAACCATCCCTCTTTCCTGGGTTTTGTGAGCAAGGCAAGGTACGTCCCGGAGATTTTACGAGTAAGAGGGAGGACTACGGTGATGGTGTAGAGGATGCGACCGTTTCTCGGTAGCACCCCAACAGGGCGGCTGCCCGGTCGTTGGAGGGGGGGTTTTCAGAGGGTTTTAGCAATCCTTGCAAGCTGGGGGTGCCCCCCCCCCATGCCTAACAATTGGCGCTCTGCGCTTCGTCACCCTGCGGTGGTTTCGGATACACTGCGGTAGGAAGTAGCTCTGGGCCGAATGGGGTGCCCATTCTCTCCGCCCCCCCTTCATATGAGTTGGTTGTTTTTCCCCTTTGGGGTGGGGCCAAACAAGGAGCCGAACAAGTTTAGGCTCATTCATCACCTGTCCTTACGGGGGGGGGGTCAACGAGGCTATTAGCGCGGGGTATTGTACGGTATGTTACGCCTCAGTTGATGGGGCGGTTGATTGGGTCAGGGGTATGGTCGAGGGGCGGTGATGGCCGAGCCTGACATCGAGGCTGCCTTTCGGCTTCTCCCAGTACTCCCGGATAGTTTCCGGCTATTGGTCTGTCACTGGGAGGGGGAGTTCAAGAGGGACAAGTGGGTACCGGTGGGTTGCTCGGTTCATGTGCCTTGTGGGTACAGTTTAGTTTGTTTCTAGAATGGGTGGGTCGGTATGTGGCTGGAGTGAACTCCTTGGTCCACTATCGGGTCGACTTCCTCAGTGTTTGCCCGGCTGGGTCGCGTATCTGCGCAGTGTTTTGGCCACTCTGGAACGCATTGCGGAGCGATTTGGGGTGCCGCTGGCATCCGAGAAAAGGTAGGGGCCGAAGTCGGTCATACAATTTTTTGGCATAGTAATTGGCTCGGAGGCAATGGAGTGCAGATTACCATGGGACACACTGGAAAGCCTCACGGCAAAAAATTGGCGAGATATTGGGTTCACAGAAAGTACACATCTGAGTGCGGCAGTCGCTCCTGGGAAAACTTATTTTCGTGTGTCTTATTCTTCCTATGGGGCAAGTCGTTTGCACGCGCCGCTCGGCAAGCACGGCGGGGGGTTAAGTCACCCAAACACTTTGTGGGTTTGTGAAGGAACACAAGGAAGACCTGTCGGTTTGTCACTCCGTTTTGGAGTCCTCTAACAGTACGGCTCTGTGGATGTTCGGTCCGGTCAGCAATGTTGACATGGAACTGTTCACAGATGCGGCCGGGGGTTCGGGCTTTGGTGCATTCTTGCAGGGACAGTGTAGGGTGGGTCCTTTGCCCCAGTCCTGGTGCCAGCAGGGTTCACTAAGAACTTGGTTCGGCTGGAACTGTTTTCCGGTAGTGCTGGCGGTGGAATTATGGGGGCCCTGCCATCCGGTCTGTTTACATGGTGATAATCTGGGGGTGGTACAGGTGTTCAACAGGGTGATGGCTCCTCTCCCCCGGTCATTCGTCTCTTGCGGCACCTGGAGCTGCGATGTTTCCAGGGGTATACCGGGAGTGGACAAGGTTGTGGCGGACAGCTTGTCCCGGTTTGCAGTGGGGACAGGTTCTGGGTTTGGTGCGTTAGGCAGAGTAGCAAGTGGTCCCCTGTCCAGCGTGTGAGTGGAGGATTCAGTTTTAATCATCTCACAGAAGGTCGGTAAGGTGAGGAAACATGGGCGGCCTAAGAGAAGGTCTGGTTGGTGTGGCAGATGCTGGTTCGGGGGGCGGAGATGCAGCTGGCGGGTCCAGAGGTATGGGTCCTGATTCGATATTGTTTATCCAGGAACATAGAGTCTGGGATGTCACAGTTGGTACTCGATAAGAAAAGTTGTTCAGTCTGGTATTCTCGTTTGAGTGGCTAAGGTGCCTGGAATTTTACTATGGTTTTTGGGTGCGGCAAGCGCTCAAGGGATATAGCCAGCAGGAACGACTCGGCGCCCAGTATCGTTACATCTTAAGAGGTGTTATGGGGAATGTGGGGACATTGTGTTTATCCCGGTATGGGGTTGTGTCGTTTCTGCACAGTGTTTTGGTCTGGCAAATATCTTTGGAGCATTCGGGGTGGGCGAGTTAGTTAGCCCCTCCAAGAAACAGTTCAAGGTGGCTGCTGAAGTGTGGGGGGCTCATGAAGGGGCCACACTGCTTCTAAGCAGATCCAAAACGGATCAGAGGGGGTGAGGTAAGTCAGTGCAGGTGGTCACTGTTGTTGGTTCAGACCTTTGCCCAGACGGGCTGGTGGGGAATTCCGGCAGGTACGCCCGAAGGTGGGCGGTTCATTTGGTTACATAAGTAGGGGGCTCCAGGGTCACGGTTCGTGGCAGGGTTTGGGCCTAGTGGAGAAAGAATTTCCCTGGCGTTCCCTTAGGATTGGGGCAGCGACAGAGGCTGCACGTGATTGTCTTGATGAGGAAATAGTCAAGGGGATAGGCAGGTGGGAGTCGAAGAGGTTTTGACTAGATGCAGGCCACAATGGTTGGTGGGCCTGGCGTAGGGGTAATTTGGTGGTTGCATCAATGGTTGTATAGGTTGCTTACTTTCTTTCAGGTACAGTGCAAGGATTGGTCTGGATTATGGGCCACTCCTTCGGACATTGGGGGGGCTTGGAGAGTGTATGTGCGACCGGTGGGTCGACAGCTGGGGGTCCCGAGACTGCAGGCTCGTGTACATTGGTTGCGTTTCCCAGGAATGATGTGGAAGTAGAGTGGTATCGGAAGTGCACAGGTTTGCACGTTGGGACCGACCACTGGAGGTACTGGTTCTCTATGTAGGAGAAATGATTTAGGGGGTGAGGTCAATGCTGGGGTCGTGAGGTTCCCGGATACGATAGTGGTATAATCGGTCATGGTGGCTGGGACATCATAGAGGATGGCCAGACAGTGGAGTGGGTGAAAAAAAGCTTGGTGGAAGATGGACAGAGAGGTGGTGGGGGTACTGCGGTCAGTGGTCGTCTCTGAGCCAGCCTGTCGGCTTGAGGCCTATGACCAGGGGTTAGATAACGCAGTGCCAACCAAATGTGGTTTGTAAGTAGAAACGGGGGCCTGGCCGTCAGGCATCTGGGAGTTGGAGGTGTCTACATGAAGATACCTTAGGAGTGATGGAGTTTACTGCACAGATGTTGGTATCGATATTGTGGGGGTTGGGCCCGTAGGATGGGGTACAGCAAGCATTGAGGGTGTGGAGGTGCGCCCAAAGGCAAGGGGTTACCTTTGGGTGCTGGTGGCGGGTGTTTGGACTTTGCAGGAGAAGAAATTACCCCAAATATGTATGCCATTACCCAGAGGTGGTATGGGTTCTGAAGGGGTGTGGTTTCCAGTCTACCAAGGTGTAGCTGGAATGTTGGTTAATGGGGGCACTGCGGTCAGTGGTCGTCTCTGAGCCAGCTTGTCGGCTTGAGGCCTATGACCAGAGGTGAGGTACCGCAGTGCCAATAAAATGTTATAATGTTAAAAGGTTTTACAAGTCAGTGTTAGTGGTGCCTGCAAAGTCCAGCACTAGTATGAGAAGAACTGTTTTTTTCAGGAATTATATGGTTTATATATGTTATTTATTATTGGATGTTATCTAAAATAAAGGAGGCTGCTACGGCCAGTTTTACTCCAAGTTACAGTGGTGGTCTCATTATTATTAAAGGTTTAAGGGGGAGTATAAACAGTGTGTCCTAGCAGTAAAGGTTATATCTGGGATACCATAGTCATGGTGTAGCACTACACCAAGAATTATTAACCAGCTGAAATTTCATTGTACATAGAAAAAAAGTCTCATGACACATGGTTATTGTGTTTGGCTCTACAGTGCCACAAGCTAAATTTGTTCTGTACAAGTAGAAATGCATTGTCTGTGTTCTGTAACATTTCTGAAAGTTAATGGATTAGGTTAACCATATACAGACAGACATTTCACAGAGAACAATGGGTTGAGAGATATTTACTGTGCCTGTAGCACTGGAATCTCAACTCAACTCTCAGGCATGTATCCCTTCGGCGTGGTTTAGATTTCCTTTCCTTTTGCAATGGCAAAGGAAAAGCCCATTTACAACTAAGGAGGAGTAAAATGTAATGTTTTCTCCATAATTTAGGTAAAATGGGGAGATTTCAGCAAACTTTTTTTCCATTTTGGCTAAATGCCCATTGCCAGGGTTTAGTCATTTTTCACCTCTGAAATGTAATAGTCTAATTGTTGCCTTCTTCCTATTTAGGGTTGAGCCGAACACCCCCGTGTTCGGTTCGCACCAGAACCGTCGAACAGACCGACCGTTAGCGCGAACATTTAGAACCCCATTGAAGTCTATGGGACTCGAATGTTCAAATTCAAAAATGATAATTTTAAAGACCAATATTCAAGTTATTATTGGAAAACGTCTTTGAGAACCCGGGTCTTGCACCAGGGAACATGTATCAATGGAAAAAAGTTTAAAAAACTGTAATTTTTTCAGGAGTCCTGCTCCTTTTTTGATACATGTTCCCTCAGGCAAGACCCGGGTTCTCAAAGACGTTTTCACAGGCAAACTATAGACACCCAGCAGGTACAATATTTAAAGGGATTTTTTTTATTTTTTTTAAGTTAAAGCGGAATTTCACCCTAAATATAAGATCTCCCATGTGATCCAGCATACTGGCGTCAGCGCCAGTATGCTGTTTTTTTTTTTTTTAATCCCACACTTACTGTATTATCCTGTAATTTCATTTTTTTCCCCCGCGGTGGACGGCGCCAGTACAGCGCGTCACATCTTCCGAAAATACCCAATATGGACTCGGGTAATGTCGGCGAAAATGCGGCGCCTGCGCACAGACCTAGGAGCTGACTGCGCAGGCACCGTATTTCTCCGAGTCCTATTCCGGAGGGCGTGACGGAGAAATACGGCGCCTGCGCAGTCAGCTCCTAGGTCTGTGCGCAGGCGCCGCTTTTTCGCCGAGATTACCCGAGTCCATATTGGGTATTTTCGGAAGATGTGACGCGCTATACTGGCGCCGTCCACCGCGGGGGAAAAAAATGAAATTACAGGATAATACAGTAAGTGTGGGATAAAAAAATAAAAAAAAACAGCATACTGGCGCTGACGCCAGTATGCTGGATCACATGGGAGATCTTATATTTAGGGTGAAATTCCGCTTTAAGCATCATTAACCACTTAAGGACCGCCTACTGCACATTTACGTCGGCAGAATGGCACGGCTGGGCACATCAACGTATATATACGTTGATTTTAGTACCCAGCCGTGGGTCACGGGCACGCGCCCGCGACCCGGTCCGAAGCTCCAGGACCGGGACCGCGGGATTCGCAGACCCGATCGCCGCTGGAGTGCGGCGATCCGTCCCTGGAGTGGAAGAACGGGGAGAGCCGTGTGTACACGCAGCTTCCCCGTGCTTCTCTGTGGCCGTAGCATCGATCGCGTCATCCCTGTAATAGGGGGACGCGATCGATGACGTCACACCTACAGCCACACCCCCCTACAGTTGTAAACACACACATTAGGTCACACATCCCATACAGCGCCACCTGTGGTTAACTCCCAAACTGCAACTGTCATTTCCACAGTAAACAATGCAATTTAAATGCATTTTTTGCTGTGAAAATGACAATTGTCCCAAAAATGTGTCAAAATTGTCCGAAGTGTCCGCCATATTGTCGCAGTCACGAAAAAAATCGCTGATCGCCACTATTAGTAGTAAAAAAAAAAAAATTAATACAAATGCAATAAAACTATCCCTTATTTTTTAAACGCTATAAATTTTGCGAAAACCAACCGATAAACGCTTATTGCGATTTTTTTTACCAGAAATACGTAGAAGAATACGTATCGGCCTAAACTGAGGAAAAAAAAAGTTTTTTTATATATTTTTGGGGGATATTTATTATAGCAAATGTAAAAAATATTGCATTTTTTTTAAATTGTCGCTCTATTTTTGTTTATAGCGCAAAAAATAAAAACCGCAGAGGTGATCAAATACGACCAAAAGAAAGCTCTATTTGTGGGGAAAAAAGGATGCCAATTTTGTTTGGGAGCCACGTCCCACGACCGCGCAATTGTCAGTTAAAACGACGCAGTGCCGAATCACAAAAAGGGGCAAGGTCCTTTACCTACATTTTGGTCCGGGTCTTAAGTGGTTAAAATCACTGCTTCAGGAGCAGTGATTTTATTGATGCTTAAATAAAAAATTCCTTTAAATATTGTACCTGCTGCCATAGGCGTGCGCACAGGGTGTGCCAGGTGTGCCTGGGCACACCCTAATCACCCTGTGTTGTGCAAATTCCCCCTACTGTTTGGCTGCAGAGAAAAGGACTGGCAAATCTCTGTCCTTAGCCCCCTTTCTCTGTCTCTAAAGTGAGACATCAGGGGTCTGTTTGAATTGGTTTGGTTTGATAATTCACCAAAGCCCCTCAATGGGGCTCAACAAAAAATTGTACAATTTTTTTTTCCAAGGAATAATAAAAAATTATAAAAATGAACTACTGACACCGATCTCCGTCCTACTGGCATAATCCACTGCTCTACTGCCCTATATATATATTACACATGTGTGTCTGAGCTTTGTGGTGCACACCCTAATGCAGAGGTCGGGAAATCATTCCATCCAGCCCCCCCGTGCCGCTGAGTGTGTGTTTGCGGAGCTGTGTTGCCAACCGTAAGTAAATTTATGGACAGCCCGTAAATTTAACCCCTTTTTGGGCTGTCCGTTTAAGTCCGTTATGGGCATCCGCTGCCCGTAAAAAAGATGGCCGCGAGCCGACCATGCAACTGCGTATGCGCCGTTCCGAAACGTATGCGCTCGGCCGGGCCATGCGTAGTAACGTAATGGCGCCGCTGGGCACCATTTTTGAATAGATTGGGAGCCCCTCTCTCACTAGAGTGTACCCGGGCCGCTCTCCTCCTCACCCGGCTCATCAGTGTTTCTGATCACATGCCGGGATGCGTGGCATGCCGGGAACTGTGGTGAGTAGCGGCGTGGGCATGGCCTATGCAGAGTTGGCAGTAGAGAGACTGGCATCCCTAGGGGTTTCCTCAGGTTAGCAGAACTCAGGAGCAGCCCAGAAGAAGTACATGCTTGGTGAGTGAAGGTCAAGGCTGGGCGGGATAGTCGTGTCTGTGTGCCCCATTGTGGAGAGGAGTCTGGGACTACAATGTCCAGCATGTCTGTGGAGGATGAGCAACTAACTTAGTGCAAGGCTGGAGGGGGAAGCATAGTGTATCAGTCCAGGGTTTCACTCTCAGTATAACGTGTCTGCATGGCTTTGCAGTGTGAGGAGGAGCCCTGAACATCCTGATACCCACTGAACACTGTATCCACATATCCCAATTACCACGTGTCAGCAGCCCCCCTGCCTCTGCCCCCTAAGCCTCTTATCTCCCCCTTCCATTCCCCCATTATTTTCTTCATCCCCCTTTCTGTCACAGTCCCTACCGTGCCAAGCAGACGGCGAGGTGTGGTCGCGCTCCAAGTGGCTCTGAGTGGGATTGAACCCAGGACCTCGCCGTTGCTGCTTCAATACCTTGCCTCTGAGCCACTCCTCAGTTTGGGTTTCTGCTTGCTTTCCAGCTAAGGTGGTGCTGAATGTGCTGATCACCTTTAGTTGGATCTCATTGCAATCTGCACCTGACTATCCTGGTCTAGCTGAGGCAGGTTACCCAATTAACCAGGGTATAAAGCCCTGGCTCACTCTGAGAGCCTTGTCAGTTCATTGTGCTCTGATCATCCTGTCTGTGCCAACGGTTCCTGTGGTTATCTCTAGCTACAAGACTGACCCCGGCTTCTGACCTTTTGGCTTATCTACCTTGGAATGCTGCTGTCTTCTGCCCTTTGACCCCGGTCTGTACTTTCGGACTCTCCCTGCCTTCTCCAGCCCTTGACCCACGGCTTGTGCCCCGTCTGCTCAGCTACAAGACTGACCCCGGCTTCTGACCCTACTCTAAATTCTGGAATCCTGGACACGGCTATACTTGACTATCCTTGGCTAATCCCTATCTGGCCCCAATGCATGGACTCACAGTCCAGGTAGTGTCTTACCTCATTACCGTGGGCTGTGGGTACCTGTAAGGGTGAGCTTACAAGTCTGCAAAATGGACTCCACTGAAGGTAAGCCCTCACACTTTCTCTTCTCTCCTCACTTGCTGTAGCTGACCAGCTAGAACCAGACCTAGGTAGCTAATATAACTTACATGTATATACAGCTAAACCTGCTAAGAACCTAATGTAGAGCACATTTTTATATGTGAGAGACAAAGGCAGAGTTATTCACTGTGATTTTGTGTTTGGATGTTATACTGTATAACAGTTGTATGTTGTGTTCACAGAAGCAAAAGAAAAAATATGCCTCTAAGAGTCATTTGTTTGTATGGGGCAGGAGGTAAGCAAAGTTATTCACAGTTTAATTCATACCGGAAAGCATAGAGTTAAGCTTTTGTGACTCATCAGAAGCCTTGGCCCAATCACAGCTAATCTCACATTGATCAGAAGCCTTGACCAGTCACAGCCAGCTTTGCATCCACTGTCTAGGAAGTTTCTAGCACATGCTCTGCAAATTAGTTCATTCCACCACAGAGGACAGAGAGCAGACACACAGAGACATACAGAGAGCAGTTCTTATGGAAGCCAGAGGGCAAAATTAGGTAATTATACAGTTATATATATGTTCTTGTTGTAAATAGTGTGATTAGAACTGTATACTGATTTAGCTGTGTGTTCACTTGTAGTTCCACCAAACCCGAACCATATCAAACCCGAACCATATCAAGCCCTCAAACCACAGTTATACTGTTGAGAGAGAGAGAGAGAGAGAGAGAGATCCACCATCTTATGTTAAATGACAAGATTGAATATTTGAAGCACCATGTTCTGTTATGCTTATTTATCACATGTTTTTGTACATGGACTGTCTGCTGCAAAACAGCAGTATCTTATATGAAGAAAAGTAAAGTTAAAGAAGTTATTTTAAGCATTTGGTGTGCTCTTTAAACCTACTGCTTCCATAGAACGGCAATAGAGGAATTTCAGAGTAATAGACAGTCTTGTTGGACTGAAAAGTCAGAGATATCACAATTCTTTTAATGCCACAGCACATGAGGCACTTCATAGTGCTGCGCCTGCCATACTTGCTCCATGGGTGGGTGAAAGCCAGGAGTGACAGCCACTCCTGGCTTTCACCCACTCAGCAGAATTATGGAGTTCATGCGGACAGGATACACTCATGCGGACAGGATACAGGAGAAATCAGAGAGACAGCAGACAGATTGCATACAATGATTTTGTACAATCTGCACCACCGGCACCACAGAACCCAGCACCACAGAGCCCAGCACCACAGAGCCCAGCACCACCGGAACCAGGGATTGAGGTGAGGGATTGCATTGTGCTTTTTGGGGGGTGAGGGACTGCAGATTGTGTTTTCAGGATTGGGGGAATCGCATTGTGGGGATTGTGTTTTTGTATCTACCATGACACAAAAACGTATACGTCTGGCATGCATTTTTTTACCAAATTTTTGACCAAATATACCAGGTTAATTTTTAGGTTGATCATTTTGTACGGCCCCCGAATGATGTTACAAAAATCCAAATGGCCCTTGCCAGAAAAAAGGTTCCCCACCCCTGCCCTAATGCAATAGGCTGCGCACACCTATAGTTGCAGCATCTGCACAGGCTGGAATTTATGAATGGCCACTTTAGGGCAAGGGAACAGCATGTCCAAATGTGATCTTTAGAGAAAGATAGAGGCAACCCAAGCTGATAAATGCAAGTGGCCTAGTCATCATGTTCACGCTTTTGGCTAGTTTAGTCATAGGGGCAGCACAACAGCCAGGCAACTGCAGTTTTCAGGAGGTCAAGAATGGCAGTATTAAAGAAATGTTTCATTTAATATAAATATTTTATATGGCCATTGTTGGGCTAGAGGTGGCTTAACGGGAGCAAATATCTGGCTGTCCCTTGACTCGCCACAATACTCATACAGTGGTGACAGAGGAAGTACAGTCCTTGGTTCTTTTGATCTTTCATATAGATGAGTAAAACATGGCACATGCTCAAAGGGGAATTTTTCAACAAGCCTAAATATCTTCTGCGTAACAACAAGCATGACTGACAACCCAAAGTGTCTAATATGGCCTCTTTCGAGCCTTGAAACAACCCAATTATTTTCAGGTCTCCGTCACATGCACAGCCAGGCAACATGAATTTTCCAGAATTCACTTAGTAGCCAAAAACCAGTCCATGGTGCTTTGTTTTGTTTTAGTTTTTTAGGGGATAAACTTTGATAGGGATAGGAAGGTATGGGATGCCCAGATCTGTAACTTGAATGCAAGTTGAGGACTTGAAGCTGTCTCTGGCTACCAGAAAATCACTAGGATGTCCTCCCGTATGATAACTGGATCAGCTCAACTGGTAAAAAAGGATTTCAAACACTGAATTGTGCTAAGCCAAGGCACCTGGCAGCTCCTTAGATTTCCAAAGAAAGAGGTGTAGAATAGCTGTACTGGCTTTCAGTGGCTTGAAGCTGTCCCTTGTCAGTAAGTAAGCTGGATTTTTCACCTGGTTGCTTCTCTTCTAACAGGCTCTGGGGTGTAGTGGTTGAAGCTACTCTCAGTCCCTTTGGTGATTCCTGAAGCACATGTGACTGCTGAACAGGCCTTCCTGCTGGACAGGTCACAATGGTCCCTAGGATGGCTGGAAGGGTGTAAGATTTAGCTACTTGTCTCTCTGGCTCCTTCCTTCTGCCCAGGGGCAGAGCCCCCCAGCATAGGGGTCCCCTCCAGGCAACTAGATTCTAGACTCTGCTCCCCACATGGCCAGGCTAAAGAATATTAATGACCTGTCTTTCTACTTTCCGGGCCATACCCACCCAGGGATTTGAGGAGACTCCATAAATATCCAGGCTTAATCTCTGCCTCCTTCACCCTCTGAGTCCTAGAACCCTCGAGCTCTTACAGAAACTATGGGGAGGCAACAGAGACTCAGCCCTTGAGGCTGTGCCATCTAACTCTAACAATCTAACCCGAGTTACTCTGCCTATAGAGGAGCCCAACTAAATTTTCCTACACAGAGGCTGCTAAACAGTATATCAAACCATTTATATTAAATTATATGAGAGAGAACATTAGGAAAAAAAGGTGGGATCCTTGAATGCAATTTTTGTGAAAACATTGAACAAACAACCCCCCATAGTCTACTAAAATGAATATTGCAAGTTGGTTTGCTCTGACATGGATTTCCTCTTTTGTTCCCCATTTATAGGGTTGCCACCTTTTGTTATGATAAAGGAACAGAAGTATGAGTAGAGGGCGTGGGCTGAAGAACACGCATATCCTAATGGGATGATGATGTCACCCAATCTCTGGCATCAAAGGGGCAGCCTAATATTTTTATCGGAGTGCTACTTTAAAATCTTTAGTACTGCACGGCTGCAGCATGGCAGAGCAGGTCTGGACTTTCAATCTCTTCTGAACACTGGATCTGCCCGGGATGACGCCTTTCCTAGAACAACATACATAATCAAAAGCTACCCGAAATTACTGGAAAACCATGGTGTGTGCAGCCAACAAAATTAGTTATATAACAGAATCTCTATGGTTCAAGCTAGTAGTCGCCATCTCAAAATAAACTCCTGTATGGTAATGTAATGCTTTTGTATGAACATTCATGAGTTTACACTACCAAGTAGCTTGCCTTGATGGGATCCCTTTGCCATCAACTGCATGACTGGGGAGGACAGCTCTTAGTACGGGAACAACTCCTGTATTGATTCAATACATACTGTACAATACAAACAGTGGGACCATAGACAATGACAGGAAGTTAGCACAGCAGCAAACAAAAAACAAAAAGGAACTCAGGGGCAGCCCAGCAGGGCAGGAGAGAGTTCGGGTGGAAGCTGGAAATGGAGTGCTGAGGAGACCATTGAAGGCCCTTGAGTGTAGACCCCTAGTCTGGGGGGGGGGGGGTTGAGGGGTGACCTCGGGTCTGGGGCTCTGATGCTGGAGGTATCCTCTAAAGACAAAGAGGAGTCGTGTCCAGAGGCATGGGAGCAAGAGGAAGACCGCAGGAGCCTGCAAGCACATCAATGAGATCTCAAGGGAGAAGACAGCCGGTGGCTGGTGAGTGAGACAGTCGGGGAGGACTAAGAGGCAGCCTGAGATGGTTGTAGAGTCAGTCTGGGAGGACTGTGGAAAATTAGCCAGGAGGGATAGTGAAAGGGGCAGCAGCAGCAAGGTGGGTGGGTGCCCCTGTTGAAGGCTTCTGTAGCCGAAACGCCTCGGGTATTGCTACTGAGCACCCCATATTGCCAAATGCATGTGATCACTTTTTATCTTTGTCATATTGGTTGTATATGGCTTTTTAATAAAGCCTATATTGGTTTTATTGACCTGCTCTATTGGAGCACCTTTTTTCCATTTTTATCTTTTCTGTGGTCTTGTCGAAGCCTCAGCCATCTATTCTTGGACCATCGTACCTAGAATCTAAGGTTCAATCTGAAGTCTGGGACACAGTTGGAGGTACACCATTCAAGTCGGATCAGTTCCCGCTGTCTGTGCCAGTGCCATCCCGGTAGTAGTGGTCCCGGGTCCCAACGACCACAAGGCTCGATTGACTCTTTACTATATAGTACTAGGGTCCTACGTATCTGGTAAGCGTACTCTTTCTTACCTACACCTTTGATATGATGTAGAAGCTCCAGATCCCTACAAACAACACTATATCCTGTTGAATTTAAAAAAATAATTCTTTTGGACTCCAGTTGATTTCACTGTCTGCACCAATCATCCCATTGTTGCTTACTTCTTCATTTAGAGACTTTATTTGTTTCACCCATATATCAAGCATGGGTGTTTGATATTTGTATTTTCAGTTCACTTTTTTTTTTTATTGTGCACTGTGAGTGGTGCTATCCACATGGTACCACACATTGTAGATTTAGCGCTACATTGTTGTATCTAGTATTTGTTGACTTTGTTTGTTTTTGTGTAGCTACTTTATTGTTTCTTTGTGGTTAGCGCAGTTTTTTCTATTTATATAGCCAGGTGGGCTGGCAGTGCTTGAAGAGGTGGTGCTGGGATCTGTACCCACAGAAGGACAGCTGGACACTGGGACTTTGCTACACACCAAAGGACCCACGGTCCTTGCCTGTAATGAGCCTTTGCTTTATCTGACTGAGCTTTTTTTGTCAGATCAACTAACAGTGTTCCAGCTGGGCTTGAGTGTTCCGCAAGCATAATGTGCTGGAGGCAGAGTAGTTAATATAGCTGTATATAGGATAGGTGTCCCTGAAGAAGTATGCCTAAGTTCTGAAATCACGTGGATATTCCATAATACCCCTATCCACATCTGAGTTCAATACTCCTAATAAAACAAAAAAAAAAAAAAAGTTGCTGGACTGTTTCTTGACTCAAGCATGCTGTGGAAAATGTGGTGCAGGATGGGAGATCCCGTTTCATTTGCGGCTCTTACGTGGGGTGCGCTATACTTGAATAGAATGTTTTTTGTTTTTTTTTAAAGGAGAGAGTTACTCAATATCAGAACTGGTTGTACAACCATTGGGCTTTGTTTACACAATGTTTCAGACAGGGAAATCCCGTCACCTGTGCTCTGATCTTATAATCTCAGCAGAAATGGGTTTCATTGAAAGTAATGACTTTCTACACCTCGCTGAATTTCGAGATCTCCTTTTTTCAAACAGGAAACAGATGGTTATTAGCTCTAGTAGGAACCCCCCATACTTGTTAACATCCATGCATAAATGCAAGTGTTTCTAATTTATAAAAGAGGAAATCCTTTCAAAATTATGCTAACACTGTCTTGTAGAACATTTTTAAGTAAATCTGTCACAAGAGTATATATCCTTTTATTGCTGATCAGCTTGAACAACAGTGATTCATCTGACTCCTATTAACCTTCTCTTCATACTCCCCCATTTTAGACCTTCCAACATGTCCTACTCCATAGCAGTGGTGCTTTGTGCTGTATATTTGGGGGGGTGGGGGGGATGTGGCAGGAGCTTCCAGTTTGCAGGGGTATGGCTGGAGTGGTAATGTAATGGCCAGTTAAAGTTTTTTTGTATACGTTTTACTTGGCCAATGAGGAGGGGCAGTGAGAGGTAGGCTGGGCACCATGGCGACACCCCCAAATCGTTGGCGCGAACACTCCCCCTCCGCCATGCTGGAGAGTGTGGGGATGTGGACCATGGCCGGTGAGTGTGTGGCACCGCCGGAAGCGGTGACGTAAGACGCCCGGCGCGGTGACGTCAGGATGTGATGAGGAGAAGGCGAACGACCACGTCATTGACCCGTGGCACAGGCGACGGAAGGTCTGCGCATTGGAAACCCGAGCGCGCTCTTCCAGTATTGGTAGGGGCACCTGCACAGTGGAGACAAGCTGCTGCACGGGCGGTCCCCCGTGTCTGGTGGGGATGTCCTGAGGGGGGCGGATCCAGGCACTGGAGACCGAGAGGAACCCAGTGCCATGGTAAACCACAGAAGCATATACAGCAGAGAAAGATAGCATATCAGGAACTGAAAGGATGGTTTGAAAAAGGGGACAAAAAATACACA
Organism: Rana kukunoris; assembly: GCA_029574335.1. Lineage (NCBI taxonomy): Eukaryota > Metazoa > Chordata > Amphibia > Anura > Ranidae > Rana > Rana kukunoris. The sequence goes on along the minus strand of JAJQKJ010002364.1, from coordinate 44,909 downwards.
TAGACATCAGTAATTGATTATGAACACATGTGGCCTGAATAATATATGGACAAAATGGCATTGATAAACCTTCTATGCTAAAACGACTTACATAAATGTTTCCATAGAGAAATATATGACTAAGTACCAGTAAAAACATGATGAGAAAGAAGATATATATACATGGGAAAAAAATATACACAAGGGACATTATCTACAACTATATACAGTGGAAAATAAGCTAGACTAGACTAAACTAAACTCAACTAAACATAAGTGTATGTTTTCAAGCTACACCCAAATGGGTGTAGATTTTGCATGGAGGTTGGTTTGTTTAGTGTGGCTCATCACCAGGTTCACGTTCTGTGCCTCCTGAAACCCTCCAGGAAGGGTCTGTAAGATATACTACCATTTAGTCCTGGGGGTTGGGTGGCTTTCAATCTGAAAATTCACCTCTGTTCAATTGTAAGAGGATTTTGTTGGCATCACTTCCTCTCATCCCGGTGTGCCCACGATCGATTAGTAAGAAGGAACATTTTGGACATATGCCTTCATGTACTCTTGTTACATGTCTGCCAAGCGGCAGATTAGTGTTGCAGGTTTTCATTGATGTAATGTGTCTGTACACTCTCCGCCAGAATTTCTGAATTGTGTTTCCAGCATAAAAACTTGTGCACACAAGAAGATACACAACCCCACAGGTCTGGCAGTTTGCATAATGCCTGGGCTTGAAGTGTTCACCATTCGGTAGGGTAATATTTTTGGATACATTGAGGAATTTGCATTAATTACATCCCCCACAAGTAAAAGTCCCCATTGTTTTTGCAAGGGTCATGTTTGCCACCCCCTCTGTACTCACTGCAGATGAGTTGGTCTCGAAAGGACACAGCTCTTCTGTAAGTGAAGGCCAGGGTAGGCGGTACATACTGGCCGATGAGTGGGTCTGTTGTTAGCATATGCCAGTATTTGGTGACAACCCTTTTAATCGCTTGGTGCTGGTTGGAAAATTTGGTTATGATGGCGATAGGGTTTGATTTTTTTTCTTTTTGGATGATGGGTTGTAAAGTACATCATCACGTGTTTTGCCGCATACTCGCTTATATGCTTTCTTGAGGCCTTTGTTGGAGTATCCCTGGGCCTGCAATCAAGCCTTCAATATGTTGGCCTCTTTTTTTAAAACGGAATCATCAGTACAGTTTCTCCTTGTGCATAAGTATTGGTCGTAAGGAATTGAAGAGATCAGAGGTTTAGGGTTAAAGCTGCTGGCATGAAGTATTGAGTTACCTGCAGAGGGTTTCCTGAAGAGGCCAGTGGTTAGATGTCCATCAGTGTCCTTGTGAATGATCACATCAAGGAAAGTGGTGGACTCTGTATCCCAAGTCATGGTGAATGATAGGTTAAAGTGGTTGTCGTTGAGTTGTTGGAGAAAGGCTGGTAGTATTTCAGTGGGACCTCTCCATACAATGAGTACATGTAGCAAAACCACAGGACGAAGTTATCCATGTATGGTGCAAGAGATGCGGATTGGTTGATCATTCGTTCCCTCTCCCCCAGGTACAGGTTGGCATATGATGGGGCACAGCAGGTCCCCATTGCAACCCCCTGCACCTGGAGGATGTGGGATCAGTTAAAGGTGAAATAATTGTTGGAGAGAATGAATTCCAAGGCACCCACCAGGAACTCATTTGTCTTTTTTTTTCATATTTTCTGTTTTGGGAGATCATATGTTTTATACATGGGAGACCCTTGTCATGTGGTATTGAGCTGTATAAAGCTTCTACATCTATTGCTATGAGTACCGATGTGGGGGGAATGGATAACCCATCTATGTTCTGTAGTAGTTGTGAAGTGTCTCTGATGTAGCTTGGGAGACTCAGAACGTGGGGGCGTTTGGGAGCTGATACCAGAGATAAGGGGTCTGCCAGACGGGTCTGTCATTCTCTTGTGTAGTTTTGGTAAAGAGTAGAATGTCGGAGTCTGTGGATGTAGTGTGTGTATGTAGTCCCATTCTGCCGTGTTAATAATTTTCTCAGAGTAGGCTTGATCAACCAATCAATAATCAATGTCTAGAATCTCTCTATTCTATTGGCCGGGAATTGTGCAATACCACTCTGGATTGCTGAGTATTTGAGAACACGTGTTGACATAGTACTCATTGCCATCACCACAATGTTACCTCCTTTGTCGGGGGGTTTATGGTGATGGATGGACAGTATTTGAGAGTATCCAGGGCTTCACGTTTAATTTTTGACAGATTGTAATTTCTGCAGACTGGTGATTTAATCTTACATCCGTTTGACAAACGCTGACACATTAGGGTTTGTATTTAGATTGGGAAATTTGTCTGATTTATTTTTTACAATACATGGTGGGGGAGTGGGAAGATCTGATTGATCAAAACAACCAAGCAATTGCTTGAGATCTATTTGATCAATAAGATCTGGGGTTTCATTCTCCTCAAGGAGCTTGACAAGAGTGTCTAGTGCATCGAGTTCGTATGATTCAAAGTCTGGTTTACTGGGTGTTTCCTTGGTGTACAGTTGTTTCAAAATGAGTTTCCTGGCAAAGAGTTGAAGGTCTTTGGTTACCTCAAATTGGACAATATCTTGGTTAGGGCAGAAACTATAGACTGTTCAATTCTTATCTGATCCATATGTCATAAGGTTTCAGAGTTGACGGCAAGTTCAGTGAAACAATTGTCAGAGGGAGCAAAGTGTTAGCTTCTGATTGGAACATAACAGGAAAAGGGGTCACAGGAGAAATACTAGTAGCGGTGTGGGGAGCATTCCCTGTTGTAGGTGGTATAAGGGGATCTGTGATATGTTTTTTATGTGTTTTATCCTGAGACCCACTACCCTGTGAACCTCGTTTAGGTTTAGATCTATTTGGGTAAGGTGGCCTTCTAGAGAAAGCGAATGATGCTGATGATGCATCAGACAGGTCTGAGTCATTGGTGTTAGATTTTTGTTTAAAGATTGGTCTGTTTTTATAGTATGTTTTCTTGTATTCTCTAATGAGAAGAGACATTGGAGCATGTTGAAATTATGTCTTCCCATTCCTTTTTAAAGGAAGGTCCGATATTTTCCATCATTGGAAATATTTGAATTCTTGTGCCGCGTACACACGATCACTTTTTGTGATGTAAAACTTCATTTTAAAAAACGATGTTGCCTACACATCATAGTTTTCTGAAAATGCTCTTGCAAAGCGTGGTTACGTACACCACGTTCGACGGCACTCTGTTCCATTGAAGCCCCCGTCTCATAACTTGCTTCTGAGCATGCGCGGGTTTAAAAACGTTGTTTTAAACGTCGTTTTGCCCACACACGACATTCTGAAAAACGACATAAAAAATTCAAGCATGTTCGAATTTTTTTTTTGGTCATTTTTTTGAAGACATAAAACAACGTTTTGCCCACACACGATCATTTTAAATGACGTTTTTTTAAAACGTCGTTTTATTTCATCACAAAAAACGACCGTGTGTATGCGGCATAAGGCCAAAATGATTAATATGATTGGTCATATATTCGAAGGAATGGATATGCCAGTGGTTTAAAGACTTATTTTCTAGGAGTTTCTTCAAACTAAAAAAGATTGAGGCTAATTCAGTGTCATGTTGTTCCTTTTTTGAAAAATCCTTATAACATTGTCAGAGAGGTCACCCTGCTGGTCGTCGCGGTGCGCACCTGTGTTCCAGTGTGCGCTAGTGCGCATCCTGATGCGCGGGCGGTGCTTTGCGCCAATCTGTCTAATTAAACTGTTAGATTGCCTGGGCTCGGTGCTGTCTGATCTGCAGAAACCTGTGACCTTTGCTCCTGTTTCCTGTCTGAACGCCTGTCTCCTGATTACCCGGCCTGTCTATTGGATTATCCCTGCCTTCCGCCTGCACCTGACCTCCGGCTTGTGTACTGGATTATACCTGTCTTCCACCAGCATCTGACCTCCGGCTTGTCTATTGGATTATTCCTGTCTTCCGCCTGCATCTGACCTCGGCTTACCTTGAACCTGCCTTCTTCTTTGTACTTCGCTGCCCGCCTGTTGCCAACCCTGCCTGTGACCTGACCATCCGCTCTGCTTCTGCCCAGCATCACATGCCTGTGTCTGTATCCTGTTACCTGTCCGGCCGGACATCCTCTTCTAAGCACCTGGATCCAGAGCCTCATCATCTGGATCCAGAGCCTCATCATCTGCAACTACCCGCCAGGCTCTCATACCACTCCGCACTCCCATGCCTGCTGTCCATACTACCAGGGGCCGCGAGTCGGACACATAAGGGAGACCTCCCTCTGCTCAATTGGGCTCTCTAGTCTGGTATGTACAAGTCTGACAAGTATCCTGACATTGCACTGTTCCATTTCTTATTGGTATAATTGGTCATGGTGACAACTGAAATAAGAAAGGGTAGGAAAAAGAGTAGGTATCTTAGGAAGTTAGGAGTAATTGGTAAGCCAAACTGAGCACCTGGCAAGGAAAACACTGGTATCTGCTACCCAGGATAGATACGGTATATACAGGGGGTAGGTGCTGCAGTAAGCCTAAAGAGTGAGTTTTGCCCACATCCTAATAGTCATAAAAAAATAAATGTGTTCCTGTTGTAGGACTTTGAAGGGAGAAACTACTCTGGAGTAAGTGGAGGTAAATATAAATATAGGGGGCCAGATCCAGAAAGTATTTACGTCAGCGTATCAAGAGATACGCTGCGTAAATACTAAGAATAGCCGGCATATCTTTTTTTGATATTCAGAAAAGAAGATACGCCGCAATTCTGCTAATATACGAGCGGCATAATTCTGTTACACCGTCATATATTAGTTGCAGTTTTTACGATGGCCGCTAGGTGGCGCTTCCGTCGTTTTACGCGTCGAATATGTAAATATGGGATTTATGGCGATTCCCGAACATACTTGCGGCCGCCCGTCGTAGTTGACGTCGTTTGCGTAAGCATAATAGCGGCGTAAGGTTACCCCTGCTGTAGGAGGCATAGCCAATGTTAAGTATGGACGTCGGGACAGCGTCAAATTGTACATCGGTTACGTCGTTTGCGTAAATCGTTCGGGAATGGGGCTGGACGTTAGTTACGTTTACGTCGTTCGTGCCTCCCAAAAAAAAACGTCAATTACGCGGGGCCATGATTAATTTACATGAATCACGCCCCCACATCACAAATTTGAATTGCGCTGCCTTACACCGTGCACTTTACGCTACGCCGCCGCATATTATGGAGCAAGTGCTTTCTGAATAAGGCACTTGCCCATAATATTTGCGGCGGCGTAGTGTAAACAGCATACGCTACGCCGCCTGACAGATACATCAAATGTATCTGAATCCGGCCCAGGATGTTTATTTACAAAAAAAACACAGTTGTAGATGAACAGATCTACAGTACAAAAGGAATGAACATAATATTGAATGCAATGTGCAGGATGCATTACATAAATATGCAATATAAACAGACAATCATGGACTCCGTTGTTAATGATTGAATCAGCATGGAGATAACATGTCTACTGTAGAATTAAAAAGACAGTTATAAGCACAGGTTGTACAGACCGTATGATATACATTCAACACGGTAAATAGGCTGCAAATGGTAATGGCCGTATAGTATTGTTTTTTTTTTTTTTTTTTTTAAATATGTGAAGTTGCATGCAATTAAAAGAGTGAAAGAAAAGGAGATTTTCTGCTGGTGCTCCGTGATAGTGCCCGGTCTGGAGCTGATGGTCAGCACATACCTGGAATGAACCGCCGGAGAAAGGACTCCCCAGCAGAGGGCCTGGAGGTGCCAAAGTGGTCTGTGTGTCAGGGATCAGGGATCAATCGATCGCTGTGAAAAGTGTGAACGAGTGTGTGTGTGTGTGTATATATTAGGGTTGTCCCGATACCACTTTTTTAGGACCGAGTACAAGTACCGATACTTTTTTTCATGTACTCGCCGATACCGAATACCGATACTTTTTTTTAAATGTCATGTGACAGTTTTCAAACCACAATACAGACTAAGGATATTTTCTTTTGAAATATGAAGAACTCTAACTCAAGACATTATAAAAGAATAAAAATGAATAAAAATGTTTTATTTGCTTGTCACGCAGTAGTAAAAAACTCAAAGAATTTTCACAGAACATGTTGATAAATACAAAAAAAGTATTCTATTTAGGTATCGGGAGCATTTGGGCGAGTACAAGTACTCCCGCAAATACTTGGTATCGGTCCCGATACCGATGCCGATACTAGTATCTGGACAACCCTAGTATATATATATATATATATATATATATATATATATATATATATTCTGGTACAACATGCACTAAACTTGAACTCTCTTTCATGAACTTGTGTCGTTAGTTTAACTGCATAGGTAAAGTATATTCAAAGCCAAAACTTTTGGTTTTGAATGTGTATTTTTTTTTTTTGCTGTCAGATAGTTTTCAGCAGAGGAAGCGTTCCAATTCTCTAATTCCCTGTATAGGGGACAATTGTAAAATATTAAAAATTTCCATTAACTTTCTGAATTAATGACTACGATCACATGGACAAATAGAGAGACCAAATCTCCTCATTGAGGTCACTGATAGTAACAAAAACCTGTTAAAAGCCTTAACCTTACCATATTCAAAACGTTGATACACATTTAAAGAGACTCTTTTGTAGCAGTGTGAGAATTCAGCATCACATGGAGCTGCGTGTTTATTTACACTGGAACGGATCAGTCTGACCAAAGCCAAAAAAGCACACAGATGGTCTACAGTCACCCCAGGGGTAGGAGGAGTACATAGAGGAGGAAAGTGTGATGAGGCAGATCCGGGTTCTCTTGCTTAATTTACAGTCATTTTCTGGCACATGTCTCTACCTCCATCTGTTCTGGAACGGCTCATTGTTAGTTGTTAATCTGGTATTCATACACCTTGACAAACACTAGATGTGAGATTCATGAACAAACTCGCATGTCACCTTCAGAAGGCTCCAGTCAGTGTGTACCAGGATACAGTAACACCTACCAGACATTACACAGTCCAAAGTTAATTTAGTAATAATAATTGAGCATTTTTTAACTAACGTTGCACCTTGCTCAGTAAAACAGTTTGTAGTAGTGTGGGTTAATGTGAACCTGTAACAGGGTGTTAGGCATATAGGCCCAGATTCACAATGCACTTACACCGACGTAAATCACGTTACGCCGACGAAGTGCAAATGTGCGCCGGCGTATGTGTGCGCCAAAGTCGCAAACCAATATACGCCTAAAAACTGGCCACCCTACGCCGACGTATCTTGCACATGTCAGCGTAGCGTGGGCGCAAATATGGGCTGGACGCATGGTGCTTCTCCCATTGATTAGGCATTCAAATATGCAAGTGAGGGAAATACGGCGATTCACGAAGTGTGTGCGCCCGGCGCATGCTACGCTGGGCAGCCGTAAGTTGTCTGTCCGGCGCAAACGTATTCCCCATAAAGGGGGTGTAACTCACCAACAGACGTCCACAGGTCAGCTGGAGAGCAGCTGCATCAGCACCGTTACCTATGAGCTGAGCAACCACACTTGCAGGACAACACATCTGTATGCCAACATTGCACGTTAAACACACACACATCCATCATGGCACACAGACAATGCACGCATGCACACCAGTGTGGTCCCTAGCTGACACACACCACATCCACCTCACATTGGTTTAGCCCAAGTCCACCGCACGGGACTTGGGAGCAGCAACGCCACGCCAAGGCCCCAATGATGTTGCTGTCCATTCATACCACATCCACACAGTCGTGGGGATAACCTCTCCCTGACGAGCCAAGATGACACGCCTTGCTGCCAGGAATGTCACACGCACATACACACACCCACACACCAGTCACACTGTAGCAGCACCGGGCAAACCCTGCCCCTGCAAACTGGTGTCCAGTCACCACTTCTGCACTCCTGACCGTGTGCAGTGACAAAAAAATATATAGGGATCATGCCATTGTCCGACATGGCATGCCCTTACTGGAGGACGGCACATACATCTGTGCACGTTCAAAAAAATAATATATAAAGCTCATACTCTGAGCTACAAATGTTCAGAGGACAGTCATTTTCCCTCTCGTGGGCCAGGCCTCTTGCCAAGGCTTCGGCTCCTCAATTGTCTGGGCAACGACTGGGGTGGGGGGGTGGCTCATCATGAGGAGGGTCATCCCCTGGTCTGTCGCTCCTGGATCTGATGGCAGATGTTTCCTGCATCCCCTCCAATGCAACGGCAATGCGTGTCAGAACACTGTTGGTATCTGCCTGCATCTGCAGCTGGCGGGCGTTGGTCTGGCGCTGTAGGCGCCTCTTCTGCCGACCCTCCATCTGGATGGCGGCAGTGTTGGCCTGCACAACCTCCCCAGGCTCTTCACCTCCTCCAGGATCCCTGATGCTGTGGCCTGCAACTCCATAATAGCCGCAGTGTGCCGGTCCTGGGTGGCCTGCGCATCCCCAGATGACGAGGGACCCCCTGCTATCATCTGGTGACGCATGGCATTGAGGGTCTGGCTTTTTTTGCAGAGGCTTGTGGCCATGGCTGCGCAGTTCGCATTCACGTCCTGCAGGCAGTCCAATATGGCCTGGGTATGATCAGCCTGTTGTGTGAGGCACTGCTGCATAGCCGTGGACCCAACAAACGAGCCCAGGCTGTCAGGTCGCAGACAATATCGGCTATGTGGCGCGTCTGCCGTGCCTGCTCCCTTTCAAGCCCTTCTTGGAGGGATCCGGCTACACTCCTAGTCTTGGCCAGAGCCTTCCTAGGGGAAGTAGCCTATTGAGTACGTCTGGACGGGGTAGCCCTTGAGGGGGTTCCCCCGGACGGGGTAGCCCTTGAGGGGGTTCCCCTGGACGGGGTAGCCCTTGAGGGGGTTCCCCCTAGTGGGGTAGCCCTTGAGGGGGTTCCCTTGGACGGGGTAGCCCTTGAGGGGGTTTGGGGGGCCACTGTGTCGGAGGGACTGGCCAAGATGGAATCCTCTTCTAAATATACACAATCCTCCTCATGGATATCCAACTGCTCCTCCTCAATGACCTCAAGAACAGCAGATGTCACATGGCTTGGCAGGGGGTCAGACTCTGGAAGAGGATGTACCCTGGATGGCGTGGGTCGTCCAGCAGCAGAGGATGGTCCAGCTCCCTCCAGCACATCTGTGGATGACACAAAGCATTCACATGTTGGTGAACCCACACACTTGTCACATGTTCCCTTGCACCCCCTTACATGCTACACACCGGTTGGGGAATGAAACACACTTACCTCTCCTCAAGTCATGTTCACTGGAGTCAAAACCCTTCAGGCCCTCCACCTGCTCCTGCTCCAGACAGCTGGCTATCACCTCCTCCTCAGCTGTCAACTTCACAGTGGTAGATGGTCCGCCTCCCGTGCCCCTGAGGTGCCTTCTTACCTTGGCCAGCTTCTCCCTGACCTGCCGGCGCATATCATATATTTTTCTGCCAACCTACTTCCAGGTCCTGGATTCATGGCCAAGGGCATGGATATCCAGGGTGATCTTTTGGAGGATCTCCTGCTTCCTGGCCTTGCTGGTATTCCTGCTCTGTGCGCCATGGAGGAAGGCATCGTATTTCGAGATGGCAGAGGTCAGGATCGCCCTCTCCTCAGCCAAATTTTTTTTCTTCCTCCTCTCCCTCTCAGTCTCAGGATCGGACATCTTGGCACATGTCTGCAGCAGGGAACAAGTGGGCGTACTTTTGCGCTGGACGGGCGTATTTATGTTCTCGGCGTAGGCTGGGGAGTGGCGTATCTTAGGCAGTTGCGCCGGCATAGGGGTGCTGTACATGCGTCCACGTCACGGCGCATGCGCTGTTCAGGATATTCCGGGCGTAAAACACTGCACCACGCTTGGACCATCATTTGCATTGGGTCACACCTACTTCCACCTGCGCCTTCAAAACCTACGCCACGCCGACGCAGCGTTGGGAGCACTGGCTTCCTGAATTCCATGCTTGTCTCTATGTGCTGCGTTGCGGTAATGTGCGCCTGCTGTCTGTGAATCTGGGCCATAGTTCTTACTTTGCACCACTAGATGCTCTATCCAAATTTTTTATATCAGATTTTATTTTTAAAGTTTTTTTTAACACAAAAACAACAGCCATAGAAAAAAGTTCAAACTTCAAATCAGTTTGCCTGACAAGGCAATGGCAGCATCAATACAATTTTTTCATTACAATCTAGTTTTTCAAAAATATACCAATGGTAGCTTTCCCCAATGCTGCGATCCCAGGAATCCCCTCACCCACGCAAAGGCTAATCCACTTCATTTTAGTGGGTGCCAAATTAACGGTTGCCAAGGCATGGAAACAATCACAAATTTACATTAAAGCTGCCCAACCTAAAATCTCCTGGATAATGGCACAAGAAAAGCTCTCAAGTATACTCTCGGACACGGTAAACAAATTCAAGACCACATGGGAGCCCTGGACCCAACATGTAGGCATCTCCCTTGCTACTAGCACTAGGCCAAACCGAGATTCTTACACAACCTAATGTTAGACGAATCTCAATCCCTGTCTTTTTCTCTTTTCTCTATTCTGTCTATCTCTACGCTACCTATCCTTTCCTCCAAATGATTCCCAAATACATGGGGTAACAGAAGTTGATAAGATCATTAAATGTTTGGTTTCTCAGTCGTACAATTGGAATAACCTGTCTATAGGATGCCAACACGTTTCGAGGGGGGTTAGGTTCAGGTGTGGAGACCCCCACCTGGCACAGCTAGATCCCCTTGGGGGTGCTGGGTTCAAAAGGGGTCTGCCCAAGACCGGCCTGTTCTCACCAGAGCAAGAAGTATCTGAGTCAGGGAGTGCTGTATGTGGCTGAGCAGCTGTGGATGAGCCAGTGGTTGCTAATAGGTCGGTCGTCCATGCGTCTCCTCCCTCCTACTAGGCCAATAGGACCACTTCTCCTTTTGGGAAACAGGTCTCAGGACCCACTTCCTGATTGACCGGAAGGAGAATAAGTGGGATAATAGCGAATATACATTCACTATTGCCACACAATTAGGTGAGTTCAGGGTGCAGTGCTCTGCCTGTGGCCTCCACCCACTAGCTTCTAAACACCTATCCAAGCTTCTAGAACTGGGGGAGGTACCAGAGACCTGTCCTGTAGAGCCTGACCTACAGTAACCCCAACCATTTAACCAGGCTCACAGGCTAATGTGAGTTAATATATATATATATATATATATATATATATATATATATATATATATATATATATATTAGGGCTGTGCAAATTAACTTTTAATTGATCGATTAATCTTTAATTTTTTTGATCGATCAAAATCTTTTTGATCGATTAAAATTCTTTTGATTGGTACTCATCTTTCCGCCGGCTTCTGGGCCCTCAGGGAGTTCCGTCGGAGATCCAGTAACGTCATGGACATCTGAAGGGCTCCTTTGCTGTGCCTTCAAATATGCATGCCGGCGGGACCTTACTACCTGCCACATGCAAGGGCTGTTACACTTCCCTCTATCACTTCCCTCTATCATTCTGGGAATTGTGATAGTTCCCTTCCTGGGACTTCTAAATGCCGACGGACTGATGTTAACCTCTCCTCATCTGTATTCAGCAGTGGTATCGTTGTACACATTTTTATACCAGTATCATACTTAGCTACATGTTTTTATGACTGCTTTTGCTACCGTTTGGTATTACTCGCACCATTTTTACAGTTTATGTAGCTACATCGATTTTATCTCCAGTACAATATTTATTTTGTTACCTACTTGAAGACTATAAAAGTTTTAATGCTATTCCCAGCGAGCGCTGCCTTTGTGTGTTTTTTGTATCCTGCTATCTATTTTTCCAGTGGTTGGTAGCTGCACTGGGAATCGGCCTGCAAGGTAATCAGCTAAAAGTAGTTGGATCTGTATGTGCGTTATAATTGATCGAAATTAGTCGATTAATCGATTAAAAAAAATAACGATTAATCGAACACAAAAATTTTGATCAGTAACAGCCCTAATATATATATATATATATATATATATATATATACAGTATATACTAGTTGCACAGTAGAGGGTTCTACATTTCACCAAGGGGAATATTTCCTTGTGTGAACAGCCTACTAGTTTTTAGTAAATCAACCCCATAGAATAATAAAACACTGGAAAAGGTTACAAACGTTCTACTGAATCTAAAATGAAAACAAGTTAAAATAAAATAGGCTTGATTGAAGTTACACAGTTGTTTTTCACTGTCAGAGACTGAAACCTTGTGAAACAGTTATTGTTCATGTTTCTATTTTACAGAAGTGGTTTTCTAAAGAATCATGATTGGTTTGTGAAAGATGCATTAACTCAAAGAGCAACTGAATGTAATGTTGACATCAAGCATACAGAGACAACCAATGTCCCAGGAGGTACAGCTGTCAGTGGTGAAAGAGGTGGCCAGCTCTGTGCAACAGTGTGTTTCATAAATGTTACAGAAAGTTTGTAACCTTCCATCTTCCATAAAGGGTCATCAGGTATTTCAGTCGTACTTCCAGTCATTCTCACGGTCATGTGTACTATGCTAATAACCATTAGACAATTAATGGATGTGTAAACTGTCATTCTTACCAGACATTCAGTTTTGGGCAGATACTATTATGCCCTGTACACACGATAGGTCTGATGGATTTTTCAATCAGTTATCTGATGAAGCTGACTGATGATCAGTCGAGCCTACACACAATTAGGGATGAGCTTCGCATTCGATATGAACGTATGTTCGACTTGAACATTGTCTTTTCGTACGTTCCACGAAATTCATAAAAAATCGGTCGTTCGCGCTAAATTCGAATGACGCAAAACGGCCCATAATTCACTGCGGCATTGCGCGCTGATGATTGGCCAAGCATGCTGTATGTTCCGCATGCTTGGCCAATCACAGCGCGCAAAAATCGAAGAGCCATAATTGGCCAAAGCCTGGGTGGCTTTGGCCAATTATGGCCCAGGGCTTTAGCACACGCCCCACACTATATAAGGCCGCCTGCTGGGCGGGAGAAGAGGCTGTGTGTGTGTGTGTGTGCAGTTGCTGTGTCCCAAGAGACATCAGTGGGACTGTCTGCATGGGGGTTATTGCAACAGGAATGAAGTTGCCCATCTGGCAGCATCTTGCCACTATTTTGACATTCAGCACTAGGTTTCTTGGTTTGAATTCTGACCAGGACACTACCTGCATGGAGTTTGTATGTTCTTCCTGTATTTACCTTGTGCTCGCATTTGTTTTCTCTGGGAACTCCAGTTTCTTCCCATACTTCAAAGACATGGTAGGATAAATGCCTCCTGTCTAAATTGACCCTAGTATATATATGTATACATGTGAGATTGGGATCTTAAATTGTAAGTTTCTTGATGCTGGGGATTGATGTGAATGTACAGTATTTTTATATATTTTTGTTGTATATTCCCAGCAAAATAAGGCTGTACGCAGAGCACAAATCTTGTGTCTCTTATAATAACACATTTCGTCTTAATGATATAATGCATCTCACCAATCATTCAATTTGCAATTCATCCAAATAACCAGACATCCCCGCACTGCTATGTTCTCAGCTCCTCAGCATCTCTGTCCAGGAGTCCTCTGTGTTGCTTTTTTTATTATCACCATCACAAAAGAAGTTACCAACAGGAAGTGATGTCACAGCATGTGACCTTCACACAGGAAAATTACCATATAAGGACATCCCACAAACAGGCTGTCCAATAAAAAACAGTACAATACAATACAATAAAAGGATTTGTATGGGTGTGTCTGAGCAGAGACAGGGTGAATGGAAGCCAAATAAACATGGATGCCATCTCTGGTCATAACAGCCCAAGACACCCGTTTTACCGCTGATAGGAATCCTTATTCTGCGCTATTCCATAGAACATGACATATACGGATTATACTATTATTGCCTGTAAAAGCTATCTGCAGGTGTGCGCTACGAATCCCGACCATGCTGATCAGACATAGCAGAGACAAGAGTGCACATCTGCCTATAACCCAATAATGTCCTTGCAGAGCGAACATATCCCCCCTACACGATCATCTGCACTAATGCACAGGGGCCCTTTGTCAGTGGACATATCCCCACTCTGCAAACATTTCTCTCCAACCTTAAGACGTTTTCCACTACCAGACGGGACTCAACCAGCGTCAGTCTGACCCAGTCAGCTCTTTAGAGCGGGTTGCGGGAGAACACTGGGTGACACCATGACAATACATATTAAATACATCTTCATAAAATTTTCACGACAATATAAAAACCTGTAGTAACAATTTAGTGAAGGAATTAGTCTGCTTCTGTCTAGGTGAAATATGAACATTTTAGCATGATCAGGTAATGGATGCCCTCACATCTTCACAGGTACCCTCTGTCTCAGAGGAAAAAGTATTTGACTAGGTCTTTTGAGTTAAAAATCAAGTATGGGATTTAAAAAGTAAAAAACCTACATACTCACCTGGATGGATGCAGCATCGATCTGGTACTCCATCTGCCCCCAGCCACCTTTTAAGAATGAGAACTGAGCAGTTAAAGACCACTGATTGTTAAGTCTTCACTGAACAAAGAGCACTCTGCTCTGCCCCTCCATTGCTTACTGGGCCATTGAGAGGGTAGGAATAGCATGCTCTGTGGCTTGCTGAGAGATTGAGCCAGCTGATGGCTCAGTCACGATGCCTCCAAAGACTTAACTGGTTGAGTGACTTTAGCCCACTGTCGACTGAATCTGGGTCACAGGTTTGCAGAATGATGTGCACTCCTGTAACTTACAGGGGAAGTAGGGTCAAAAGAGATTCCGGCCCACTTTTCCTTTTATGTCTTGGCTAAGGTTTCATGTAGAAAACGAATGGTTCCCCCCTATATTAGAAAGTTGCTGGACCTCCATGTGGCCAGCAGACATAGAATTCTGTTTGGTCTAAATCAGGGGTCTCCAAACTTTTCAAATGTAGCACCCTGGTTGTGGGCAGGGTTGCTAACAAATTTAAAAACATAGAAAACATAGAAGAGATGCACCAATCTAAGTGCAGTAAGTTGATGTTTATTTCACCATGAGTATAAAACATTAAAATGACTACTCACAAAACTAGATAAAAGTGGAGCCTTAATAGCGCTGTTAGTCGGGAGCCATTGTTCTCCGGTACAATCCTTGTTTAAGGGCTGAGAGCCGTGGATGTTATGCGAGTCGTAGATACCAGGAAGGACAGGCAGATGCGGCGTGCGTTCCACCTTGGAGCGCAGCGTAGCGACGTCGCACTGGAAGTGACGCTGGAATCCCGAGCAGCCAATCGGATTACGCATTTTACAGCGTCAGCTGTTTCATCAGATCCACAGGTGGAACGCACGCCGCATCTGCCTGTCCTTCCTGGTATCTACGACTCGCATAACATCCACGGCTCTCAGCCCTTAAACGAGGATTGTACCGGAGAACAATGGCGGTGACTCCCGACTAACAGCGCTATTAAGGCTCCACTTTTATCTAGTTTTGTGAGTAGTCATTTTAATGTTTTATACTCATGGTGAAATAAACATCAACTTACTGCACTTAGATTGGCGCATCTCTTCTATGTTTTTTGAATCTCCTAGAGGCTTGCTTCTGCTTCAGGTGCTGCCGCTAAGTCTTCTGTCCAATTCACCATATCTCAGACCCTCCGGATATGCTATGAACTGTTTGAACCCTATGGACCCCTAGTGATCCATAGAGACTTTATTCTATGGTGATTCTAAACTAATGTTTTAAGGATTTATACTTTGCATGCTTGAGCTGATTGTGCGCCATCAAAACCTATTTTTGCTAACAAATTTAGTTTGCTAGGTGGCAACTAGCCTGGCTAATTGTTGGGGGAATCCACTGACTTTACCCTAACTCTAGATTTGATGCACCTCTCTCTTCTGTCACTAGGTGGCATCGTTGCCTATGGCATTAGAATGACAAGGGAATGGTGATTTCAGACTAGAAGTGGATGGGTTGTCACAACCAATTGGCAGTTTTTTTTTTGGCCCCTTGGCCTGCTGGGAGAGCCTCTTTATTTGGCAGGAGTCACGTGATCGGGGTTCTGTGCCACCTGGACAGCTGTCTGGGTGGTCATGTGCTACAAGGCTCTGGGTTTCTAGGCAAGAAGCATGAGGCCTATACCAGGAGCTAGGTTGTCTGAGGCATATCCAGGTTTGAGAGAAGCAGCGGGGTTGGGGCTTCAGGCTGGAAGCCCAACCAAGTTGCAGAGGTTCCGTAGAGGGGGAACCAAATTGTTGCCAGTGGTGAGGGTGAAACAGTTGTCATTAGGGATGACCACTCCTGTTACCAGGGGAAAGTTAGGATCAAGACCAGGGGTAAAGGGGAAGCAGTTGACACCAAGGGAAACCACTCCTGTTATCAGAAGCCAGTGTATGGAAGTCTGAAGAAGTACCATAGCAGCCTTTTCGCCAGCCTGGGACAGTGAGGAAGTGGGAAAGCTTCAGCAGAGTGTCAAGCCAGGAACCCAGCAGGTTAGCAGGGGTGAAGCTTGAGGAGTAAACAGTGGGTTAGCTGTGGAAGAAAGAGCTCAGGGGATCCAGTGGCGACTGGGATTTTGAATTCTAGTGGGTGACCGGGAGCTCAGTAAGTGAAGATCTACAGCAGTGTTTTGTGAGATGTGAGAGAAGATCTGTAATGGGTTACTATAAGTTACGTGTATAGATCTCTATTGACTGTTAAAAGTTCAATTGCCATAGGAGACAGCAGTTCTACAAATACATTGGCTGCATCCAGCTTAAAGTCCCTCCATGTCTGCCTGTTATTTTTGCCTCAGAGTCTGCCAATTGCTATTGCATCTGCCTAAGGGTGTCCTGGCCCTAACCTTCTCTCCACCAGTTATGTTCAAGAGACAATAAATCTCTTTTTCTTGCATTCAAAAGTGACTGGCACCCATGTTTTCAACTTGCATTACACCCACTATGCCTAATAACCCACACTTCGAGGACGGATGTCAGCTTCCCTGACTCTCGAGGTCACCAGGGACCAGGGTTCGGGGACACTGCTATACAAACAAAAGGCCAGTTTACTATCCTACAGACTATGGGGGCAGGATCATGGCCAGTAGGGTAGAAAAATGTCCCAGGTCCAGCATCAGTGAGAATAGTTAGTCACATAGTCTGGTTGAAAAAAGACCATCCAGTTCTGGAAGAGAGGCTGGGCACAGGACTAGAGTGACAGGGAGCTTATGTGAGGAGCCCTGATCAATCCCCAACTGGAATTGGCAGGGGGCAGGCCTCCCATATAAGCTGAGGTAACAGCTCACTGGGGAGGAGTTGTCGGCCAGGAGATGTGGAGAATGGAGTGGTAGATAGCAGTAGGGGCCCCATCCCTATCTGGGTGGGAGGGGTGTGCGTTTTCCAGCGGAGGAGCCCAGGAGAGCTGGGAGGGAGCCTCATCCTTACACGGCCATGGAAGAGGTGTCCTGGAACAGAGGAGTTGGAGAAGCTATTGGAATGCATGTCTGGTTAAAGTTCTCCATCATGGACTTGGCGCAGGTGAAGGTCGGTGAGTGTGACATGGTGGATTTCTGGAAGAGGCATGCCAGAGGAGCTGGGTACGAGGTCAGAGGAGAGACCAGGGTAACACATGCCTGGGTTTCTGTTCCCTGGAAACCCGGGCACAACTTATTTCCAGCGCAACTGTGTCCATCTGACTTCTCTCCCTCCCAACTCACACGGAATTAAAGAAACAGTTCAAATATGTTTACGGTTTTATCAAAACACAAGATTTATATATCAACTTTGTCAATAATGGAAACACTCCTGTATACACCACCCTTTATCTCTAACTTATCAAGTAAACACAGTATATTGGTGTACGGTCCTCTTAGTGGTAAATGAACACAATGTACCTATGTGAACAGGTTAACTGGAGAGTAGACACCTGACACTATATTGTATGTGTCAGATCTCTCCCTTCTGCCTCCTCAACTCATCCTGCACAATGTGGAGAAACAGTATAAACAATATTATATTCAATAGGATGTCTTTCTTTAGCAGTTCAATGCAATAAAGGCAGATACAAATGCAAACTAAATCGCCTCAAGGTGCTTTGCTTCAATTGTCGTCCTGCTCCTTCAGAAGAGATGGGTTTTGAAGGCCCCGATGCTTTTCTTCCATGTGGATGTTCGTGGGTGGAGCTTTCCATAGCAGTGGTCCTTGGACTGCAAATCTTCATTCTCCTTTTAGATTTGTAGCGGGTCTTGGAGATGTGGAGGAGGTTTTGATTAGTTTACCGAAGGGCCCGACTAGAGTTGTAGTATTTTATTTTCTCGCATAGGTATTAAGGAGCGTTTCCTTGTGTGCATTTGTGAGTGAGGCAGAGGGTCTTGAATGTGACCTGATCCTTTACGGTTAGCCAATGACCTCAGGGACGGGGTAATCGATTCCCAAGTTTTTTTCCCCGTTACCAGTCTGGCTGCAGTTTTCTGGATGACTTGTAGATGCAAAATCTGTTATTTGGGTAGTCCGAGGTAGATTGAGTTTGTATAGTAGAGTCAGGAATTAATGATTGATCCAACCACTACTGCTGTGTCCTCTTCCCGGATGAAGGGGATGAGTCTATGTAGCAAGTGGAGAAGATGGTGAGATCCGCTGACTACTAATCCTATTTGTGCGTCCATTGTCATGTCTGAGTCAAAGATGACTCTGAGTCTTTTGACTTTGGTGCTGGGGGTGATGGTTTGTCCAAAGATGGTGGGTGGTGTGCCTGTTGTCCTAGAGTTTGTTTTTCGGTTTGCGTGGAGAAAGAGAAGTTCTGTTTTGGATCCATTAAGTTTGAGGGAGCTCTCCGTCATCCAATTATCGATCAATTAGAGGCAATTTTCTAGTGCTTGGTATTGGTCTTTTTTTCCGGTGATGCGAAGGTAGAGTTGAGTGTCATCAGCATTGGAGTAATAGAGCAGGTCCTGTTTTGCTGATGATTTTGAGGAGTGGGCTGAGGTAGATGTTGAAGAGCATGGGCGACAGGGGTGATCCTTGAGGGACGCCGCATGTAATTGTAAGCGCTTCCGAAGTGAAAGGTCCTAGTTTCTGAGGTGGCTACCGAAATTAGTAATGTATACTGAGCATAGGGATCTGCTGATGTTTAACAGCAGTGTCTTTAACTATAACATGGCATATGCCCACTCAACACTCTAGATCTCAGATGGATTAGATAACAGTGCGGCTGATGAGAAGACTCAAGCCGGAACTCTCTCTTTGTCTTGGCCCTGGATAATGGCGGCCGCCATGCCGTGCTGCAGCCCACTGGAATCTGAAATGCAGGCACCTCTGGATGACCCGGAAAACACCCTCCAGTCTGCTTCACTGAAGGAGTGATGCTGTCCACAGAGATCTTTCTGGGTATAAGTGTTTGGCTCCCCACTGTGTAGGCCACAAATCATCAGCAAACTCCCTGTCACACAGACCTCCTGCTGATAGAGTCAAAATGGTATCCAGAGAGGCTGATCTAGGCCGCGCCAGCCCTTTTATATCCTCTCCCAGCAGTCTGTTCTGTTAACTCACAATTCTGTTCCTTGTGGTTCAGATCGGTCCTGCTGGCACAGCTACTTCAGCATTCTGAACTACATGTCCCATGATGCTTTGCTCTACATACATACATAGGAAGAAAGGAAATTCACAAATAGAGTCTAGCAAACACTAGAGGGAGCCAACCCCACATTAACAACACAGAAGATGTCTCTTAATTGTAAGCATAATAGCCGACCCTGGCTACATAGGCATTGGGGTAGATTCACGTAGATCGGCGCTTCTTTATGCCGCCGTAGCGTATCTTCTTTACGCTACGCCGGCGCAACGTTGAGAGGCAAGTATGAAATTCACAAAGAAAATGCGCCCAACATTGCGCCGGCGTATCGTATATTCGTCGGCGTAAGCCAAAGTAGGTGGAAGTGGGCGTGATTCATTGTAATAAAGCGTGACTCCATGCAATGATGGGCTAAGCGTCATCCAAGTCCTTAAAACGAACGGCGGATGTGGCATAGCTTGGACGTATCCGCCCGTGCGCATGCGTACAACCACGTCAAAATAACTGCCTAAAATACGCCGAATCACTACCTACGACGTAAACGTAACCTTTGTCCAGCCCTATTCACGTAGCACTACGTAAACGATGTAAAATACGACGGCTGTTCCCTGGTCCATACCTTTGCATGGGTTGCACCTCCTATATGAGGAATAACTTTACGCCGGACGTAAGCCTTACGCAAATCGCTTAAAAACTGCGCTGGGCGCATCTACGTTAGTGAATCCGCGTATCTCCCTGATTTGCTTACATGCATCTCAAATCAATGGGAGTACCAAAAGTGTCCAGCGTAACTATGCGCCCACTATACGCCGGCATAGGGAAGTTACGTCAGTCGGATGAAGTCAGTTTTTTGGCGTATCTTAGTTCTACAGCTCCAGCGCATAGATACGACGGCGCACATTTGTACTTATGCTGCGTATATCGAGATACGTCGGCGTAAGTACTACGTGAATCAGGGACATTGTGTAGGGGAAGCAGGATGGAGAAGAGGAGAGTGCCACAGGAGGGTGAAGGTCTACATTCAGTTATCAGAGCTGATCTACCAAATTTATGGTGCGCCCTTAAGTGTCCCATAGACGTGCTTCCTTTAGGGCACTGTTATGTTCCTGCATGTTTCTATGATTAATCTTTTAGCTGGCCTTACATGGATCAAAATTCTTCTGATTCAGCAGGGACTGTCTGACATTAAATCCATGTATGGCCACTGTGCTTGAACAGCAGTTGATCCTACTGATTAATTTCTGTCCAACCACCAG
Organism: Rana kukunoris; assembly: GCA_029574335.1. NCBI lineage: Eukaryota > Metazoa > Chordata > Amphibia > Anura > Ranidae > Rana > Rana kukunoris. Next base: position 24,134 of record JAJQKJ010002364.1, on the reverse strand, counting down.
TGACGGCCCTTCCATTAGGGGCGCAGGGCTGCCGCCCCCTAATCCATGCGCCCGACCCCTCATCTATATGCAAGACACCTGACGCATGGATTTCAATGTTTGTTTGTTTTTTTGAAGCACATAATTAAAGCCTGAAGCTCTAATTGGCTTAAAAGTGTGGGCTTGGGATGCAGATCACTGTGCACTGAGCCCACCCAGTTGTGTGACAATAGCAGATTAATATTTAACGTATTCTTGTTTCTCCTCCCGGCCAATCAGGAAGCGAGTCCTAAGACCCCATCGGTTGGGAGTTCTGAACACCCATATATAGAAAAAGTGCAGCGCAAATATAAACAAATATAAATACTGTGACCAGTATATGAACTAAAAAGTGCATAGAAAATAAATAATCGTGATAATAAGGTCCATGTGTGAAAAAAAGTCCATAAATCAATCAATCCACAGCAAGACCCAGCAGACAAAGGATTCCAGAATGGGAGTGAAAAAGATGACACCAAAAGATATCCTCCACCAGTGACAGATGGACTCTCGCCTCATTACTTTGACCCGTATGGATCTCAAAGCTTAATCTGTGTAATCAGAGCTCCAGCTGCCAGCTCCCATAGGAAACGAATGGATGGAAATGACACCTTAGATCCGGACCCAATGGCTTAAACCAATCATAACATCATATGGAAAAAAGAAAGGGAAAAATCTAGTGCTCTCCGGTTGAAAAAGACTTTTAATCAAGCAATAAAAAGTTGCACTCACATGTAAGGACACTCTGTAAGGCCGCGTACACACGAGGGGATATGTCCGCTGAAAACGGTCCGATGGACCGTTTCAGCAGACATCTCCGCTCGTGTGTATGGGCTAGCGGACAGATTTCTCCACCCGACAGATTTCAAAGCAAGCTTTGAAATCTATCCGGTGGGAATCTGTCCGCCCGACATGTCTGCTGGTTAGTACACTTACCAGCAGACATGTCGGCCCCCACCACCGCCGCGCCGCTGCCGAATGGATTCGGCGCATGCGCGGAAGTGTTTTACTTCCTGGTGCGGTGACGTGGCGGTGACGCGGCGGCGTCAACGTCACCGCCGCGTCACCGCCACGTCACCGCGCCGTCCGGCGGCGGGGAATTTGATCCGATGGTGTGTACACGCCATCGGATCAAACTCCCGATCGGACATATCCGATGGAAATGGTCCGCGGACCGTTTTCATCGGATATGTCCGATCGTGTGTATGGGGCCTAAGCCGAGTGTCAGCATAACAGCATGTAACAGCGTGTGTACATGACTGACTTATTGCTGATTAGGGCTCCCTTGAACTCTCAACCTATTTCCCACTTATCTAAAAATGAGGCACAGGACCACCTTTTGGGTTTAAACGGCCGTAGCCGCAATTTTATTAACAAAACGATAACAAATTATCAAAATATCTTATCTTTTCATATTCCTAAAGTATTTTCCATAATGCTGACATAGGGATTTTTTGGAGGCAACCTAGTCTACCCACACAACCGACTGTACCAACACCCAAAACACTTGTAGTGGCCCTCAGCCGCAAATACGCCGACTCGAGGACAGTGTATTAAACATAGCACCCGGTACAGCCCCAATTCCTATTAACTCGATACTGTCCTTACCTAGGCCGACCTCCAAAAACCCTGTTACCCCTGCCAATGGCTACGACAAAATACTCATTCTGTATCACCAACTCCCTTCTCAACCTCTGAAAATAGGGAGGGAGGGAGGGAAAACTTCTATCAGGCTGACAGCTAACTGATGCCCTGTCTTCCCGCGCAACTGCTACACCCTTCTAGCTCCACCCTAATTCCTCTGGCTCCACCCTGCCACACCTTACTAAGACCCAATCAAGTTCAAATTAACCTTTACTTAGCAACCGCCCTGACTGCAAAATACAGTCATGCAGTCCCTGCTCTTACTGCTGGGCATGTAGATACGGGCCTGTTCCTGACTGACTTATTGCTGATTAGGGCTCCCTTGAACTCTAAACCTATTTCCCACTTATCTAAAAATGAGGCACAGGACCACCTTTTGGGTTTAAACGGCCGTAGCCGCAATTTTATTAACAAAACGATAACAAATTATCAAAATATCTTATCTTTTCATATTCCTAAAGTATTTTCCATAATGCTGACATAGGGATATTTTGGAGGCAACCTAGTCTACCCACACAACCGACTGTACCAACACCCAAAACACTTGTAGTGGCCCTCAGCCGCAAATACGCCGACTCGAGGACAGTGTATTAAACATAGCACCCGGTACAGCCCCAATTCCTATTAACTCGATACTGTCCTTACCTAGGCCGACCTCCAAAAACCCTGTTACCCCTGCCACAAACGACCAAGTGTGAAGCCTCACACTTGGCCGGCCCACCACAAACGGACCGCTCTCTGAACTCCATCCTGCAGACCTAAGAACCACATGTCATTCCCAACGGCATTTAAATGCACCCCATCTCCCCTTAAAAACAGCCTATTATCCCCCTCCAATTCCAAGTGGCGAACAGCCAAGCCACCATTCCGAACAAAAAACGTTGCCACCTCTTTATTCACCTTGACCCTGGCCCTATTAATGCACTCCACGGAGCGGGCCATGCGCCAAGTGGTCCTGGCCACCATGTCTGACCAGACGAAAACCGTATCTGGAAAACTGGCCCGAAGGCGTAAAAAATCCAACTTTATATCTCTGGTCAGTTCCCGTGCCGCCCGAAGGCCCAAATCGTTACCCCCAACATGAAACAGCAATACATCCGGGGGGCGATCCAGGTTCGCATAGTGATGCACTTCCGGCAGCACCCGGGCCCACAGCATACCGGGGACACCGATCCACCGAACATTGGCCATTCTGCGAGGAATCCCCAGCTGCCTACCCTCCGGTCTAACCGAGGCCCGCCGGGCACCCCAGTAGACATAGGAGTGCCCGAGGATCCACACCAGACACTCGCCACCTGCAAAACAAAATTGGCAAGACTCACAAGCACAAGCCACACAAACTGGCGAATCAGCTACAACAACGACCACAAGGAACACTGACACCACACAACGGGGGCACAGAGACAAACAGATCACAAGAGGTGAGGACGGACGTAAGACATGAAGCGCCGGGACTCCCACCTTCCGATACGCCGCAACTCCTGCGCACTCAAACCCCACCGGGCCGCCTCTGTGGCGGCCCCGATCCTGAAGGAATGCGACGCGAAGTCCATGGGGGAAAAAACGGCCGCCGTTAGGCACTTCCGGAACACGGCAACAAATTGAAAACGGGACAAAGGTGACCCATCCGAATGCATGAGCAATGGCCCTGGCCCAGCCGGCCGCAGCGTCAACCACTCCGTGACGGCCGCCACCGGACAAGACGAGGAGTGAGGGACCCTGCCTATCACCACCTTGGCCCCTCTACCCAGTTGGTCAGTCTTGGACCTGCGGATCAGCAGCTGGACCCTATCCTGATGAACCGAAACATCCCGAATATCCAAACCACCCCAGACCTTAGTGGACGGGCTAACCAATTCACTAACCCTCAATGCCCCGAAAAAGGCGACGACAAAGGCCGTCTGGAACAAAGAGACCTCGAAAGGCGAAGAGCACACCGAAGGCAGCTGACCCAAAAGAACACCCAGGAGTTCGAAAGACACCGGCCTCCTAGAATCCGCAACAAGCCTGCCCTTTCTGTAGCCCATCAGCGCTTTCTTCACCTGGAAACATTTCGTGGCATCTGGCAGGCCTGAAAGCTGAAATAAAAACGCCAACCCTGACAGCTTGCGATTCAGGACAGAGACCGAGACTCCCTCCTCACAGCACTTACCTATAAGATACAACAGAACAGAAACACGATCCCCATCTTCAAAGCAACCACCCACCGAACTCACCAGCTCGTGCCTCTCCTGCCACACCTTGCTGTATGCTGTCCACGTGGAAGGGCAAACCGACCCCTCGATCAATTTGAAAGCTGTGGCCATGCGACGCTCCACAAATGACTTGGACACGGCACCCCGAGCTGCTCCGCTTCCGGCGCCAACTGTCGGAACCGATCCCACTGTAAGCGAGAAAGAGCGTCAGCCACCGAATTACGAACACCCGGAACATGAACAGCATACCCAAATGCATTCAAAGAAAGACATTTTAAAACCAAATGCCTCAGCAGACGCACCACCGGAGGCGAGGAGGCCGAAAGGGAATTGATCGCCTGCACCACGCCCAAATTGTCACAGTGGAACCTGACCCGCCTATTCCGGAAAGCCTCACCCCACAGTTCCACCGCCAACACTATCGGAAACAGTTCCAATAGTGCCAGATTCCGAACGGCAACCGACTCCCTCCACGACGTCGGCCACCGGCCAGCACTCCACCGACCCCGGAAGTATGCCGCGTAGCCAACGGAACCAGCCGCATCAGTGTACAACTCCAACTCAGAATTCGGAACGACCGTCTCCATCCACAACGACCGTCCGTTGTACTCGTCAAGGAAAGACTCCCAAACAAGCAGGTCATCCCGCATCTCTCCGGTCAAGCGCACAAAGTGATGAGGCGCACGCACCCCCGCGGTGGCAGCCGCCAACCGCCGGCAAAAAATTCTACCCATCGGCATGATCCGACAGGCAAAATTTAGCTTGCCCATTAAAGACTGCAGGGACCGCAAGGTGACTTTCTTGCTCCCTCGTGCAAGGACGACCGAGTCCTTCAGATCAATCAGCTTGTCATCCGGAAGCCGGCATTCCATCCGAACGGTATCGATTGTGATACCCAAAAACTTCAATTCGACCGTCGGGCCCTCAGTTTTTTCGGGTGCCAGAGGAACACCAAAGACCCCGAAAACGTGTTGAATCGTGGCCAACAAGACCTGACACGTCCTGGACCCAGGGGGACCAATCACCAAGAAGTCATCCAAGTAGTGGATGACCGATTGTAGGCCCGACACGTCCCTCACGGCCCATTCCAGGAAAGAGCTGAAAGACTCAAACAAAGAACAAGAAATGGCACAACCCATCGGCAAACAACGGTCGACAAAGTACCGCCCTTGCCACACACAGCCCAACAGCCGCAAGCTCTGTGGGTGGACCGGCAGCAATCTAAAGGCCGACTCTATGTCGGTCTTGGCCATGAGAGCGCCCCTCCCGAATCCACGCACCCACCCAAGGGCCTTGTCAAACGACGCATAAGAAACCGCACACAAGGCGGGATCGATCGCATCATTAACTGAACCGCCGGGCGGGTGCGACAAGTGATGGATGAGACGAAACTGTGTGGGATCCCTCTTGGGCACAACCCCCAGCGGGGACACCACCAAGTCCGACATAGGCGGGGCCTCAAAGGGGCCCGCCATGCGACCCAACGACACCTCCTTAACCAACTTCGCCGACACCACCTCCGGATGTAATCAAGCCGAACGCAGGTTATCCACCACAGGAGGGACGACAGAAAGAGAACAGGGAATAATAAAACCATCAGTGAAACCGTGCCATAACAACTGAGCCGCAGCCCTATCTGGATACCTAAGAAGAAAGGGGGCCATTTTTTCCGCCAGTACCGGGGTTTTCCCCCTTTCCAGCGTCGGTCGATTTTGGCTTCCCGGACTGAAAGCACTTGGACGAGGGGTGGCCACCCCCACACCCGGAGCAAGCGTGCCGGTATCGGCAGGAGCCCCCAAATCTGCAGTGCCCGTCATTGAACTGCCAGCAGTAGCCTTTTTTAAGAGAGGCTGATGCCCCGGGAGCCCCCCCAACACTCTCCCACGGGCCCCCAGACCCTCCAGTCACAGACTGACTTAAACAAGCAGCACCAGGAGCAACAGGCACAGACAACACAGGAGACACACAGTCGTTGGACTTACCAGGCTGCCGCACAGCCGCACCTCCGGATCCCTGACGTCCGTCTGGCTCCACCACTTCGTCGCCCGAAAGCCCCTCCGCGTCAGATGCGGACAGCTCGCCCTCCGAACGATCGCCGCCATCTCCGGATACTTCCGACACGACTCGGGCACCCGACCGGCGCCCGCCACTGACGTCATCAGCCGCCGCCGAACGTCCGGCGCGGCTGTCCTGCTGCTGTCTTCCCCGTTGAGCGTGCTGCCCGGACACCTCCTTCGCAGCCGCCGGCGACCTTGCTGGAGACCGATGCGATGACGCCGCTCCTCTCCGGCTCCCGCGACCTCCGCTTCCTCCCACCGGAGCCCCGGCCGCACCACAGACCAGGCCGGCACCCGCAGGTAACCTCGATCCACGCCGAGCCCCGCGCCCAGCAGGGGGGGACCCCGCTGGGTAGGCCGCATCAGACCGATCCCCGACATCCACTGGGAGGGAGCCGCCCGCATAACGAACGCTACCCCCCCGGTCCCGCACTCGCAATGGATTCCTCCCAGCACCAGATTCCCCCGCAGTGCTAGCGCGTTTGGCTCCCGGTGCTGAAGGGTCCCTACAGGGGCTCCTCGTGCGGCGACCAATCCTAGGGGTCACCTCAGGACTCAGGCGCGCAGGAGGCCTTGACCTCCTCGCCCGCTGTACAATGGGGGCAGAAGCAGCAGTCTCCTGCCCCGACCCCCGAACCAGCCCAGCCATCTGTGACTCCAGCCACTGGGGCCCGTTAACCAGGGCAGCGGCCCTAATCTGAGCCAGCATCTGCTCAATATCTGCCATATTGGAGGGAGGCAAAATCAGGCTGAGAGCTAACTCAAAACTTCTATCAGGCTGACAGCTAACTGATGCCCTGTCTTCCCGCGCAACTGCTACACCCTCCTAGCTCCACCCTAATTCCTCTGGCTCCACCCTGCCACACCTTACTAAGACCCAATCAAGTTTAAATTGACCTTTACTTAGCAACCGCCCTGACTGCAAAATACAGTCATGCAGTCCCTGCTCTTACTGCTGGGCATGCAGATACGGGCCTGTTCCAGACCGTCTCTCTGTACTCTGCAGCGATCGTGGGTGACGTTCTGCGTGGCTCCTTCCCCTGTACGCGTTACATCCCGTGGGCGGGACTTCCTCAGCGTGGGTTAAGGGAACACATGCTAAAACGTCCCACTTGACCTATATTTATATGTAGCCTCAGCATATCCCCCAATCACAACAGCATGCAGACGAGGAGCCAATGCTCCGGAATAGAGGCTGAGATAAGGGTTTATTAAAAGCAATGGTTATGTATGACTAACAGTGACCAGTCAGACTTAGTCCGGTAAACAAAAGGAAAAATATTAAATATAAAATTCACCGGAGGAGTCTAATCACGTCTTAGAACATAATCCTTATTGGTAAAATTAGATAAAATTGGTGCATATATGGCATGAATACACTCTAAATTATATGCCAATATGTAAGAATATCATTAAAATAGAAAAAATGGCAGCCACAATCGCCACATTAAGTGAATATGCAGAGAAGACTATACTCAATATCAGCTGCGGATAACTGTACAACTAGAGATACAACATCATGAGCAAACAATCAATACTGTTACAATGTATAATCATGTTACAGATACAATCTGGAAAAAGAACAATGAAGACTAGAATTACATGAAAATAGAATAGAATACAATAAAATAAATAAATAAAATTGACTTTAAAATTGCCATAAAAATTTCAAATTAAAATACTCCAGAAAAAAACACCAGTCCCCCTATAATTCACCTCATCTATCTGAGATGAAGCAATTTAGGTCGAACTCTACGTTCAAACCAGCCGGGGAGGCTACCTTGAGCTCAAAAATCCAGAAGGATTCCCGACGACTCAGTTGCCTGAAAAGTGTCCACCCCTCCAGTGTTTTGACACCTTCTCTATCCCCCAAAATGTTAACCCCTTAGGGTCACGATGATGGTGTCGTCTGAAGTGTCTGGATACGCTATGAGTTTTGATACCTCTTCTAATACAGCTAATATGTTCCCTTATCCGTACGTGGAGTGCTCGAGAAGTGCGCCCCACATATTGTAGTCCGCATTCACACTCTAACATATAGACAACCCCTTCAGTGGTACACGTGACCAATTGTTTGATGGGGTACTCAGTTTTTCGTTTTTTTTACATTTTTCTTAACATGTTTACAAGTGGCACACCTGCCACAGGCGTAAAAACCTGATAAGAAATCAAATAACCTGGGTTGGGCAACTATTGGTGGATCTATGACCCCTGGAGCAATACAATACCTTAATCCCGGAGCCTTCCTATATATGAATTGGGGGCGCTCAGGGAGAACAGGACCTAAAGTCAGATCCCCCTTTAAGATGGGCCAATGTTTGGCTACAATTCTCTCAAATTTTTTGTGTTGTATGTTATAGTCCAAAATTAATTTATAATTGCTAGGAATTTCATTGGCCACCAAACCAGGAGGTTTATCAGCAACAATGGTACCTCTATCCATAGACCTCACTTTCTCAATTTCCTCATTGATAATCGGTAGGGGATACCCCTTTTGTGTAAATCTCTCTGCTAGTATTTGGGCTTGTGATAGGAAATCATCCTCAGATGAGCAATTCCTACGCAGTCTAACAAATTGGCCCTTAGGGATATTACATAACCACAGCTTGTGGTGACAACTAGAAAGTGGTATAAAGCCATTACGATCAGTGACCTTAAAATGATTGCTGGTTTGTAACAGGTTGTTCTTTTTAAAAATTTCCGGGTCTAATGCCGCGTACACACGGTCGTTTTTTGCGATGAAAAAAAATTAAATTGATCGTGTGTGGGCAAAACGTTGTTTTTTGTCTTAAAAAAAAACGACCAAAAAAAAATTCTAACATGCTTGAATTTTTTGTGTCGTTTTTCAAAACGTTGTTTTTTGTTTCACAAAAAGTCACCGTGTGTAACAAAAACATCGTTTAAAACAACGTTTTTCAACCCGCGCATGCCCAGAAGCTAGTTATGAAGCGAGCTTCAATGGAAAAGAGTGGTGAACGTAACCTCGCTTTTTGTGAAAAAACGATGGTGTGTATGCAAAATTGTCTTTGAAAAGTGACGTTTCAAAAACGTCGTTTTTTACTTCACAGAAAACGTCGTTTTTTTTTTTCATAGACCGTTTCAGCAGACAGATTCGATCGTGTGTACGGGCGAGCCGACGGATTTGACGGGAACCCGGCCACCCGACATGTCTGCTGGTTAGTACACTTACCAGCAGACATGTCGTCTCGCACCGGCGCCGAATGGATTTGGCGCATGCGCGGAAGTGTTTTACTTCCTGGTGCGGTGACGTGGCGGCGTCAACGTCACTGCCACGTCACCGACACGTCAGCGCGCCGTCTGCTGGCGGGGATTTTGGTTTGCTCGTGTGTACACGTGAGCAAACCAAAATCCAAAGAGACAGATTTGTTCAAATCGGTCGGTCCGACCGATTTGAACAAATGAATTGCCTCGTGTGTACGAGGCCTAAGAAGGAGATCTGATCGTAGGACACCGTCCAAGTTAATACAATATTTTTGTCATTAGTATTCAACTTGTTCATAAAAGTGTTCCGAACACCCGATTGGCCAGGAGGAGAAGCAGCGACCACCAGGACATGGAGGAAACGGAGGGGGGGAAGCCGCGACCTGGATGGGGTAAGTGCCCATCGATCGGCAAGTGACCGGGAGGGAGGGGAGTTGTTGTGGGGTGGTGGGCTAGAGCGATTGGGGGGGGAGATGTCTCTGGTTTGTTTGCCCCCCCCCCTGTTCACTGGAGCACCAGCTGTCACTGTCAACCACCCCGTTGGATTTTAGCTGCTCGATCAGCGATGCAGACTATAGATTGCAACTGTGATCTGTGTATTCTAATGGTGGGGAATTCTCCACAAGAAAACCAGAATACAACATCGCAGCAGGAGGATTATTGCAGACTGCTCCCTACTGGGAAAAGATCAACGAGGTAGAGAATCCTGTGCATCACGTGACTACTAAAGACACCTGAAAAAGGTAAGTTAAAAAAATAAAAACATGAAATACTGCTGCTCTGTAATACACATGTTTTATAAAGCTTGTTTAAAATTTCCATTGACTTTAGAATTTTAGAAGTTTTCGATTTTGAATTCAACCTTTCAAATTGCTCAGGAAATCATTTATCATTAATTCGAAATATAATTTATATATTCTGCTTTACATATGTAATAGAATCAGGGTTTCATTTTAGTGTTGACCCTGCATCTATTTTATAACAAGCTTTTTTTTTTCTGTATTGGCAGAATGCTGGAATTTTATTTGTGGCTGGCTGATGTGAACTCATGTGCATCATTACTATTATCACTGCGCTATTAGAATGGATTAAGAGAGCTTAGAAATACAGTACATAGTCACTGAGTGCTGGCTTTCTTGGGGAATTTTATATCTTTATTTCCTGCTTGATCTTTAGCTCACCTCCTTGAATGAATGACTATAATCTTCCTGTAATCTCAGTGACCCACATGATCCATTCTTTGTCTATAATAGTCGTGTACAGACGGTTCCTGTGGGTTTCCCCTCATACCTGTACCTGCATCTTATCCTCATGAGGGCAATTGCTCAATAATGTTTGTTTTACTCCATAAAAACATTAACTGTGCGAGAGCAGACAGCCATTGGCTTGGATCTTAAAGCGGGGTTCCGGGCATAATTTTTTTTTGCAAGCTAAAATGAATTACATTAAATAGTCCCTAAAACATATTTAATAGCTCCCCAATAGTTCCAGAAATCATTGCAAACACTTGCCTTATATCCTCCAGCTCATGTTGTGGCCGTATCCATCATATGAGTGGGCATGTGAAGACAACTTCCTTTTTTCTTCTTGGTTTTCAGGGAGAGGTGCATGCTGGGCGATTTTTAGGCATAGTAATGCCCAGAGACTCCTGGGAAATTAGTGTCATAATTTCCCAGGAGGTGATGGGCTCTTAGGACATGAAGTTGAACCACCTAGGACCAGGAACTAGACAGATTATGAAATCTGCCTAGTAACAGCCAAAAATAAGTGAGTAAAAAAAATATATATTAAGCAAGCTGTTAATAGAAAGTACATTTTTAATGTGGAACTCTTTAAGATAAATTCAACCCTTTGCATTCTGTAATAAAATATACCAAATTCATTCTTAGAAAATAAGTATTTAAAGTGCTTAAAGTGGAACTTGGGGTGTATCTTTGAGCAAAACCTTTTTTTTTTTAGTTTTGGATTGAATGGGAAATAGTTGGTGTGACAGTCTCTGCTTAGAGCAATACAATCCTAAGTGAAGTTTTATTACATAATCAATAAAAAGGAAGCCAACAAGTTTAGGCATCTGAGACATTTCCCCTTCATTAGGGCTTGTGCTAAATCTAAATTAAGTTTACCACTTGTCCCTTATTATTATCACGGCGATACTTCACATATGTGGTTTGAACACCACTTTCTTATGCGGGCGCTAGTCATGTATGCGTTTGCTTCACGTCGCTTAAAGTAAAATAAATAAGGAAAACATTTATTTATTATTTTATTTATTTTTACACTGTTTAAAAAAAATATATATATAACAAATTGGGTCACTTTTATTCCTATTACAAGCAATGTAAATATCCCTTGTGATAGAAAAAAAGCATGACAGGTCCTCTTAAATATGAGCTCTGGGGGTCAAAAAGACCTCAGATCTCATATTTAGACAAAAATGCAATAAAAAAGAAAAAAAAATGTAATTTGAAAAAATGACAAAAAAAAATGGCCTTTTAAGAGCTAAGGGTGGAAGTGGCGTTTTGACGTCGCTTTCACCCTGCTATTGCATGGAGATGGGTGATGGCCATCTTCCCCTCACTTGTCTCCATACCCAGGCATGGACAGGACCCGATCGCCTCCGCCGCTACCTACGGCTCCGGAGTGCGGCGGAGTGTGCAGGAGAGCGGCAGGAGGGGTGGGCCCATGGGCCCTCCCCCACCACGGAAAACGGTGATCTCGCAGCAAATCTACCGCAGAGACCACCATTATCATAAACCGGACCGCCGCCTGAAGATGCTAGCTGCTGCCATAACAGAGATATCCTGCTTCAAAGTGCCGACGTATATAGTCGTGCGGCAGTCCGGAAGTGGTTAAACTCCCTTCCTAACCAGACCAACTTTCAGTTTTCGGTGCTCTTACATTTTGAATGACAATTACTCAGTCATGCAACACTGTACCTATATGAAATTGTTGTCCTTTTTTTTCACACAAATATAGCTTTTTTTTTTTGATGGTATTCATCACAGTTTTTTTGTCTTTTGCTCTATAAAAGAAAAAAAAGACTAAGGAAAATGCTTTTTGTTACAGAATTTTCAATTTCTGTTATAACATTTTTCAAATTAGTAATTTTTCTTCATACATTTTGGCTACATATCTTTGGTAAAGATAACCCAAATTGTTGTATATTATTTGATCTTTGTGAAAGTTAGAGTTCACAAGCTATCGTGCCAATCTTTGAAAATTGATCACACCTAATGTACGTAATAAAGGCCTATCTCATTTCTTGAGACCCTAAAGTACAAATACCCCCAAATGACCCCTTTTTGAAAGGTAGACATTACAAGGTATTTAGTAAGAGGCATGGTGAGTTTTTTGAAGTTGTAATCTTCCCACAATTCTGTGAAAAATCAAGATTTTTTTTTTCTTTAAAAAAATAAAAATAATTTTCATATTTATTGGGTTATTTCTCACACACAGTATATGCAAACCACAAATTACACCCCAAAACACATTTTGCTAGTACTCCCGAGTATGGCGATACCACATGTGTGCGACCTTTACTCAGCCTGGCCACATACAGAGGCCCAACATGCAGGGAGCACCTTTAGGCGTTCTGTAGCATGAAATTACACATCTAGGGGCAGATTCACAGAGAACTAGATTATCGTAGCGTATCAGAAATACACTACGCCGCCGTTTTTTACCTTGCTCTACGTGGAATTCAGGTAGATTTTCTACGGTAAACGACGGCGGCGTAGTGTATTTCTCCCGTCGCAATCCATCTGCGCGAGTAGGGGGCGTGAAACATTTAAATTAGGCGCGTTCCCGCGGCGATCGATCTGCGCATGCTCCGTTCGCAAATTTCCCACCGTGCATTGCGCGAAATCACGTCGTGACGTCATTCGTTGTTTATGTAGCGTACTTTACGGGCGATCCACGTCCCGACGAGTTACGTAAACAAAAAAAAAAAATTAAATAAATTCGAAGCAGGAACGACGGCCATACTTAACATGGGCTACGTAAAGTTAGAGCAGCAAAAAGCTGCTCTAACATTACGTAGTAAAAAATAGACGAAAACGATTGCGACGCCCGCTCGTATGTTCGTGAATCCCCGTAAAAAACACATTTGCATATCCCTACGCATCAAAACGACGCGAACTCCTCCAAGCGGCCGCAAATAGATGGCAGCGTAGATCCGAAGGCTTACGAAGACGTAAGCCTCTCGGATCGAAGCCCGAAGCCGGCGTATCATGGTTTGAGAATTCAAACTAGTGATACGCCGCGCGAAATTTGAAATTACTCCTGTCTAACCCCAGTTAGACAGGCGTAATTGTTTTGTGAATCTGCCCCAAAATTTCCCCGTAGGTCCTTCGCCTCTCTTTATATTAAGAGACCGCATGGCCAAAGTGCATGTGTTTTTAAACCAATTTTGTGTGCGTGCAAGTGTGGTGATTTTTGTGGGGGGGGGGGGTGGGCGTACTAAGCACAGGCGTACCTTGCATAGCACACCCACCGGGAGCCGGGCTGAGACCACCAAACTCAATTCACATGTAGCCGAGACCGGGATCCGAACCCTTGGCTGCAGAGGTGAATGGCTTGTCAGCGCAGTGCCAATCACGTTGAGCCACCACAGCTCCCTCTCCTTTGCTTTCTTTAAAGAGCTTGGAATCATGGTTAAGAGAGCCACTCTGGGTGATGTGTGGATAGTTATATCCATTAATTTATCATATAGGTAAAAAATATGTTTCCAAAACCTTCTCACCGGGGGACAGTCCCACCAGATATGAATCATATTTCCCTTTGACTCATGGCAACGCCAACAGGTATCAGATATTTTTTGGTTAATTCGATGAAGGGTAGAAGGACACCTATACCATCTACTCAACAGTTTATATGCTTTCTCTTTAGTTCTTGTAGCTATTGACATTTTATGAGTTAAAGTGAAGCTTTTTTGCCATTCCGATAAAGTTACAGTCTCTTGGAGGTCTTTTTTCCATTTCTGTGTATACGGGGGAAGATCTGAATGGATTGATAGTAAAAGTATAGAGAATACTACAGAGACTGAGTGTGATATTGGTTCCTCTTGTAGGAGCAATGATTCAAATGCAGTTGGTTTAGCATAGATATCTTGTTTTGATGGAATGGATCGTAGATAACATAAAGCTTGGTGTCTCTGTAGCCACTGCAAAGGGTTATAGGAGAGCATTGTAGATGAGGAGTCTACCGTTAATAGTGGTTACGACTGAAGAATTTGAGCAATTCTTCTATGTTCCTGTTTATACCAAGGGCCAAACACCGTTGAGTGTAAGGCTGGTAAGAAATCCGGTGTTCCAAAAAAGGGAGTCATGGGACTCAATTGTTTTGATATTTTATAGATGGGTATCATACGATCCCATATATATAGTGTTTGCCTTGTGAGATCTGCTGGAATTGAGAGGCCCTTTCGTAGAATAGACAAAGTCCACGGAAGGGCACAGAGATCTATAGGATTTATGTGACCTTCCAGTTGTACCCATAACTTGGATTAGGAGTGATTAAACCAATCAATAATACGTGTTAATATGATTGCTTTATGGTAGATAGAAACATCTGGTATCCCTACCCCACCTTTGTTTTTTGGAAGGGATAGTGTCTTAAAGCTAATTCTAGACTGGGCTGAATTCCATATGAACTTGGAGAATAGCCAATGAATTTTACGGAAATACAAGGCCGGGAGATGTATTGGGATTGTTTGAAACAGGTATAGGAGACGAGGTAGTATATCCATTTTAAGGGTGTTAATTCTCCCAAACCATGAAAGTCTCTTAAATGCATAAGATGTCAAAGTCGTTTGAATTTTATTAATCATCGGAAGAAAATTTAGAGAATATAGTTGTGATGTTGAAGCTGGATTATTAATCCCTAGATATCGAATCGACTCAGAGCAGATCCTGAAAGAAAAGTTATTCGATATTCGCTTCATATTTGCTTGTGATAAGGATATATTGAGGAGTTCTGATTTATTATAGTTAACTTTAAAATTACTGACTTCACTAAATCTCTGGAATTCTAGGAATATAGAAGGAAAAGAAGTATGTGGTTTTGTTACAAATAGAAGCAAATTGTCTGCAAAAAGAGCCAATTTTGCATGGAGAGGGCCTACCTGAATACCAGTTATATTTTCGTTTTGTCGCAGTGCGTTTGCCAGGTGTTCCATCGTAATAACATACAACAGGGGTGATAAGGGACAACCCTGGCGTGTTCCATTGAGAATAGGAAAAGCAGGGGACAAAGATCCATTCACCCTAATTCTAACTGATGGTGATAGATATAAGGACATAATATGTGTTATCATAAAGGGACCTATGCCAATCTGTTGAAGAGAAGATTGTAAGAACTTCCAGCTAACACAGTCAAGCGCCTTTTCGGCATCAACCGCAGGCAAAGAGGGATATCTTGGGTACGGGCATAGTCTGTCAGCAGGAGGGCTTTAAGCGTGTTATCTCTTGCCTCTCGACCGCTGACAAAACCAGCCTGATCTAGATGTATTAGTTGAGGCAATAATGGTTGTAGGCGACTAGCTAAAATCTTAGCAAAAATTTTTAAGTCAACCCCAATATATGATATAGGTCTGTAGTTTGTACATAAAGAGAGGTCCTTGTCTGGTTTCGGAATGAGTGAGATATGTGCTTCCATCGTTTGTGTAGGGAAAGTAGACCTATTCGCTATGGAATTAAATACCTCAGGAATTGAGTAAGAAGAGGAGCAAAATGCTTATAAAATTTAGGCGTAAAGCCATCAGGGCCTGGACTTTTACCCACCGGGGTGTTAGCGATAGCCTTAGCGACCTCTTCCTCAGTAATTGGGGTTTCTAAGGCCCCATACACACGAGCGGACAGATTTGTTCAAATCTGTCCGTCCGACAGATTTAAACAAATCTGTCTGCTGGGATTTTGGTTTGCTCGCGTGTACACACGAGCAAACCAAAATCCCCGCCAGCAGAGAGCGCGCTGACGTGGCGGTGACGTTGACGCCGCCACGTCACCGCACCAGGAAGTAAAACACTTCCGCGCATGCGCCGAATCCATTCGGCGGCGGTGCGGCGGCGGAGCGGGACGACATGTCTGCTGGTAAGTGTACTAACCAGCAGACATGTCGGGCGGACAGATTCCCACAGGATAGATTTCAAAGCATGCTTTGAAATCTGTCAGGTGGACAAATCTGTCCGCTAGCCCATACACACGATCGGAGATGTCTGCTGAAACGGTCCATCGGACCGTTTTCAGCGGACAAATTCGATCATGTGTACGAGGCCTAATTCTTCTATTGCATCTTCGTCTAAAATAGGTAGTGGATTATCTGCTATGTAAGATGCCACTTTATCCTCTTCAGTCGCAGGTGAACTTAAAGGTTGGTGCGGTGATATATTATATAGAGACTGGTAGAAATCACTGAATGTTTTCATAATTAAAGAGGGTGAAGATATAATTTCTCCATTTGGTCCCTGAAGCTGTGAGATAAAAGTAGGAGTCTGTTGTGGATTTAAAGAACGAGCCAACGACTTCCCACATTTATCACTAAATTGGTATTGAAACAGTGCCAATTTACCCGCATATGAACGGGCCGAAGATTCGTATAGATTGCGCAAATCTGTCCAAGCTGAAGCAACCTCCAGTAAAGTTTCTGTCGTGTTTGAGCACTTATGTTCTATTTCTAAGGTTCTAAGCTTTTGGACCGCCGTTGTAATGTCTGCTAGTCGCTTCTTTTTCAGTCGGGCGCCTAGTTGAATAAAAGACCCTCTCAAGACTGCTTTCAGAGCCTCCCATTGAGTGGGGAGTGCAGTAGAATCTAAGGCATGGTCTGCCAGAAAATTTGAGATAGTTTCCGAAATATGAGTAGAACATTCTGGATTTACCAGTAATGCATCATTCAGGCGCCATGTCCATTCTCTAAATGGTACCGAAGGGATTTTAAACGACAAAAAAAGAGGTGCATGGTCTGACCAAACCATAGTCCCAATATCACATATTGGTGACCAGTCAAGACAGTTATGGTCCACAAAAAAATAGTAAATTCGACTATAGGATTGATGGGCCATAGAAAAATAGGTATAATCTCTTGATTTAGGATGCAATATCCTCCAAACGTCTATTAAGTGGTGATCGTATAGAATGCGCTTGAACATCTTCATCTTAGATAAAGGAACCGCAGTTCTTGATGAAGAGGTATCCAACTGCAGGTCCATTGGAAGATTAAAGTCACCCCCCATAATGAGTTTCCCCTCCATGAAACCAAACAATATCTCCAAATATCTCATCGCTGTTTGACTTTGATTGGTATTAGGCAGATATATGTTAGCCACTGTAAATTTAATTTCCCACAGGGAAAACTTAACAAAAATGTACCTACCCTGGGGGTCTGCTAAGTAATCAATTAAATCAATAGGCAAGGTTTTGTGAAAAGCAACAGAAACTCCTTTAGCCTTCTGGTCAGGATTAGTACTATGAAACCACTGATTAAAATATCTGATGGAACAGGTGGGAAGAGAGTCTTGAAGTGAGTTTCTTGTAGGAGAAGTAGATTAACTTTATGTTTATGCATTTGATACAAAATTTGCCCTCTCTTAGAAGCAATATTTAAACCTTTAACATTATAGGAGCATATATTCAAGAGTGGTTGAGTCACCATTGTAGCAGCCATGATCAAAAAAAAAAAGGGGGGGAAATCAGGGGAGGAACGACACTCCTAGGAAAGAAAAAGACAGTGATGAAAAGGTAAAAAAAAAAAAAAGGAGTGGGGAACAGAGAAAAGAGTGTCACTAAGGGGCCCTAATGTGCCTGTAAAACGCAGTACACTGTGTGATACACCTCACAATAGGCACCAACTGTGCCTGTCCTATGTAGGGGATATACAAAAATATAAAAACAAAACAAACAAAAAAACAAAAAACAAAAGCAGAATATAGCAGGACCATGAGATGTGTTTCCCTGCAACTTAGCAAACATAGCATTATCGTTTATAATAACAGAAAAAGTATACCCAATTGATTCTCTAATTATTTTAAATAGCTAGATAACATGTACTGTATAGACCAGCAGCCCTTTGAGTGGGTAAGTTAAGATACATATTACAACTTAGGAAATAAAAAAAAGTTTTTTTTTGTCCATACTTTAACCACTTTTGGACTGACCACCACACATATAATACTCCTGCAGGGCGGCCTGACTGCATGAACGGACATACCTGCATGTCTGTTTGTGCATTAGATACAGTGGGCATGCAGCTGCGGTTTCAGTGGACTCGATGTGAAGAGAGGCAGAACAGAGATCTGTAAACAAGGCGAGTCCCCATTCTCACAGAGGAGGAGAGAGAGATTAGCTGTTTTTAGTGATCAGGAACAACAATCTCTCTCTACTCCCAGTCAGTGCATCACCCTGACAATTATAAAGCACCTCCCCAGGGAACACGTAACCCATTGAAAACCATTAGTGTTAACCCCTTCACTGCCAGTGCCATTTATACAGTGATCAGTGCATTTTTATAGCACTGATCACTGTATTGGTGTCACTGGTCACCAAAAATTGTTACTTAAGGTCAAATACGTCTGTCGCAATGTCACAGTCCTGCTAAAAATTGTTTATCCCGCCAATACTAGTAAAAACAAAAACAAAAAGTCCATAAATCTATGCCCTATTTTGTAGACGCTATAACTTTTGCGCAAACCAATACCTATACTCTTATTGCGATATAATTTTTTTACCTAAAACATGTAGCAGAAGACATATTGGCCTAGACTGATGAATAAATACATTTTTATATATACTGTATTTATTGGCGTATAACACTATTGGCGTATAACACTGTTTTTCCCCCTGCAAATCGGTTGCAAATAGTGTGTGCGTGTTTTACGCCTTTACTGCAATTTGGGCTGCTTTGGAGAGAACGGGGAGTGGGGCGGGATGAGCACCATCTGATTACATACAGCAAGAATCTCCTGTTTACTTAGCGGTCCGGTCACTTGGCCCGGCATTGGACCAATGCTCTGTCTATCATAGAAGCTGGTCCGGGAGGCGGACTTTGAATTAAAGAGGCCACCGAGTAAACAGGAGATTCTCACTGTATGTAATCTGACAGCGCTCATCCCGCCTCGCTTCCCTGAGATGGGTATGGATCAGGCTGCATTCATGGCAATGGGGAGGCTGCAGATGGGCAATGATCAAGCTGCATTGATGGGAAATTGTGAATCCTGCAGATGAGCATTGATCAAGCTGCATTGATGGGAAATTTTGAGGCTGCAGATGGGCATTGATCAGGTTGCACTGATGGGTACTGGCTCTTATTTTGCTTCAGAGTTCTTTATTTCAAATCTAAGTTTTTTTTTCTGAAACTTCACTGCGTGTTAAATGCCTGTGCGTGTTATATGCCAACAAATACTGTATTATTTTTGGATATGTATTATAGCAGAAAGTATCCAGGCAGCAATGACTCCATAAAGTGGATGACATTAGCCGAATGGAGGACTTGATACTCACTAATCAACACCGACAAGAGACGTATTCTGGGACGTGGCAACAGTGGAACATGTTCAAATACTCTGATGAAGGTCAAAGCCTAAGGCGGCGTACACACGACCGAGGTTCTCGCTGGAAACCAGCGAGAACCTCGCTGGAAGCTGCATTCCAGCAAGGACCTCGGCCGTGTGTACACAGAGCGCTTGCCCCCGCCCGTCGGGAATCCCGTCGAGCGAAAAGAGAGCACGCTCTCTTTTTGCTCAACGGCCCGCCAGGATGAATGGCTGGTTGCCATTCCCGATGGGCGGGTCGCCGATCTCGACGGCCAGCAGAGAACCTCGACGGGCGGAACGATGTGTTCTGCCCATCGAGGTTCTCTGCCATGTGTACGCGGCCTCAAGGGGATCGCTCTGACCCCCTGCCAACCTGGTCCAACCTGCCCCCCTACGGGCGGGACTTTTCTCTCTTTCTCCTTGTATCAGGGGATCTGCCCTGTCTTTCTATTTCTGGAATACCTCACCCTACCTTATATTACTTTTATGAAAAAGGAAAATATAGGAGGGGCTGAGCCCACAGGACTCAGGGATTCTATTACTTACAATCCCTGGAATTACCAACCCAGATCATATATGGGGACTGGAACATCGCATGTCCTAACGAAGGCCCATCTTTATGTGACCGCCTACGTAATCATCCCATTTGAATGTTTTGAATTACTGGGGTATGTGTATATATGTATATTACCATGTTATGATTTGTATCAACGTTGATGTAAGCATACTGTTGATGTAGTCCCTGTGGACCGGTTCCTCTGTTATAAATAAACAATTAAAAAAAAAGTATCCAGGTGATGAAGATTGATTAACCCCTGACTCAACTTCAGGGCAAAACCCATTCTACCGTTGACTCAAATTATGAAAGCATGCAGAGAGCTGAGGATCAGACTGCTTCTTTTGGTGTTCAGCGTCAAGAGAGACCGAACCCATTTATTTCCAAAGCCTTATAGACAAAATGACATCATTCAGATAAGCATACTGATTGGTTCAGTTCATATAGTTCAGTCCTCCTTGTAAAAGTAATTTTGTTAGCATAGATGCCCTCGTGGCAAATTCAGAAGCACAAGGTCCCATCCCCAAGCTGACAGGGGTTTTCCTTTCAAAGCCATATAAGCTCATACAGAGAAAAAAGGAAGGAGGGCTTTGGAGTGAACAGCGAGCAGTAAAAGGGTTGAAGACATCTGTTTGCTGTTATTAGTTCTTTGTCCAATGCTGAGGTGAACTGTATCTTCAAAACATTATAATCTGTCATAACTTCTTTGCCTTCATTTCAAGCTGACATGTAATTGTAACTTTAAAACATTATATCTGTCATTTCATTTAAGGATTATAACACTTGTAGTATATATCTTTACACATGCATATGAATATATCTTATATAGATAAAGCAATTAAAAACATAGAATAATAGAAAGAAAAACAACCTTTCAGTGGTTCTAATAAAAGAAATAGCTTAACAGAAAATAGGAATTTTAGTAACTTCCATCACACAGGCAGAAATAATTTACATGAAAGTGCATCCATAGCCAAAACCTTTTTAACCCCAGTGATTTTGTTATTTGCTTTCTGTGTCTAATTGGGAGACATTTCCCTTCATGCCCCATCCCCGAGACACCGCAGGAAGTGGCAGGGAAACATAACACAGTGAGAAGAAATCTCCTCTTAATACAGGGCCATGCCGACAAGAGGCCTAATGAGGCAGCCGCTGCAGGAGGCACTTATGGAGGATAGCTCTGAGGTTAGAGTGTCCCCTGGGCAAGACAGTATCGTTGGTAGTTAGTGTCCAGGAGGCCACCTGAAGCATAACAAACAATGATGCTGTGCATCTTGGCCACCTGCATCCTAGCAACCAGTGATACTATGACTCCCATTGATAACGTCAACATATGACGAAACGCGTCTGGGTTGGACGGCGTGCAGTGACGTCACCGCATATGCGTTAGGAGGAGGGCACCTTGTTGTTGCCGGCCGGCAGAATTTTATGTACATCGCTCGTTTGCACTTCCTTGTGTGAGTAGCCTTTTAACTTTTTATTAAAACCAACCATTGGTATTACACTATGTTGTGGTCTCCTTCCTTTTACATGGTTTATCGCTGTCCTATATGATATTGGTACTGTCGAGTACCCAGCGCTGCTTCCCACTCCTGTGAATCCGAAATCAGCTGTGTTGGTCTAAGATAGGATCCCGGTTAGCTGTGAGAACTGCCTTGGGATATATCGTTTGGATCTATTATATGCTGTTACTGGGCTCATCTCTGGTAAGCCTCAGTCCAATGTGTGGTGGCTCACGAATCCTCTAAATTTCACTTGGTTGCTGTTGATGTCACATTCATAATTTTTTTTGGACTTGCATATGTTTGTGTTATTTATGGACTATTGGTTCTTTTTTAGTTGGTGCAATTTTATTTTTTTATTTTTCTTAGTGATACTATGTGGCCTAGCTGCCAGAGTCCTAGCAACCAATGATGCTATCCAGTCCAGCCACCTGTATCCTAGCAACCAATGACTGGGGGCACAACAAAAGTGACTGCTTCAGGTGGCACCTGCCCCCAGTACAGCCTTGCCTGAACAAATATCCTCATTTAAAAGATTTCCCCTCACTTCTTGTTGTGGTGAACATTTTGAGGATTTCTCACCACTTTCTGTTCACCGCCACCAGGGCTAAAAGAGAGGGTAAATCTCCCCAGCAGGCAAACAAACATAAGGTGACTAGATTTTAAAATGAAATCCAGGTACATTTTTTTTTTATTAGTAATGGCGACAATCAGCGACTCTCTGCCCGTCGACAAAACCAGGGACAGACTCTTCAATCTGGGGAGTGTCCCTGGAAACCGGGGATGTCTGGTCACCCTACACTAACAGCAGTAAAAACCTGACCATTACCCACTCTTTCCAAGATTAAAAAAATAACATTTTAGCCAGAGATACACTTTAACAACCTAAACATTGCAGGTTGGTGATTAACACACTTTTTTTTATTGTTTAAAGCATACAAAGCATCATCTGAAGTTCCCCTTAAATCCCAACTCACAATCAGTAGCTAGTACCTACAGTAGTTTCAAAACATGATGTTTAAGAGACTCTGATTTTATCTTTTCAAAGCTTTAGTCACGTCTGACTAAATTTCAATATGTGTTTAATAAAATAAATATCTCTAAATCTGTCAAACAAAGCAGACAAAGAACACAAAGCCAGCGAAAGTGGAAGTAGTCTGCACCTATATCATACCACTGAGGGACGATCTCAAGCCTGTGGTGAAACGGTTAAAGTTTGGGGGGGATACTTGACATTCCATCAGATTTTATACCTGTTGCACAACCCTTCCCCGTGTGAGTGTTAAACTCATATGAAAGCAAGGCGGAGGTGAGTAACAGACGGCAACAGAATAGCGCTGATCATCTTACAGGAACCATTGAAACCATGAAGTTGTCCATGATCTTCATGCTAGCTGTGGCTCTTGCCCTGTTCTACTGCTGGACTGCCGATGGGCATAGTAATGCAGGTAAGTTTGTACCAGAATCTGATGCTAAGACAGGACACTGTAGCTCAGGCAAGTAAAGAAGGGAATCAAAATTGATTAGAAACCCCGTTATGGACCTTCACATATGATAACACTGCAAAGGGAAATATCACGTTGTGACCAGCAAGGACCTGAAAGCCTTCAAACAACATTGGGTTGACTGCATTTATAATAAGTAACACCTCACTTCTGATTGGTTGCTAGGAGTTGATGCATCATTCTCATATTGACCGAGCCGGTGGTTTAGGTAATTATTGGGCAAACAGTAGTAATGCATTTGTTAAACAGAACACAAATCTGAAGAGTGCCTTTATTTAACATTGATATATGTATGTTCTTCAGATTTTCACTATATAAGGCACATGTTTGACTATCAGAGTAATTAGAAATACTTTCAATAATTGGACATTTGAAGAGTGGTGCATTGTCTCATGTAAAATATATATTTAGTCCAAAGAAAGTCTTCAACTTTTTGCCCAATACCACTGAACCTATACAGTTGCAGCTGTGTTCTGCTGTTGTGGACTTAAAGGGGTTGTTTAACCACTTCCATACCAGGCACTTACGCAATCCTGCCCATGCCCAAAACCTCAACCGCTCATTTGCAAAATGAATGACAATTCTATTACCATGTACCCCAAAATACCCAAATCCCAATAAAACACCAAATTAACCCACCAATATAGCTTTATTGATATTAATCTCAAATCATTTTTTATTATCACACAAAAACAAAAAATGACAACACTAAAATAAATTACGTATTTAATTTTTAACAAAATTCTGTAAATTTTTTTTGTAAATAAGTAAGTTTTCTTCTTCAATTATGGGCACTGATATGGCGGCACTGATGAGGTGGCACTGGTATGTTGCATTGGTATGCTGCACTGATGGGCACTCATGGGTGGCACTGATGGGCACTCATGGGTGGCACTGAAGGGTACTTATGGGT
>JAJQKJ010001635.1:0-333034 GCA_029574335.1 Rana kukunoris | reverse complement strand
GGATGATGTTGTTGTCATTGCGATTGGTTGCTGCATCATTAGAATAAGAGATTAGATTGTGATTGGTTGTTGCATGAGTAGAAAAAGGGAGTGAGCTGTGATTGTTTGCTTCATCATTGGAGGAAAGGATTGGGCTGTGATTGGTTGCTGAATCATTGGAGGAAGGGAGTGAGCTGTGGTTGGTTGCTGCATCTTTGAAGGAATGGATTAGGTTGTGATTGGTTGTTGCTGCATCATTGGAGGGAGGGAGTGAGCTGTGATTGGTTGCTGCATCATTGGAGGAAGAGAATACGTTGTGATTAGTTGTTACTGCATCATTGGATGAAGTTGGTGAGCTGTGATTGGTTGCTGCATCATTAGAGGAAGAGATTAGGCTGTGATTGGTTGCTGCATCATTAGAGGAAGAGATTAGGCTGTGATTGGTTGCTGCATCATTAGAGGAAGGGAGTGAGCTGCAACTGGTTGCTGCATCTTCGGAGGATGGGATTAGGTTTTGATTGGCTGCTGCATCATTAGAATAATAGATTTGGTTGTGATTGGTTGTTGCATGAGTGGAGGAAGGGAGTGAGCTGTGATTGGTTGCTGCATCATTGGAGGAAGGGGGTGAGCTGTGATTGGTTTCTGCATCTTTGAAGGAATGGATTAGGTTGTGATTGGATGTTGCTGCATCATTGGAGGAAAGGATTAAGCTGTGATTAGTTGCTGCATCATTGGAGGAAGGGAGTGAGCTGTGATTGGTTGCTGCATCATCGGAGGAAGAGATTAGGTTGTGACTGGTTGTTGCATCTTTAGAGTAGGAGGAGTAAGTTGTGATTGGTTGTTGCTGCATCATTGGAGAAAGGGAGTTAGTTACAATTGGTTGCTGTAAAATTATTTAATCTTATCTACCTTGGGCCTCACCCTCTGTTCCTATTCCACCCCACCTCCATAGACCTCACTGGAAGCGTCAGTCATAGTGTTACCCCCCCCCCACTTGGCCCCTTGTTCATGTACCCCAATGTCTGTATATGGGGTGTCCTTTGGTACCTGGGTAATCCGTCTCCCCGCTATTAATCTCTACCATTCTCCTGAAGTACCAGCGTCCTGTGAAACGCGTAGACACCCCAGCTATATTCCCGATCCTATTGAAGACTGTGTCTGGAGAAGGAGATAATTGGGGGTCATGTGCTTAGAGGATAAAATTGTAAAGAATTTATTCATATTGACACTTTTTTTATGACATTTCTTTTATTTTTATACGTTTAATAAAATGTTAAGTTTTATTGATTTCTTTGATGTTTTGCGAAGCTCACAAGTCCACCTTTGTCATCGCTTTCCCAATTCATCGCGTTCTCCGATCTTATCCGACAAGGGTGCTGATCCGGTGAAGACACCGCGGTTTAGTAAACGGCGGTCCCCCTTCACATCAGAGACCTCCCTTCACATCAGAGACCTCCCTTCACATCAGAGACCTCCCTTCACATCAGAGACCCCCTTCACATCAGAGACCCCCTTCACATCAGAGACCCCCTTCACATCAGAGACCCCCCCCATCGCATCAGAGATCCCCCCATCACATTAGAGACCCCCATCACATCAGAGACCCCCCATCACATCAGAAACCCCTTACACATCAGAGACCCCCCTTCACATCAGAGACCCCCCTTCACATCAGAGACCCCCCTTCACATCAGAGACCCCCCTTCACATCAGAGACCCCATCACATCAGAGACCCCATCACATCAGAGACCCCATCACATCAGAGACCCCCTCATCACATCAGAGTCCCCCCATCACATCAGAGTCCCCCCATCACATCAGAGTCCCCCCATCACATCAGAGTCCCCCCATCACATCAGAGTCCCCCCATCACATCAGAGTCCCCCCATCACATCAGAGTCCCCCCATCACATCAGAGTCCCCCCATCACATCAGAGTCCCCCCATCACATCAGAGACCTCCCTTCACATCAGAGACCCCCTTCACCTCAGAGACCCCCCTCACATCAGAGACCCCCACTTCACCTCAGAGCCCCTGCCTTCACATCAGAGACCCCCCTTTACATCAGAGACCCCCCTTTACATCAGAGACCCCCCATCACATCAGAGCCCCCCCATCACATCAGAGCCCCCCCCATCATATCAGAGACCCCCCTTCACATCAGAGACCCTCCCATCACATCAGAGTCCCCCCTTCACATCAGAGACCACCTTCACATCAGAGTCCCCCCTTCACATCAGAGTCCCCCCTTCACATCAGAGTCCCCCCTTCACATCAGAGTCCCCCCTTCACATCAGAGTCCCCCCTTCACATCAGAGACCACCCTTCACATCAGAGACCCCCCTTCATATCAGAGACCCCCCTTCATATCAGAGACACTCATCACAGGAGAGGCCCCCGCCCCCCAAAAAAGAATCCTACCTTTAAATCTTCACCATTGATGATCATTCGCCAATGTGGGTGGGGGGTGAAATGCATTGGGCGTGGCCTGGATGGAGCTTTCTATACACAGGGTTTTGTAGTGACGTGTGGCTTATTGATATCTTCTCTATCGGTATCCACAGAGCTGGGAGGAGCTCAATTGTTGCCCCGCTCGCTGTACCGGTACATAGGGGCCTTCGGTGCTGTGATAGCGGGAGACAACGCAGATCGAATAGAATACGATCGTCGCTTGAATTGTATCTCTGGGCAAACATTTCGATCTTGTTTTGTATAGAGGGGGAAGGGAAAGGTCCCTTGTCATATAGAAGAACAGAGAACAAGTAGAGATACAATAAGTATCTTTATTCACTGAGAAATGTCTGGTGCTAGGAGGTTTGCTGCGTGGTGACGTCGGATTTTTTGGGGTTCTTATTCTGTATAGATTGTTACGTTTTTTTTTTTATCAGTTATTATTTATAATCTCATTAGTGTATATTACATCGTTTTATTTTATTCCAGAGTTTCCATCTCACAGGAGAGACGTCCACCTTGTTAATTACGTTTTTAATGAACATTTTATATAATTTAACAATCGATTTAATTGAGCCTCTAAATTTAAAACCATCTTTTCCATTTTTAATGAGGTTTTGTGTTTTTTATGTATTTTAATTATATATAATGTATTTTATTAATATAATCCCTCCTGATTTGTGTTTATAAATATTTCTGAGTTTTCTCTCCTTGTGTATTGGATACATTGTAATATGATTGGATTAATGGGAGGATTTGTGTTTCTATGGAAATGTTTTATTTATTTTTGTATTTTTTGTATTTGTGTTACAGTCCTGAAAAAAGGAGGGGGATCTTTAACAGCCGAAACGCGCTGGGTGTTTAATTTCTATTTCTTATTTATTTTTTATTATGAACAAATGCCAATATTAACCGCTTAAGCCCCGGACTATTATGCAGGTAAAGGACCTGGCCCCTTTTTGTGATTCGGCACTACGTCGCTTTAACTGACAATTGCGCGGTCGTGCGACGTGGCTCCCAAACAAAATCGGCGTCCTTTTTTCACCACAAATAGAGCTTTCTTTTGGTGGTATTTGATCACCTCTGCGGTTTTTATTTTTTGCGCTATAAACAAAAATAGAGCGACAATTTTGAAAAAAAATGCAATATTTTTTACTTTTTCTAAAATAAATATCCCAAAAAAGATATAAAAAACGATTTTTTCTTCAGTTTAGGCCGATACGTATTCTTCTACATATTTTTGTTTAAAAAAAAATTGCAATAAGCGTTTAACGATTGGTTTGCGCAAAAGTTATAGGGCCGGATTCACGAAAGACTTACGCCGACGTATCTCCAGATACGCCAACGTAAGTCCAAATGTGCGCCGTCGTATCTTTACGCCGATTCCCGACACTAGATACTTTGAAAAATAGGCTTCCTCCGCCCAACACAACTTGCCTACGCCGGCGTATGGTGGGCGCATATTTACGCTGGCCGCAAGGGGCGCTTCCATTTATTTACGCGTCGAATATGTAAATGACCGAGATACGCCGATTCACGAACTTAGATGCGCCCATCGCTGTAATATACGCGGTTTACGTAAGGCGTACATCCAGCGTAAAGTTATTCCACCTAAAGGTGGCGCAACCCATGCAAAGGACAGCACAGCCATCGTATTTTACGTTGTTTACGTAGTGCTACGTGAATAGGGCTGGGCGTAGGTTACGTTCACGTCGTAGGCAGTGTTCGACGTAACTGTGAGCATGCGCAGTTTGTTTTTTGAAGCTCAGCCCATTTTTTGCATGGGGTCACGCTTTATTATAATATATCACGCCCACTTCCACCTACTTTGACTTACGTCAGCTTACGCCGACAACTATACGCTACGCCGGCGCAACGTTGAGCGCATATTCTTTGTGAATAGCATGCTTGCCTCTCAACGTTGCGCCGGCAAAGCGTAAAGTAGATACGCTACGCCCGCACAAAGATGCGCCTCTCTGCGTAAAAACCGGCCCATAGTGTCTACAAAATAGGGGTTCGTTTTAAGGCATTTTTATTAATATTTTTTTTTTTACTACTAATGGCAGCGATTTTTATCGTGACTGCGACATTATGGTGGACACTTTTCACACTGTTTTGGGACCATTGTCATTTTCACAGCAAAAAGTGCTATAAAAACGCACTGTTTACTGTAAAAATGACACTGGCAGTGAAGGGGTTAACCTGTAGGTGCCGCTGTAGGGGTTAAGTCTGACCTGGGGAGTGATTCTAACTGTAGGGGGCGGGGCTTGGCATTTGATGTCATTGACCGTCGATCTCTATGACAGGGAACAGACGATCAGTGACATTGCCACAGGGAAGAACGGGGAAGGTTTGTCCTCTCCCCGTTCTTCAGCTCTGTGACCGATCGCGGGACACCGGCGGCGATCGGGTCCCACGGGCGCGGTCACGGAGCTTCGGACCGGGTCGCGAGTGCGAACCACGGCTGGGTTCTTAAAGAGGACGTACCTGTACGCCCTCATGCCCAGCCGTGCCATTCTGACAACGTATATTGGCGTGCGGCGGTCCACAAGCGGTTAAAGGATTTTGGATGTTTAATTCTCTGGTCTAGGGCAGTGATGGAGAACCTTGTCACCCCCAGAACTACATTTCCCATGATGCTCACCTGCACTGCAGAGAGCATGAGCATCATGGGACATGTAGTTCCAAAATATCTTGGGGTGACAAGGTTCTCCATCACTGGCCTAAGGGGGGCTTTTTGTAAAAGATTTGAATTGCTGACTGTGACCCCCACCAGGGAGATTGAATGAATGAAAAACTTATATAGCACGGCACATGCAAACTAAATCGCCTCTGGGCGCTCTATTTGTCCCGGTGACCACCAAGATAAAAAAAATGATCGGAAATCCAAAAATTTGCAATTGTCCTCCGTAATAATGGAAATCTTATACACAGGGAGACCAGAGACAATTAGGAAGGGATTGTCGTCGCTTCCTGTTGTAATTTTGTCAAAAAGATACATTTAGATACAATAATAAAAAAAAAAATACCTACTTGATGGATTCTTCTAACCATGTTCTACTGGATTTAGATAGCAAGAAAGAAAACAATTTTGACAAGAGATACATTTAAGAGATTTATTTAATATTTAAAAAAAAAAAATACCTGATGGGTTCTAACCATGTTATACACAATTAAAATTAAAATAAATTGTCAAGGGATACATTAAAAAAAAACATATTCTACTCTTACAAAATGAAAGAGGAAAAAATAACAATTTTGACAAGGGATACATTTTTAAATATTAAAAAAATACCTGATGCGTTCTAACTGTGTTCTACTCTATTAATAAAAAAATAAAATAAAAAATTTGGCAAGAGTTAAAGAAAATACCCGATGGGTTTTAACCATGTTCTACTTTATAAAAAAAGAAAACATTTTGCCAAAAGATAATTTTTTAAATAACAACAACAAAGAAAATACTTGATGGGTTCCAACCATGCTCTAATGGATTTAGAAAGAAAGAAAACTATTTTGACAAGAGATACATTTTTTAATATTTAAAAAAAAATACCTGATCAGTTATAACCATGTTCTACATGATTAAAATAAAAAAAAAGAACAAAAAAATTGTCAAGTGATACATAAAAAAATAAAAAATAAAAAAACATGTTCTACTTTAAAAAAAAAAAAAGAGGGAAAAAAAAAACAATTTTGGCAAGAGATACATTATTAAATATTAAAAGAAAATACCTGATACGTTCTCACTATGTTCTACTCTAGTAATATAAAATAAAAGAAACAATTTGGCAAGAGTTAAAGAA
Source organism: Rana kukunoris (assembly GCA_029574335.1). Taxonomy (NCBI): domain Eukaryota; kingdom Metazoa; phylum Chordata; class Amphibia; order Anura; family Ranidae; genus Rana; species Rana kukunoris. Next base: position 326,800 of record JAJQKJ010001635.1, on the reverse strand, counting down.
AATACCCGATACGTTCTAACTACTGTATGTTCTACGATTAAAATAAAAAGAAAGAACAAAAAAAAGTGTCAAGTGATACATGTAATAAAAAAAAAAAATTCTACTCTTAAAAAAAAAGGAAACAAATAAAAATTTTGGCAAGAAATCTTTTATAGATAAATAAAATAAAACTTTATGGGTTCTTACAAGGTTCTACTCAAACAATATATATATATTTTTTAGGTGCAAAACCACCTGATATTTTCTTATAGCTCTGTTCGCCTTTTGTGGGAAGTATTTGGTCTTCCTGCTGTCTTTGTTGGTCTTTAATTTATTTTATATTTTACGGGGATTGAAATATAAGTAGTGGGAACGCCCCTAATTTTGCGGAAATGATCAAACAAGATGGGTGAGAACAGCCTGAGGATCGGCCACCCATAGGTGACCTGACCAATCAGAGAACTATGGCGATCGTTGTGCCTGTAGACTGACACACCTCTGTGTTTTCCCGCAGGTGATCTGTACCCTGGTGGCCGCCTTCCTTCACTTCTTTTTCCTGTCTTCATTCTGCTGGGTGCTGACGGAAGCTTGGCAGTCCTACATGGCGGTGACGGGGCGTCTACGAAACCGGATCATCCGCAAACGCTTCCTCTGCCTTGGATGGGGTGAGATGATTGTTCCCTATTTATGTGTTTTCTTCTGTTGTGTCATTTGTGGCTTTTTACATCAAAACAAAGAAATTATGATTATTATCCCAGAACATTGACACGCAGACACTTGGGGGTCCAGAACAATGCACCCTGACACTTGGGGGTCCCAGAACAATGACACCCTGACACTTGGGGGTCCAGAACAATGACACACAGACACTTGGGGGTCCCAGAACAATGACACCCTGACACTTGGGGGTCCAGAACAATGACACACAGACACTTGGGGGTCCAGAACAATGACACACAGACACTTTGGGGTTCCCAGAACAATGACACCCTGACACTTGGGGGTCCAGAACAATGACACACAGACACTTTGGGGTTCCCAGAACAATGACACCCTGACACTTGGGGGTCCAGAACAATGACACCCTGACACTTGGGGGTTCCAGAACAATGACACCCTGACACTTGGGGGTCAAGAACAATGACACCCTGACACTTGGGGGTCCCAGAACAATGACACCCTGACACTTGGGGGTCCAGAACAATGACAGACTGACACTTGGGGTCCAGAATAATGACACCCTGACACTTGGGGGTCCCAGAACAATGACACCCTGACACTTGGGGGTCCAGAACAATGACAGACTGACACTTGGGGTCCAGAACAATGACACCCTGACACTTGGGGGTCCCAGAACAATGACACACTGATACTTGGGGATCCCAGAACAATGACACCCTGACACCTGGGGGTCCCATAACAATGACACACTGACACTTGGGGGTCCAGAACAATGACACACTAACACTTGGGGGTCCCAGAACAATGACACACTGATACTTGGGGGTCCCAGAACAATGACACACTGACATTGGGGGTCCCAGAAAAATGACACACAGACACTTGGGGGTCCAGAACAATGACACACAGACACTTGGGGGTCCCAGAACAATGACACCCTGACACTTGGGGGTCCCAGAACAATGACACCCTGACACTTGGGGGTCCAGAACAATAACACCCTGACACTTGGGGGCCCAGAACAATGACACCCTGACACTTGGGGGTCCCAGAACAATGACACCCTGGCACTTGGCGGTCCCAGAACAATGACATCCTGATATCACTGACTCTGCCTGGTCTATGGAGATCTTTACATGAAGCCCCCCATAACAATGACATGATATATGAAGGGTCCCAGCATGTGGCGGATTCATACAAGATCCGTCCTGCTCCGCACAGTTGTGTTCACTCTTCAATTTTCGGTGTTATTTATTTTATAATTCATGGAAATGTACATGAAAGATCTCCCGGCGTCATCGATTATCACGCAGTTCCATCGTTCGGATGCCTTTTGTCCCCTCCCCCCTGTCACAAATAAGATTCCAGAGGGTGATAATTGCGGGATGAAGGAACTTCTCTTCTCATTGGATAATTCTGTTACATTGTAGAAATTATTCTCTCACCTAGACAAGTTCTCTATTGTCACTTCACATCTCACAGAACCTCATTCCGGCTCTCTGACGGCCGCCGTGGCGTCACGCCACCCTTTAGCGACAAGGTGCTAATTGCATTTGAGATATCCGACTCCCTGTAATAAAAGTCCCATCAAATCAGCCCCCCCCACCCCCCGGGATGCCATTTGCGGGATATTGTATTTTAGCGTTATTGCTAAAATGTATCTTTTTTTTTCTCAGTGCGAATACAAATGTTAGCGATTAATTTCTTTTGTTTTCTTTAATTGCAATGGCCGGAGGGGGGAATCGGTAAAAACTGCGAGTCTCCGCGACCCCGGGAACGCGTTTTGTTCTTTACAATTTAGGAAAATTAAGAAATGGACAGAAATTGGTTGCGGCCGAATTCGTTTCCCTGGCGTGAAATGGGTGTATTGGATATTATGTTTTTGGCCGTTTTCGGGGGAAGCAATTAGAGTGAGAATCATAAACAGAGCCATTAATATGGAGTTATCGCAGCAATCTGCGTCGGGGCAGGGAGGAGATCGGTCAGTGTGAAAAAAAGAGAAAAACTTGGGGGGGGGGGGGGGGGGGGGGGGGGGGGGGGGGGGGGGGGGGGGGACATAAGGAGTCCCAGATGCCAAGGAGCATGTCTGATTGGTCAAAGTTTTTTGGCATGTGGGGTGAAGTATAATAGAAGATGTAGTCATTGCTGTTTTCTACTCATTCCATCCCTAATAGACAGTCACCAGGAAGAACGAGAGGTGACAATGTCCATTGGGGACACCAATATGAACACCTCTTCCAATGGAGAAGGTCTAAACCAGCATTTCTGCCCGCATTCTCCACCAAAAACAAAAAAAGTGTGCAAAATCAGCCCCACCCCCACCCGCCCCTCCGCCATCTAAAATGTAAACAAAAAAAGGAGATGTTACTTATTTATGAGAGACCTGACCCTGGGATGACGCTCACAACCACGTTGATGAAAATAACTTCACATCAGAAGCACCCCTTCACATTGGAGGTCCTCCCATTATATCAGATGTCCCCCTATAACATAAGAAGTCCCACATGTCCAAAATCATCCAAATACATCAGAGGTCCCCTCATCATGCCAGAGGTCCTCCAATTACATCAGAGTTCCACTCATCATGTCAGATCCCCCCCCCTCCCCATTACATCAGAGGTTTCTTCCCTCAAGTCAGAGATCCCCCATTAAAGCAGAGGTCCCCCCATATTATCAGATGTCTCCCATCACATCAGATGTCTCCCATCACATCAGAGTTCCCCTAATGATGTCAGATCCCCCCTCCCCATTACACCAGAGGTTCTCTCATCACATTAGAGGTTCTTCCTTCAAGTCTGAGATCCCCCATTAAAGCAGAGGTTCCCCCATAACGTCAGAGGTCCCCCCATATTATCAGATGTCTCCCATCAGATCAGAGGTCCTCCTATTGCAGCAGAGGTTCCCTTGTCACATCAGAGGTCCAGTCTTCCCATTACATCAGAGATCCCTCATCACATAAGAGATTCTCCCATTACATCAGAGGTCCCCCATCACATAAGAGGTCCCCTAATCATGTCAGATGCACTCCCCCCACACCCTCTATTACATCAGAGGTTCCCTCATCACATTAGAGGTTTCCCCTTTAAGTCAGAAATTCCCAAAAAACAGAGGTCCCCCATTACTTCAGAGCTCCCCATATTACTTCAGAGGCCCTCCCCTAATGTCAGAGGTCCCCCTATAACTTCAGAGATTTCCCCATCATGTTAGAGGTCCTCACATCACATTAGAGGTCCTTCAATAAGTCCAGAGGTCCCCCCATCATGTCAGAGGTTCCCTCATCACATTAGAGGTTACCTCTTTAAGTCAGAGATCTCCCACAAATCAGAGTTCCCCTGATCATATCAGAGGTTTCCCCATTATGTCAGATGTCCTCTACTTACATCAGAGGTCCTCCCATCTCCTTTAGAGATCCCCCCATCACATCAGATGCCCCCCCCTATCACATCAGAGATCCCCCATCACATCAAAGGTCCCCCCATCACATCAGAGGTCCCCCTATCACATTAGAGGCCCCCCATCACACCAGCGGTCCTCCCATCACACCAGAGATCCCCCATCACATCAGAGGTTTCCACCACATCAGAGATCCCCCATCACATCAGAGATCCCCCATCACATCAGAGATCCCCCATAACATCAGAGATCCCCCATCACATTAGAGGTCCTCCATCACATTAGAGGTCTTCCATCACATCAGAGGTCCCCCATCACATCAGAGGTCCCCCATCACATCAGAGGTCCCCTCATCACATCATAGGTCCCCTCATCACATCAGAGGTCCCCCATCACATCAGAGGTCCTCCCATCACATTAGAGGTCCTCCATCACATCAGAGGTCCCCCTATCACATTAGAGGCCCCCCATCACACCAGCGGTCCTCCCATCACACCAGAGATCCCCCATCACATCAGAGGTTTCCACCACATCAGAGATCCCCCATCACATCAGAGGTCCCCCATCACATCAGAGATCCCCCATCACATCAGAGATCCCCCATCACATTAGAGGTCCTCCATCACATTAGAGGTCTTCCATCACATCAGAGGTCCCCCATCACATCAGAGGTCCCCCATCACATCAGAGGTCCCCTCATCACATCATAGGTCCCCTCATCACATCAGAGGTCCCCCATCACATCAGAGGTCCTCCCATCACATTAGAGGTCCTCCATCACATTAGAGGTCCTCCATCACATTAGAGGTCCTCCATCACATCAGAGATCCCCCCATCACATCAGAGGTCCTCCATCACATCAGAGGTCCCCCTTCACATCAGAGGTCCCCCATCACATCAGAGGTCCCCCATCACATTAGAGGTCCCCCCATCACATCAGAGGCCCCCCATCACATCAGAGATCTCCATCACATCAGAGATCCTCCATCACATTAGAGGTCCTCCATCACATCAGAGGTCCTCCATCACATGTCCCTAATGGGACATGGAATGAAGAAAAGTCTCCCCCAATGAGGCAAGAAGTGAAGAAAAGTCTCCCCAATGGGACACGAAGTCAAGGAAAGTCTCCCCCAAAGGGTCTGAATTCTGAAGGATAGGTGGGTGGTGGTGGGACCCTAGACTGTTCTGGACCCAATCCCAGCCTGTGATTGGACAGTACAGGAAAAGCAACAGAGTAACTCTCACTTAGTTTTGGCTATGGGACAGGACGTGAAAGAGTCTCCTTAAAGGGGTTGTAAAGGTACAATTTTTTTCCCTAAATATCTTCCTTTACCTTAGTGCAGTCCTCCTTCACTTACCTCAACCTTCCATTTTGCTTTTAAATGTCCTTATTTCTTCTGTGAAATCCTCACTTTCTGTTCTTCTGTCTGTAACTCCACACAGTAATGCGAGGCTTTCTCCCTGGTGTGGAGTGTCGTGCTCGCCCCCTCCCTTGGACTACAGGATAGTCAGGACGCTCTCTACGTTGCAGATAAAGAAAGGAGCTGTGTGTTAGTGGGTGTCCTGACTCTCCTGTAGTACAAGGGAGGGGGCGAGCACGACACTCCACACCAGGGAGGAAGCCTCGCATTACTGTGTGGAGTTACAGACCGAAGAACAGGAAGTGAGGATTTCTCAGAAGAAATAAGGACATTTAAAAGAAAAATGGAAGGATGAGGTAAGTGAAGGAGGACTGCACTAAGGGAAAGGAAGATATTTAGGGAAAAACAAATTACCTTTACAACTCCTTTGATTTGACAGGAAGTGAGGGGAAAGCTCTTCAATGGGGCAGGAACTACCTTTGGGAACCGGTGTAGCGTCGCACCAATTCGGATGGTGCCGTTGCCGGCAGTAGGTGGCGACTTGACATGTGAATGGGGGGGGGGGGGGCTAATTAATTTGAGTCCCGGAGAGGAGTTGGTACTAATGTGCCAGACTTAAGGGAAGGCGGGGGGTCAGATTTAATGAGTCCATTGCCGTGTATTGTACCTGAACAATCGGCGTGGAGGCGGTAGAGGAGTGATTGTTTGTTTATGGTGTAATTTGCGCTCTTTTTGTACACAAAGCATGACATAAGCGGACGCGGATCCGGGTGATTATTACTTGCGGTAGGAGAGGGGTGGCGGTTCCCTGTGATGAGGATTAATGAATTAACATATTGTCTGTAATTAGTAAGTGGATACAATGTATCGCCTGGCGTTCTCTACCTGCCGCGCGTTCTTTAGTGTCTCGCTGCGAGGTGAGAATACAGATCTGTATCTTCCATATATATCCCCTCTCTACCAAAAATCAAGGCGGCCAATAAATACAGAAATCACCAAATTCACCGCTAATAAGGAAATGATTAGCGACCAATGGGAGGCGCCAGTGGTGGCTGGTGCTCAAAAATTTTGCGAGGCCGCAAACAAACTGAAAAAAAATATATATCAATTGCCGCCACTGTGCCCATCAAACGCAGCCACTGTGCCCATCAAACGCAGCCACTGTGCCCATCAAACGCAGCCACTGTGCCCATCAATTGCTGACACTGTGCCCATCAATTGCTGCCAGTGTGCCCATCAATTGCTGCCACTGTGCGCATTAAACGCAGCCACTGTGCCCATTAAACGCAGCCACTGTGCCCATCAAATGCAGCTACTGTACCCATCAATTGCCAACACTGTGCCCATCAATTGCCGACACTGTGCCCATCAATTGCCGACACTGTGCCCATCAATTGTTGCTACTGTGCCCATCAGTTGCCGCCAGTTTGCCCATCAATTGCTACCAATGTGCCCATCAAATGCAGCCACTGTGCCCATCAAATGCAGCCACTGTGCCCATCAAACGCAGCTACTGTACCCATCAATTGCTAACACTGTGCCCATCAATTGCTGACACTGTGCCCATCAATTGCTGACACTGTGCCCATTAATTGCCACTGTACCCATTAAATGCAGCCACTGTGCCCATCAAACGCAGCTACTGTGCCCATTAAACGCAGCCACTGTGCCCATCAAACGCAGCCACTGTGCCCATCAAATGCAGCCACTGTGCCCATCAAATGCAGCCACTGTGCCCATCAAATGCAGCCACTGTGTCCATCAATTGCCGCTACTGTGCCGATCAAATGCTGCCAGTGTGCATCCCCCGACCACCCAGCACTTACCTTGTCTCGGTGGGGCAGCGGGTCACGGCGATGTCCTCCGCGCTCCTCTGTGTCTTCTCCCTTCCTCTCGTACCGTCCTCTGCTATGATTGGATGCCTGATAGGTGATAGACGGGGGAAGGAAAAAAGGGGCGGCGCCATTCAGTACTTTTACCTTCTGCATTAATTCATTCCTCACATGTCACATGTCCTCTCAGCACAGGGATGGTGGGACTGGGAACCCCTCATAATGGGCACAGCGGGAAGTACAGACCCAGGAACTCAGCACAGGGATGGTGGGAACCCCTCATAATGGGCACAGCGGGGGGTACATACCCGGGAACTCAGCACAGGGATGGTGGGAACCCCTCATAATGGGCACAGCGGGGAGTACAGACCCAGGAACTCAGCACAGGGATGGTGGGAACCCCTCATAATGGGCACAGCGGGTGTACAGACCCAGGAACTCAGCACAGGGATGGTGGGAACCCTCATAATGGGCACAGAAGGTGTACAGACCCGGAAATCAGCACAGGGATGGTGGGAACCCCTCATAATGGGCACAGCGGGGGGTACAGACCCGGGAACTCAGCACAGGGATGGTGGGAACCCCTCATAATGGGCACAGAAGGTGTACAGACCCGGGAAATCAGCACAGGGATGGTGGGAACCCCTCATAATGGGCACAGCGGGGGGTACAGACCCGGGAACTCAGCACAGGGATGGTGGGAACCCCTCATAATGGGCACAGCGGGTGTACAGACCCAGGAACTCAGCACAGGGATGGTGGGAACCCCTCATAATGGACACAGCAGGTGTACAGACCCAGGAACTCAGCACAGGGATGGTGGGAACGCCTCATAATGGGCACAGCGGGGGTACAGACCCGGGAACTCAGCACAGGGATGGTGGGAACTCCTCATAATGGGCACAGCGGGTGTACAGACCCAGGAACTCAGCACAGGGATGGTGGGAACTCCTCATAATGGGCACAGCGGGTGTACAGACCCAGGAACTCAGCACAGGGATGGTGGGAACCCCTCATAATGGGCACAGCGGGTGTACAGACCCAGGAACTCAGCACAGGGATGGTGGGAACCCCTCATAATGGACACAGCAGGTGTACAGACCCAGGAACTCAGCACAGGGATGGTGGGAACGCCTCATAATGGGCACAGCGGGGGTACAGACCCGGGAACTCAGCACAGGGATGGTGGGAACTCCTCATAATGGGCACAGCGGGTGTACAGACCCAGGAACTCAGCACAGGGATGGTGGGAACTCCTCATAATGGGCACAGCAGGAGTACAGACCCGGGAACTCAGCACAGGGATGGTGGGAACCCCTCATAATGGGCACAGCGGGTGTACAGACCCAGGAACTCAGCACAGGGATGGTCAGGATTGTCCTCATGTGCAATATGTGACATTTTAGGGTTTATACTTTCCATGAATGTAACGTGTGCGGTACGTATAATGAGGGGGCGTGGTTTGTGTTTTTCAGGTCTTCCGGCTCTCGTGGTGGCGATATCAGTCGGTTTTACCAAAGCGAAGGGGTACGGCTCCGCAAACTAGTAAGTAATAAATATTTATATTTTTATTAATATTGTTTTATAATAATCATGTTTGGCAGAAGGAGTTCCGCCCCCCGGCCTGCCCTGTATGATATCAGACTCCGCCCCCCAGCCTGCCCTGTATGATATCAGACTCCGCCCCCGGCCTGCCCTGTATGATATCAGACTCCGCCCCCGGCCTGCCCTGTATGATATCAGACTCCGCCTCCCGGCCTGCCCTGTATGATATCAGTTTTACAGAGAACTCAGCGACGCAGCGCAGACTCCGCCCCTGTCCTGCGTTGTATTAAATCAGATTTATAGAAAACGTGGTGACGCTGCGCAGACTCCGCCCCCGGCTTGCATTGTATGATATTGGATTTATAAAAAAGGCGGTGACAAAGCACAGGCTCCACCCCATGGCCTAATCTGTATGATGCTAGAGAGAACAAAGTTATATATATATAATTATTTTTCCTTTTTTTTGGGGGGGGGGGGGGGTATGCTATTTAGATCAAAATAAGTAAACAAAATTAAAAAAATGGTTCTATTAACCACTTCAGCCCCGGACCATTATGCAGGTTAAGGACCTTGCCCCATTTTGCGATTCGGCACTGCGTCGCTTTAGCTGACAATTGCGCGGTCGTGCGACGTGGCTCCCAAACATAATTGGTGTCCTGTTTTTCCCCACAAACAGAGCTTTCTTTTGGTGGTATTTGATCACCTCTGCGGTTTTTATTTTTTGCGCTATAAACAAAAATAGAGCGACAATTTTGAAAAGAAAAGCAATATTTTTTACTTTTTGCTATAATAAATAAAATAAGATATTAAAAAAAAAATAATTTTTTCCCTCAGTTTAGGTCGATACGTATTCTTCTAAATATTTCTGGTACTAATGGCGGCGATCAGCGATTTCTTTTGTGACTGCGACATTTTGGCGGACACATCGGACACTTTCGACACATTTTTGGGACCATTGTCATTTTCACAGCGAAAAGTGCTATAAAAATGCACTGATTACTGTGAAAATGACAATTGCAGTTTATGAGTTAACCACTAGGGGGCGCTGTAGGGGGTGAAAGCGGAGCTCCACCCGCATTTTTTTTTTTTTCAAAGTCGGCAGCTACTAACAGTGTAGCTGCTGACTTTGAATAAGGACACTTACCTGTCCTAGGCGCCCGCGCTGATGGCCCCCCCGATGCCGGTCCCACGATCGCTCCGGGTCCCGCGCCCGCCATTCACACTATGGGAAACAGGCAGTGAAGCCGAGCCTGCGTGAGTCTCACGCTGGCTTGTGAATGGGCGCGCTGCTCTCTGAGAACACACACAGTTCCCAGGAAGCAGCGCGCCCCATTCACAAGGAGAAGGACAAGAAGAAAAGGCACCGCGGAGTGGAAGAGGCAGATTATGGACTTCCGCATAGCAACAGGTATTTCGGGTGAGTATTTTTTTATTTTTTTCAGGTGTTTTTTTATTTTATTTTTTTAAACAAAATAGGCAAATGTTGTTTTCCTGGGTGGAACTCCGCTTTAAGTGTGACCTCATGTGTGTTTCTAACTGTAGGGGGGCGGGGCTGGGTGTGTGACGTCACTGATCGTCTTTCCCTCTATCAGAGAACAGACGATCAGTGACACTGCCACTGTGAAGAACGGGGACACCGGCGGTCACGGAGCTTAGCGGTGCGCTCGCGACCCCAGGGCTGGGCTTAAAGAGACACATACAGGTACGTGATTGTGCCAAGCCGTGCCATTCTGCCGACGTATATATATAGGGGTTCTTGAGTGGTTAACCACTTCAGACCCGCGCTATAGCCGAATGACGGCTACAGCGCGGGTCTGAATATCCAACATGCCGTCAAAAGACGGCCGCCCCTTTGGGCGTTCCCAGCGCGTGCTCCAGAGCGCGCTGCGGGGAAGCCCTGTGTTGGCAATCACAGATCGCGGCGAACGGCCAATCAGAGTGGCCGTTTGCGATGCGATCTGTGCGGCAAATGAGAGATGATCTCACAGATCATCTCTCATTGCCGTTTTTACACAGAGACAGTGGGCCAGATTCAGAGAGCCGTAACTCCTGTGTAACTGGTGTTAGACTGGAGTAATTTCAAATTACGCGCGTTTTTTAGCTAGTCGGAAACCTCAAACCATGAATAGACGGCTGCGGGCTTCAATCCGACTGGATTACGTGTTTGTACGCCTTCGGATCTACGCTGCAATAAAATTGCGGCCACTGGGTGGACTTCCCGTCGTTTTCGGCGTCGGGGTATGCTAATGAGCTTTTGCCGGCGATCCCCGCAATTACGATCTTCAATCGCAATCTCTTACGGCACCTTTAGTCATCTTTTTTTTGCGTAACACTATACCAGCTTTTTGCTGCTCTAATATTAGACAGCCCATGTTAAGTATGGCCGTCGTTCCCGCGTCGAATTTCTACGTTTTCCAACGTCTTTTATTATTTTTTACGTAAGTCGTCCGGGAATAGGAATGTTCGTAAATGACGCTACTCAAACAATGAATGACGCAACAACGTGATTTCGCGCAATGCACGGCGGGAAATTTCTGAACGGAGCATGCGCATCGCCGCGGGGACGCCCCCTAATCGCGTATTTCGAATACGCGGCGAGAAATAGAAATAGACTACGCCGCCGTAGCGTACGGACAAAAATCTACCAGAATTCCATTTAGAGCCTGGTAAAATACGGCAGCGTAGAGTATTTCGATTACGCAGTGCAAAATTAAGTGTATCTGAATCTGGCCCAGCGTCTCTGGAGAGGAGGAGACCGATCTGTGTTCCTTGTACATAGGGACACAGATCGGTCACCCCCCAGTCACCCCCCCTCCCCCCACAGTTAGAACACACCTAGGGTACATTTAACCCCTTCCTCACCCCCTAGTGTTAACCCCTTCAATGCCAGTCACATGTATACAGTAATTAGTGCATATTTATAGCACTGATCGCAGTATAAATATGAATGGCGCCAAAAATGTGTCAAAAGTGTCCGATGTGTCCGCCATAACGTCGCAGTACCAATAAAAATCGCAGATCGCCGCCATTTCTAGTAAAAAAAAAATAATAAAACATAATAATTCTGTCACCTATTTTGTAAGTGCTATAACTTTTGCGCAAACCAGTCGCTTATTTTTTTATTTTTTTTACCAAAAATATGTAGAAGAATACGTATCGCCCTAAACTGAGAAAACATTTTTTTTTTTTTTAAATTGGGATATTTATTACAGCAACAAGTAAAAAATATTGCATTTTTTTTCAAAATTGTCACTCTTTTTTGTTTATAGCGCAAAAAATAAAAACCGCAAAGGCGATCAAATACCACCAAAAGAAATCTCTATTTGTGGGGAAAAAAGGACGCCAATTTTGTTTGGGAGCCACGTCGCACGACCGCAAAATTGTCAGTTAAAGCGACGCAGTGCCGGAAGCTGAAATTTCACCTGGGCAGGAGGGGGGGTATAAGTGCCCAGTAAGGAAGTGGTTAATAATAAAATAAAATAAATGAGTGTGTATATATATATACACTGTATAAATAATAAAATATTAAAAATAGTATAAAATAAAATAGTGTATATATATATATATATATATATATATATATATATATATATATATATATATATATATATATATATATACACTATTTTATTTTATACTATTTTTAATATTTTATTATTTATTTATTTATACATACACATACACACTCATTTTTTTTATGTTTTATATATATATATATATATACACTGTATAAATAATAAAATATTAAAAATAGTATAAAATAAAATAGTGTATATATATATATATATATATATATATATATATATATATATATATATATATACACATACACACTCATTTTTTTTATATTTTATATATATATATATATATATATATATATATATACTGTATAAATAATAAAATATTAAAAATAGTATAAAATAAAATAGAACTAAAGAATATATATATATATATATATATATATATACACACACATGTTTTTTTTTTTTAAGAAAACATTTTTTAATTATTAATAATAAGATACAATAGAATATATATATATATATATATATATATATATATTCTGTTTTTGTTTGTTTGTTTCTGTGCAGATGAAAGAATACTTCTCTGATCAGTACATAAAAAGACCAATCAGAATACACTGTAGCAATAATATTATTACAGTGTAATTATGATCGACACAGTTTTTTTTATTTTTTTGGTAAACTGTTTTTGTATCATGAAAAATAAATAAAATAAAAAACGGTTCTATTAATAATAACATATAAAAATTAGGATAAAATAAAATTGAATATATATATATATATATTTATTCTTTAAAAAATATCAAAATCAAAATAAAATAAAACCAGTTCTGTTAATAATAGGATATAAACAATAAGATAAAATAGAAATATATATATATATATATATATATATATATATATATATATTTCATTATCATTAGTGTATTTTTTGGTAAACTGTTTTTGTATCATAAAAAAAAACGGAACCACCACCATTTTATTCTCTGGGATCTCTGCTTTCATATATATCATATTTTGGGGGTTTAAACTTATCTTCAGGCCTAAACTGTACATTTTTAACCCAGGGATCCTCAAACGACGGCCCTCCAGCTGTTGTAGAACTACACATCCCACGAGGCATTGCAACACACCGACATTCACAGACAGGACTGGGGCATGATGGGAATTGTAGTTCCTGAACACCTGGAGGGCCGTAGTTGGAAGACCCCCCCCGGTTTTACCCGTATACTCGTCACTCGAGCGTTTCCAGTGTCTCCTTTTGCCGTGTCTGCCCCGGATCCGCATGCTGCAGAGATAGACGGACGACCATGAGAGCTTTAATGCAGCAGATAAATAGCGGCGGGCCCCCGGCGGGCCCCTGGAGCCTCTGATCTGAGGTCTGTATCTGCGGTGACGAGTTTCCCTCGTTATGTATTCAGCGCTGTGAGCCTGCTGGATACCCACAAGACTGCAGCAGCGTTCAATCATTTGCAGAGAGAGAGAGAGATCGGCACGCCGCGCGCCGCCATCCTCTGCAGCTGCTTCCCCCCTCCCCCACCCCGGAGCCGAGCCTCTCACCTGCTCCCCTTCCCCCCCTTTCCCCGCCCCGGAGCCTCTCACCTGCTCCCCTTCTTCCCCAGGATAATCACCTGCTCCGTTATTGTCAGTGCGCCGAGCGCCGGACTCCTCGCCGGACCCCCCCTGGACTCGTCGCCGGACTCCCCCCCCCCCGGACTCGTCGCCGGACTCGGCCTGGCCGGCTGCCATGCGTCCTGCGGGCTCGTCGCGCTCTCTGCAGGGGTATCCATCATCCTTCCCCCTGCAGCCAGCGCTGGCAATCTCCAGGACACGGGCCGACCGCGCGCAAAACTTTATTAATGCGGAACGCAGAGAGGCACCGCGTGCCTTTTTTTTTAATTTAAACTTTAATTAAAATTTTCAATAAAATTTTTAATTTTTTTTAATTCTTTATTCTCCGTAAACAACACGACCGCGATTCCCTCGTTTCCCAAATACCGCGGCACTTTAATGTGCTTCTTTTTTTTTCTTCTCTGCTCCCCCCCCCAAAAAAAAAAACTCAACAAGATAATTACGTAAAAAATAAATAAAATATGTTTACTTTTTTATTTTTGTTACATACATCACCGGGTCTCTGTGCTTGTCTGGGCAATGCAGGCAGATTATGGCTGGTGGGAGGGGCCTTGCAGGCCGCTGTGCATAGCTTCCTGAAAACATCCCAGCCCCTCTGCCTCGCTACTCTTTCTCAACCCCTGATGCAAGCAGTGGGAGGAGTTATGCAAATATGAAATGCTTTCATGTGGACGGGTGTCAGTATGGAGGATTGGGCGTTCCTGTATTTTCATAGGTGACGCCCACATGTGACGCTGAGCCTCCATGATTGACAGAAGTGAAATCCAATGAATGAAAGGGGCGGGGCCAGTGATAGTCAGCCCTAAACCCTGGTGCAAGAAGTGGGAGGAGCTATGCAAATATCAAAATGCCTTGAGGGGCGGGTGCCAGTCTGAAAGAGTGGGCGTTCCTGGGCAGGGTGTATTTGCATAGGTAACGCCCACATGTGACACTGAGCCTCCATGAAATGACAGAAGTATATTCCAATGAATGAAAGGGCCGGGGCCAGTGATAGTCAGCCCTAAACACTGGTGCAAGCAATGGGAGGAGCTATGCAAATATCAACATGCCTTGATGGGTGGGTGTCAGTCTCAAAGAGTGGGTGTTCCAGGGCAGGGTGTATTTGCATAGGTAACGCCCACATGTGACACTGAGCCTCCATGAAATGACAGAAGTGAAATCCAATGAATGAAAGGGGCGGGGCAAGGGATAGTTAGCCCTAAGCCCTGGTGCAAGCAGTGGGAGGAGTTATGCAAATATCAAAATATCTTGATGGGTGGGTGTCAGTCTGGAGCTGTGGGCGTTCCAAGGCAGGCTATATTTGCATAGGTAACGCCCACATGTGATGCTAATCCTCCATGTTTGATAAAACTGAAATCCAATGAGTGAAAGGGGCAGGGCCAGTCGGTATGGGGGCCACTAGAGGGAGGCGAGGAGCATCGGAAGTACCACTAGAGGGAGCTGAGGAGCATCGGAAGTACCACTAGAGGGAGCCGAGGAGCGCAGGAAGTACCACTAGAGGGAGGCGAGGAGCACAGGAAGTACCACTAGAGGGAGGCGAGGAGCACAGGAAGTACCACTAGAGGGAGGCGAGGAGCACAGGAAGTACCACTAGAGGGAGGCGAGGAGCGCAGGAAGTACCACTAGAGGGAGCTGAGGAGCGCAGGAAGTACCACTAGAGGGAGCCGAGGAGCGCAGGAAGTACCACTAGAGGGAGGCGAGGAGCACAGGAAGTACCACTAGAGGGAGGCGAGGAGCACAGGAAGTACCACTAGAGGGAGGCGAGGAGCACAGGAAGTACCACTAGAGGGAGCCGAGAGGGAGCCGAGGAGCACAGGAAGTACCACTAGAGGGAGGCGAGGAGCGCAGGAAGTACCACTAGAGGGAGGCGAGAGGGAGCTGAGGAGCAAAGGAAGTAGAGGGAGCCGAGGACCACTAGAGGGAGCCGAGGAGCGCAGGAAGTACCACTAGAGGGAGGCGAGGAGCACAGGAAGTACCACTAGAGAGAGCCGAGGAGCACAGGAAGTACCATTAGAGGGAGCCGAGGAGCACAGGAAGTACCAATAGAGGGAGCCGAGGAGCGCAGGAAGTACCACTAGAGGGAGCTGAGGAGCAAAGGAAGTACCACTAGAGGGAGCCGAGGAGCGCAGGAAGTACCACTAGAGGGAGGCGAGGAGCACAGGAAGTACCACTAGAGGGAGCCGAGGAGCACAGGAAGTACCACTAGAGGGAGCCGAGGAGCACAGGAAGTACCAATAGAGGGAGCCGAGGAGCGCAGGAAGTACCACTAGAGGGAGCTGAGGAGCAAAGGAGGTACCACTAGAGGGAGCCGAGGAGCGCAGGAAGTACCACTAGAGGGAGGCGAGGAGCACAGGAAGTACCACTAGAGGGAGGCGAGGAGCACAGGAAGTACCACTAAAGGGAGGCGAGGAGCACAGGAAGTACCACTAGAGGGAGCCGAGGAGCACAGGAAGTACCACTAGAGGGAGGCGAGGAGCGCAGGAAGTACCACTAGAGGGAGCTGAGGAGCAAAGGAAGTACCACTAGAGGGAGCCGAGGAGCGCAGGAAGTACCACTAGAGGGAGGCGAGGAGCACAGGAAGTACCACTAGAGGGAGGCGAGGAGCACAGGAA
Organism: Rana kukunoris; assembly: GCA_029574335.1. Taxonomy (NCBI): domain Eukaryota; kingdom Metazoa; phylum Chordata; class Amphibia; order Anura; family Ranidae; genus Rana; species Rana kukunoris. The sequence goes on along the minus strand of JAJQKJ010001635.1, from coordinate 310,241 downwards.
GTACCACTAGAGGGAGGCGAGGAGCACAGGAAGTACCACTAGAGGGAGCCGAGGAGCACAGGAAGTACCACTAGAGGGAGGCGAGGAGCGCAGGAAGTACCACTAGAGGGAGCTGAGGAGCAAAGGAAGTACCACTAGAGGGAGCCGAGGAGCGCAGGAAGTACCACTAGAGGGAGGCGAGGAGCACAGGAAGTACCACTAGAGAGAGCCGAGGAGCACAGGAAGTACCACTAGAGGGAGCCGAGGAGCACAGGAAGTACCAATAGAGGGAGCCGAGGAGCGCAGGAAGTACCACTAGAGGGAGCTGAGGAGCAAAGGAAGTACCACTAGAGGGAGCCGAGGAGCGCAGGAAGTACCACTAGAGGGAGGCGAGGAGCACAGGAAGTACCACTAGAGGGAGCCGAGGAGCACAGGAAGTACCACTAGAGGGAGCCGAGGAGCACAGGAAGTACCAATAGAGGGAGCCGAGGAGCGCAGGAAGTACCACTAGAGGGAGCTGAGGAGCAAAGGAGGTACCACGAGAGGGAGCCGAGGAGCGCAGGAAGTACCACTAGAGGGAGGCGAGGAGCACAGGAAGTACCACTAGAGGGAGGCGAGGAGCACAGGAAGTACCACTAGAGGGAGGCGAGGAGCACAGGAAGTACCACTAGAGGGAGCCGAGGAGCACAGGAAGTACCACTAGAGGGAGCTGAGGAGCAAAGGAGGTACCACGAGAGGGAGCCGAGGAGCGCAGGAAGTACCACTAGAGGGAGGCGAGGAGCACAGGAAGTACCACTAGAGGGAGGCGAGGAGCACAGGAAGTACCACTAGAGGGAGGCGAGGAGCACAGGAAGTACCACTAGAGGGAGCTGAGGAGCAAAGGAAGTACCACTAGAGGGAGTTGAGGAGCGCAGGAAGTACCACTAGAGGGAGGCGAGGAGCACAGGAAGTACCACTAGAGGGAGCCGAGGAGCACAGGAAGTACCACTAGAGGGAGCCGAGGAGCACAGGAAGTACCAATAGAGGGAGCCGAGGAGCGCAGGAAGTACCACTAGAGGGAGCCAAGGAGCACTCCATCCTTTTAACAAGACCACGATGAGTATCTGAGTCTCTGGTCATCTCTATGATCTTGAAGGACCAAAGCAATGTCATGAAGTCACTTCCAGTCTAAGACGGGAAGTAAATAACTTTTTTTTTTTTTTTTTTAAACCAGAAGATACATTTTTTTCTTGTTTTGATCTTCTGCTTTCAAAGGTAGTGGAGAGATTTGGGGCCTTATTGACCCCCAGATCTCTCCATAAAGAGGACCTGTCATCCTTATTTCTATTACATGAGGTCTCCATAAAGAGGACCTGTCACCTCTTATTTCTATTACATGAGATCTCTCCATAAAGAGGACCTGTCATCTCTTATTTCTATTACATGAGATCTCCATAAAGAGGACCTGTCATCTCGTATTTCAATTACATGAGATCCTCATAAAGAGGACCTGTCATCTCTTGTTTCTATTACATGAGATCTCCATAAAGAGGACCTGTCATCCTTATTTCTATTACATGAGGTCTCCATTAAGAGGACCTGTCACCTCGTATTTCTATTACATGAGATCTCCATAAAAAGGACCTGTCATCTCTTATTTCTATTACATGAGATCTCCCCATAAAGAGGACCTGTCATCTCGTATTTCAATTACATGAGATCCCCATAAAGAGGACCTGTCATCTCTTGTTTCTATTACATGAAATCTCCATAAAGAGGACCTGTCATCCTTATTTCTATTACATGAGGTCTCCATTAAGAGGACCTGTCACCTCTTATTTCTATTACATGAGATCTCCATAAAGAGGACCTGTCATCTCTTATTTCTATTACATGAGATCTCCATAAAGAGGACCTGTCATCTCTTATTTCTATTACATGAGATCTCCATAAAGAGGACCTGTCATCTCTTATTCCTATTACATGAGATCTCCATAAAGAGGACCTGTCATCTCTTATTCCTATTACATGAGATCTCCATAAAGAGGACCTGTCATCTCTTATTCCTATTACATGAGATCTCCATAAAGAGGACCTGTCATCTCTTATTCCTATTATATGAGATCTCCATAAAGAGGACCTGTCATCTCTTATTCCTATTACATGAGATCTCCATAAAGAGGACCTGTCATCTCTTATTCCTATTACATACGATCTCCATAAAGAGGACCTGTCATCTCTTATTTCTATTACATGAGATCTCCATAAAGAGGACCTGTCATCTCTTATTCCTATTACATGAGATCTCCATAAAGAAGACCTGTCATCACTTATTCCTATTACATAAGATCTCCATAAAGAGGACCTGTCATCTCTTATTTCTATTACATGAGATCTCCATAAAGAGGACCTGTCATCTCTTATTCCTATTACATGAGATCTCTCCATAAAGAGGACCTGTCATCACTTATTCCTATTACATGAGATCTCCATAAAGAGGACCTGTCATCTCTTATTCCTATTACATGAGATCTCCATAAAGAGGACCTGTCATCTCTTATTCCTATTACATGAGATCTCTCCATAAAGAGGACCTGTCACCTCTTATTTCTATTACATGAGATCTCTCCATAAAGAGGACCTGTCACCTCTTATTTCTATTACATGAGATCTCCATAAAGAGGACCTGTCATCTCTTATTTCTATTACATGATGTCACGGAAGGTCCCCTCATCCAGACCGAATGCTTCCATCAGATTCTGCTTCCCATAGTCTCAACATAGATACCGGATATTTTAGCTGCCTTGAAACACACAACGAGACGAGACTTGTATGTGTGCCAAGTATGGAATATTTTAATGGTACATTCTGCTGGTTTATATCTAGTTACAAGCTTATCAGAAATCAAAGGAACAATGAAACTCTCTGCCCCCTCCTCACACAGGGGGGGCTTCAAGGTAGACACTTTCCTTTAGATAATGACATTTATTAGAATTAATTACTAATTGTAACAAAATGTGTTACCCAGACAACCTGGCCCCGCATTGCTTGGCAAGTTCCCTTGAACATAATTGACATGCTAATTCAATACACCTGACAGGAGACTGCTAACTACAACACACATACAGTGAACTTCAATCACATTCTAAAAGACATTTAGTTGAGGTAATTAACTTCCGGAGACGTCCCGTCTCTGACAACAGCTATTCACCTGCAGAACACAATAAAAAGGTATTTCACAAGCCGGCTCCACTTAGCATTTCAATAGCCTGAGCTAAGCATTGAAGGGTCATTGTCCTGTTGACCTAGTCAGGACAAAATAAACCACTTGTAATATGTCCAGTATCTCCTGCAATGAACTGTCAGTAATGTCCCATCTTCTGCAATACATGAATTATGATTTCTTAGTCACCCTATGGCCCTATTGGACATAAGGTGACCCTAGACATAGGAGAATCTGAGTCTGTCACATTTCTCCCCCATCAGAAGACGAATAACAAGGTCCCAGACCTCCACCTGGTCTGGACATGCGTTAGTCGGACAAAGTGAACTCACATATTCTGTCCGCATGACCTCCAATCTTGGCTGCAAGGAGTAGTTGACACCAGTAGAGGGAACCCCAAACGGGTTGACTCCGAAGTTAGTCAGCAGTTCTGGTCCTCCAATGCTGGTATCCATACCGTACCCCAAATAAATTGCTCCAAACAGAGTATTACTCACCCCGCCAACCTCTGCCTCTCTCAGAGAACACGCCTGCCGCTCGGGAGAGGCCTGGACTGGCCCTTCTCCCTGGAGTCCTTTCAGCCGCTGGAGAGAAGGCAGGGTGACTGGGCTCAGTCCATCATGCTGTTGGGGTTCTGGGCCAACTGCCCACCATTCCTGGGGTATACCAGTGGAGACTGAAGAAAATCCCCCGCAAGTATGTTCGTGAATCGCCGTATCTCCCTAATTTACATATTCGACGCGTAAATCGACGGAAGCACCACCTAGCGGCCAGCGTAAATATGCAACTAAGATAAGACAGTGTAACAGAATTACGCCGCTCGTATCTTAGCTAAATTCCAGCGTATCTTGTTTACTGAATACAGAAAAAAGATACGCTGGCTCAGAATAGACTTTATGCGGCGTATCTCTAGATACGCCGACGTAAAGGCTATCTGAATCTGGCCCCTTGAGTTTAAGATAACTCTTCATCATCCAGTTTTCTATCAAAGAGAGGCATTTCTCTAGACCGAGATGATGATCCTTTTTGTTGCAGATGTAAAAATACAGTTGCGTGTCATCTGCATATGCTCTGTGTACTATTACATAGTGAATGCAGGGTGTTGTGGTTGGGGGCGGGCCCATGACACCCATACTCACACTATGTTTTTTATCCCATGGGTAGAGTGAGGCTGGGTGTCATCCCACCCAGGAGGCTGAGGACATCGTGTGGTGAAAAGAGAGTACTGCGGATGACCTGCAATTTCAGGGGAGGAGGCGATTAAACATTTGCCCAGAGTTAGGCATAAAGTTCAGTACTAATGTATCATATCTTATACTGCAGGAACAATATATGAGAAAATAAATTTCATGACAATGATACATTTTATATGAAGTGACCTGTGTCAGGATATAAGGGTCAAATTAGTTGATATAGGAGGACTCCAGTGGGGCCCATGACCTGGGATGGTCAGAGACTGCAGACATACTATAGGAGATGGTAAGAGACTGCAGACATAGTAAAGGAGATGGTCAGAGACTGCAGACATAGTACAGGAGATGATTAGAGGCTGCAGACATAGTACAGGGGATAGTCAGAGAATGCAGACATAATACAGGAGATCGTCATAGACTGCAGACATAGTACAGGAGATGGTCAGAGACTGCAGACATAGTACAGGAGATGGTCAGAGACTGCAGACATAGTACAGGTGATGGTCAGAGACTACTGACATAGTGCAGGAGATGGTCAGAGACTGCAGACATAGTGCAGGAGATGGTCAGAGACTGCAGACATAATACAGGAGATGGTCAGAGACTGCAGACATGCTGCAGGAGATGGTCAGAGACTGCAGACATAGTTCTGGTGCTACTAAGTCGGCTGACTGTAGTAGGGCTGCATTTATGGCATCCAGTATGTCTGCGGCCGTTTGACCTGGTTGAATTGTTTTAATTTTATTTTCCAAGGTAGATTTGAAGAGTTCCGAATGGAGCTTCTTCTGAGATCTAGACCAGTGTGTTGTCACTGGCTTGGGTGTTTTTATCAATAGGGCAGTATTGGAAATTATGAATTTAATTGCATGGTGATCTGTCCATGGCAATGGTTCATTTTCCAAAATACTTACTTTCAGATTATAGATAAGATCGAGTGTGTGACCTGAAGCATGTGTGGGCCCACGTACTAGTTGCTGAAGTCCTAATCCTTCCAGATGGTCGATACAGGCGTCGGCAACGGGGTCTTGTGAGGAGTTGGCCCAGAGATTGAAGTCCCCGAGCAGCAAAAGGTGTTTGCTGGTTATGGCGTAAGTGGAGATGAACTCTGACCATGAGGGTAAAAACTGCGATTTAGGCCCCGGTGGCCTATAGCAGAGCAGAATACGGACGGTCTCCTGGGGGTTTGTTTGCAGTTGCAGAGTAAGGGTTTCCATAAATGGAAGCGAGTGCTGAAGGGCTGGTTTAGAGATCACAAGATGCGTCTTATGGATCACCGCCAGTCCTCCTCCTCTTTGCCCTATTCTGTTTTCAGTGATAATCCGGTAGTGTTCTGGCACCAGTTCTCCAAGAATGGTGTTACAGTCGGCTGTGAGCCAGCTTTCTGTAATAAAGAGACAGTCTAATGCCGCGTACACACGGTCGTTTTTTGCGATGAAAAAAAACGTAGTTTTTTAAAACGTCATTTAAATTGATCGTGTGTGGGCAAAACGTCGTTTTTTGTCTTCAAAAAAACGACCAAAAAAAAATTCCAACATGCTTGAATTTTTTGTGTCGTTTTTCAAAACGTTGTTTTTTGTTTCACAAAAAGTCACCGTGTGTAGCAAAAACGTCGTTTAAAACCACGTTTTTCAACCCGCGCATGCCCAGAAGATAGTTATGAAGCGAGCTTCAATGGAAAAGAGTGGTGAACGTAACCTCGCTTTTTGTGAAAAAATGATGGTGTGTATGCAACATCATCTTTGAAAAGTGACGTTTCAAAAACGTCGTTTTTTACTTCACAGAAAACTTTGTTTTTTTTCGTCACAAAAAATGATCGTGTGTACGCGGCATAAGTTGTTCTGTAGAATGAAATCATGGATTTCTAATCGGTGTCTTACTGCCGATCTTGTATTGATCAAAGCACATGATATGTGCTTTGCTTGGGGTGGGTAGCTAATTTTTTTTAACTGATGATCGTCGATCGATCCTCAAAAGTTGCTCAAATCTCAATGGTCAGAGACTGCAGACATGGCACATTAGATGTTTAGAGACTGCAGACATAGTACAGGAGAAGGTCAGAGACTGCAGACATACTACATGAGATGGTTTCTGCACAGCTGCATGTGTACACCCTCAGCCGCTGCCTCTTCAGCTAAAGACGGGTAGTAAAAACGTGGCTCAATCTTGAGGTTGTACCACCCCTCAACCACTAGTGTGAACGAGCTGTAAGTTCCAGAGAGCCTCATGCGGCCCCTGTGCCACAGGTTGGGTACCGGTAGTGTAAGGACTGACAATCAGCCATCGTGACGGCGTCCTTCGTCCTCCTCCATACATCACAGTCACTCGAACACTCTCCATATTGGACAACTGTTGCCCGGCTTGCCTCATTTCACCCAATCTTTCGCTGATTTGAGCGCGGGGCAGGCGGGGGGGGGGGGGCAGGGGTGTTCTTCAATGTCACCGAACGCCTTTAATGAAAATGAGAGAATAATATTTAGTTTTTTGAGCGCCGCGCCGCCCTGACATTGAAGAATGGCCTTCTCCGTGGCGCGCAGTACCGCCGTGTCAAACCTTTCCACTCGCTCGCCTTACAAATTGCGGAGAACACCTTATTTAGGTGGAAAGAATGGCCGACATTAATCTTAATACGGGACTTGAACACAGCGTGAGCGCTAGAATTAATTTATTAGCTGTCTTCAAGGTAGACTGAGCTCTGCTCCGGGAACGGCGAAGGCCAATCATGATTTTGTTAAGATGCTCATTCCTCGGAAAATTACTCGGTTACGTGTCCTTGGTCGGGGGTTGTGTTCTCTGCATATCTTAACTGGCTGTTCCCGGCAGCCGGGGGTCACAAAAGGAGGCATCGGCGTTCATCCCAAGCGCCGGCAATTAAAGTGCGACTTCGGGTTTTACTAACCGGGAAGAAGAAAGTATAGTAGAGGACTACACGCGGTATAATTGTAAAATGTCTGTGCGGCCTCCATTGTGCAGGGACCAACTTGCGCTGCGCTGACTAGGTACACTTAAATGATGAGACCCTTGAATACAAGCTTCACCCCTCATGTCATGTGATTAGTAAAACCGGAGAAGGCACCATGGGAGGAGCATGTGGTCTTCCTTGAGTCTTCTCCTCAAATAGACCATCAAAAAATAAAAAATCCTTCAGCACGGCCTCCATTGTGCGGGGCTGGATTTAGGCACTGCGCTGCCTAGGCACACTTGAATGATGAGACTTTTTTATACAAGCTCCACCCCTCATGTCATGTGATTAGTAAAAACTGAGAAGGCACCACAGGAGAAGTATGTGGTCTTCCTTTAGACTTCTCAAATAGACCACCAAAAAAGAAGAAATCCTTCAGCACGGCCTCCATTGTGCGGGGCTTGATTTGGGCACTGCGCTGCCTAGGCACACTTGCATGATGAGACAATTTTATACAAGCTCCACCCCTCATGTCACGTGATTAGTAAAAAAACTGAGAAGGCACCATGGAAGGAGCATGTGGTCTACTTTAGAGGGAAGACTACTCTTGAAACCAACCATCACCCATCAAAAAGACAATAATATTTTTCATGACCTTCTGTGTACAGAGCTGGATTTAAGGCACACTTGAATGGTGAGACCCTTGAATACAGGCTCCACCCCTTATGTCATGTGATTAGTAAAAAGTGAGAAGGCACCTCGGGAGGAGCATGTGGTCTTATTTGAGACTTCTCCTCAAACAGACCACCTAAAATAATAACCATGGGGTCTACTTTAGCGATAAAACTACTCTTGATACCAACCATCACAAATACTAAATCTTTCTGCATGACCTTCTTTGTGCAGGGCCAGATATTGGCACTGTGCTGCCTAGGCACACTTGAATGATGAGACCCTTTTATACACGCTCCACCTCTCATGTCATGTGATTTGTAAAACCTGAGAAGGCACCATGGGAGGAGCATGTGGTCTCCCTTGAGTCTACTCTTCTAACAGACCACCAAAAAGAAGAAATCCTTCCGCACGGCCTCCTTTGTGCAGGGCAGGATTTGGACACTACGTTGCCTAGGCACACTTGAATGATGAGACCCTTGAATACAAGCTCCACCCCTCATGACATGTGATTGGTGAAATCTGAGAATGCTCCACGTGAGGAGCATGTGGTCTACTTTCTAGGTAAGACTACCCTTAAAACCAACCATCATGACCTTCTCTGTGCAGGGCTGGATTCAGGCACTGCTCTGCCTAGGCATACTTGAATGATGAGACCCTTTTAGACAAGCTCCACCCCTCATGTCATGTGATTTGTAAAACCTGAGAAGGCACCATGGGAGGACTATGTCTTTCTTAAAACTACTCTTCAAACAGACCATCAAATGAAGAAATCCTTCCACACGGCTTCATCTGTGCAGGGTCGGATTTAGACACTGCTCTGCCTAGGCACATTTGAATGATGATACAAGCTCCACCCCCAATGTCATGTGATTAGTAAAACCTGAGAATGCACCATAGAAGAAGCATGTGGTCTTCCTTGAGACTTCTCCTCAAACAGACCACCAAAAAGAAGAAATTCTTCCGCACGGCCACCTTTGTGCAGGGTCGGATTTGGACACTGCGCTGCCTAGGCACACTAGCAAGATAAGGTCCTTTTATACAAGCTCCACCCCTCCTGTCACGTGATTATTTTAGTAAAACCTGAGAATGCACCATAGGGGAAGCATGTGGTCTACATTACAGGGAAGACTACTCTTGAAACCAACCATCAACCATAACCATCAACCACAAAATCTTTTCGCATTACCTTCTCTATGCAGGGCCAGATTTGGGCACTGTGCTGCCTAGGCACACTTGCATGATGAGACCCTTTTATACAAGCTCCACACCTCATATCATGTGATTAGCAAAAATTGAGAATGCACCCTAGGAGAAGCATGTAGTCATGCAGACCACCAAAAAAGAAGAAACTCTTCCGTAAGACCTCCTTTGTGCAGGGCCGGATTTGGACACTGCGCTGCCTAGGCACACTTGCATGATAAGGTCCTTTTATACAAGCTCCACCTCTCATGTCACGTGATTATTTTTGTAAAACCTGAGAATGCACCATAGGGGGAGCATGTGGTCTACTTTACAGGTAAGACTACTCTTGAAACCAACCATCAACCACTAAATCTTTTCGTATTACTTTCTCTGTGCAGGGCCAGATTTGGGCAATGCTCTGCCTAGGCACACTTGAATGATGAGACCCTTGAACACAAGCTCCACCCCTCATATCATGTGATTAGCAAAAATTAAGATTGCACCCTGGGAGAAGCATCTGGTCTTCCTTGAGACTACCCTTCAAACAGACCACCAAAAAAGAAGAAACTCTTTCCCGTAAGACCTCCTTTGTGCAGGGCCGGATTTAGGTACTGTGCTGCCTAGGCACACATGAAAAATTAGGCCCTTTTATAAAAGCCTTACCTCTTGTGTTATGTGATTAGTAAAACCTGAGAATGCACCATGGGAGGAGCATGTGGTCTATGTAACGGTTGCCACCGTTTACGACCTTCCATCCAACCATGACAAGCTTATCTGACACAATGCGACAATCTTGCATACACGATCCATATCCTTTCCCGAGACTACTGCTCTGCAACTGCTTCCAAAGATATGACCCATTTATTGATATTTTCTCAGCTTCTTATACAGTTTCAAGCATAATGCAGTTAATCACAGGACAATGTAGTCTCCACCCCCCTTCACACCATGGGGGGCTTCAATCACCTTAAAAGGCATTTAGGTAAGCTAATTATGTAGACACGTCGGCACCGCATCATCAATAGAGTTACAGTAACTCAGAGAGCATGACATTCCTGTAGACAATGACATGCTAATTCAGTACATCTGAATAGAGAATTTAACACATTGTTTTAGACACAATGAATCACACCATCAAAAGGCCTTTCTGATGCAATTGTGTCTATATTGAATAGGCAACAGCTTGTGATATCTCAAGACATCCACTTTGTAATATTCCAGTCCTGCAATATGAATTATTATTAATGTCCCATCTCATGTAATATATGAATCATGATTCTTTGTCACCCTATGGCCCTAGTGGACATAAGGTGACCCTAGACATAGGAATATCTCAGTCTGTCACAGTTCATACCATTACAGTCTACTTCAGAGGTAAGACTATTTTTTAAACAGACCATCAGAAATAAGAAATCTCCCCAATGGGGTTGCAAAAGTTTTTACTTTTCTCCCGTTTATCAAAAAACCCAAAAATATGGGAGTTTAAAATCAAGAATTTATCCACACCGGCAGGTTGCTTACTACTAATCTCTGTTTCCTGAAAATGTATTTTCTATTGAAGATTTTAAGATCCTTGAAGTGTGAGCAGGTCGCCCTTATCATCTGCCCCCTCATACTTGTGCTCGTCCTTCGCTGTCAGAGCTGTGGGGGGGGGGGGTGACGACAGCCTGGATGACACAAGCATGTTCGCTGCCCAGACATCTGTCAGCGCAATATTGGTTTTGGTCCCCGAAGCAGAAACAATTGACCAAGGTCAGCTATGGGGGATCTCATTGGCATTCAGGCGGCAAAGAGCGTCCACTTGGCATAGTGTTGGAAAACCTTTCATCTCCGTGCCAGGGACTGGCAGAGTGGTGATTTCCCTGTCAGGCTGTCTCGGGTTATGCGTTGTATTCACTGCCAACCCCCAACTGTCCTATCACAAATTTCCACCTGCAAAGCAGCGACAAGACTACCACCGCCATGTATGGGGAATAGTGTGGCTGTCATGGTTAGGGGGAGGGTGGGGGGAGTGCATTTTAGGGAATGCTAATCAAGAACATTCTGTCCGTTTTTTTATATGAGGCATAGCGCTCACAAACTTATCCCCTAAATAAAAAATAAAAAAAACTCACTTATATGACTTCCTCTCACATGTCTACAAGAATAAATTCTCATTTTTACACTTGTTTTGCATGTCTCTTTTAAGGTAATTTGCAGTAGGGATTCACTAAAAGGTTACTTAGCTTGGGTTCAAGTTCGTGATTTCCATAACAAACAGGATTCAAGTGATTGCAGGAAACTGGGTTCTATTGTAGTGCAGATTTAGTGTCATCCCCAGGTCCCCAGGTCCTTTGGTCTTATGTTGCCCCCTTCCTTCTTCCCAGGTTTTCTCAGGCCTCGTACACACGATCAAATCTGTCTGCTGGAAACGGTCTGCTAGACCGTTTCAGCAGACAGATTCGATCATGTGTACGGGCGAGCCGACGGATTTGGCCACCCGACAGATTTCAAAGCATGCAGCTAACCAGCAGACATGTCTTCTCGCACACGCGCCGAATGATTTCGACGCATGCGCGGAAGTGTTTTACTTCCTGGTGCGTTGACGTGGTGGCGTCAACGTCACCGCCACGTCACCGACACGTCAGCGCGCTGTCTGCTGGCGGGGATTTTGGTTTGCTCGTGTGTACACGCGAGCAAACCAAAATGCCAGCAGACAGATCTGTTCAAATCGGTCGGTCCGACCGATTTGAACAGATAGATTGCCTCGTGTGTACGAGGCCTTAGTGTTGGGTGACAACCTGTGTTCTTCTTCAAAGGTCTTCGCAGTGTCGTGAAGACCCTTTTACCCAAGGCTTTGTCATTGTTATGGAGCCTTCTTCCTTCTACCCAGGTCTTCTTGTTATGGGGCCCCTTCTGGCACAGACCTTCCTTTAGGGTTATCGAGCCTCCCTTCTTCTACCCAGGCCTACTTCCTCCTATAGTGCCAGCTCCTATCTACCCATGTCTTCTTTTTAGGAGCATCTTGCTTCTACCCAGGTCGTCTTCTTCATGTGGAGCCGTCTTCCTTTTAGCCAGGTCTTTTTACTACTATGAAACCTTTTCCTTATAAGCAGGTCTTCCTATTTTTATGGCACCTCTTCCTTCTAAGCAGGTCTTCCTATTTTTATGGCGCCTCTTCCTTCTAAGCAGGTCTTCTTTTTACAGAGCATGTCCCTTCTACCCAGGTCTTCTTCTTCTTATGGTGCCTTCTTCCTTCTACCCTAACCTTCTTCTTCTTTTTATGGAAACTCCTTCATTCTACTCAGGTCTTCTACTTTTTATGGAGCCTCCTTTCTTCTATCCAGGTCTTTTTCCTCCTATGGAACCCTTTTCCTCTAACCAGGTATTTTTTATGGAGCCTCTTCCTTCTACTCAGGTCTTCTTCTTCTTCTTCTTCTTATGGTGCCTCCTTCCTTCTACCCAGGTCTTCTTCTTCTTCTTCTTCTTCTTCTTCTTCTTCTTCTTCTTCTTCTTCTTCTTATGGTGCCTCCTTCCTTCTACCCAGGTCTTCTTCTTCTTCTTCTTCTTATGGTGCCTCCTTCTTTCTACCCAGGTCTTCTTCTTCTTCTTATCTAAACTCCTTCATCCTATCTACTTTTTATCGAGCCTCCTTCCTTCTATCCAGGAATTTTTCTTCTTATGGAGCCTCCTCCCTTCCACCCAGGTCTTCTTTTTATGGAGCCTCTTCCTTCTAAGCAGATCTTCTTCTTAATTTTATGTAGACTTCAGTCTTCTAAGCAGGTCTTTTTTATTCTTATAGAACCTCCTACCTTCTTCCCAGGTCTTCTTCTTTTTATAGAGCCTCCATCCTTCTACCCAGGCCTTCTTAATATGTAGCCTCCTTCCTTCTTATGTAGCCTCCGTCCTTCTTATGTAGCCTCCTTCCTTCTATCCAGGTCTTTCTCTTCTTATGTAGCCACCTTCTTTCTATTCAGGTCTTTCTCTTCTTATGGAGCCTTCTTCCTTCTACCCAATTTTTATTCCTGTTATGGAACCTCCTTAATTCTACCAAGGTCTTCTTCTTCTTCTTCTTCTTTCTTCTTTCTTCTTTCTTCTTTCTTCTTTCTTCTTTCTTCTTCTTCTTTTTTCTTTCTTCTTTCTTCTTTCTTCTTCTTCTTTCTTCTTCTTCTTTCTTCTTTCTTCTTTCTTCTTCTTCTTCTCCTTTCTTCTTTCTTCTTCTTCTTTCTTCTTCTCCTTTCTTCTTTCTTCTGCTTCTTCTTTCTTCTTCTTCTTTCTTCTTTCTTCTTCTTCTTCTTTCTTTCTTTTTTTTTCTTTCTTTTTTTTTCTTTCTTCTTCTTATGGAACCTCCTTACTTTTTTATTATTCGTTTTTTCTTTTAAATTGTAAACATGTCATACCTACCTGCTCTTACTTTGTGCCAAAGATACCCGAGCAATGTCCTTAAATTACATAAGTTAAGTTCTCAGTGTCAAAATCACAATCCAGTTGATTATGTAATTTTTTACATAGGAGCCCCCCATCACATCAGAGGTCCCCCATCATGTCAGAGATTCACATATCACATTCAAGACCCCCGGAATACATAGGAGCCCCCATCATGTCAGAGATTCACATATCACATTCAAGACCCCCGATATACATAAGAGCCCCCCATCATATCAGAGATTCCCCCTTCACCTCATAGGGTTATCAATCACATCAGAGGTCCCCTTCAGGTCAAAGGATCCCCATCATAGCAGAGTCCTCCCTATACCTGAGAGCCCCCCATTACATTGGACTCACCCCTATACAGTCTCAGCTAAAAACACCCACCTGCCTCCATTCCAGAGCTAAGGGCAGATGGATTCCAGGAGGTAAATGCAGCACAAATCATCTGCCCTTTTTCAATATAGCTGGGTATAGAATTTCTGGGGGAAGGGGGGGGGGGGGGTTCAAAAGGATTTCTCAACAAAATAAAGCATGGGGACATGGATGGATGCGGGAGATTGCTTTAAATAATACAAATAAATTAAAAAAAGCATTTCTACTTTAAAGTTCCAGTAAGCATGGGTCCTTTTTCTTCTTGGGACCTTCTTCAGTGGCCCTTGATTTGCTGTTCTCTCCATTACCCCTGTGAGCCCAGGATGCTATGGTAACAACTACTAGGGGGTGGGTCTATGACGCTCTTCACTCACAGCGTGCCCTCGGTCTTTCAAGTTTGAATTACACCGATGGTCACTCAACCCAGAAAACTGAGGATATCTTGTGATGCAGAAGAGGTAAAGTGATGACATCACTAAAAAGGAGGCAAACAGTGCTGCCAGAGCTGGCTTGTTGTTTTTTTTCCTTTTTGAGAGGCGGTAGGGGGTATTTTTTTTTTAAATACCTGGAGGCTGGTCTTTAGTCCCTGATGAAGGGTGTCTTAATGCCACTAAAACATGTTGTCTCATCTCTGAAAAATTTGATTAACCACTTCCGGACTGCCGCACGACTATATACGTTGGCACTTTGAAGTGGCATATCTCTGTTATTGTAGCATCTAGCTTCCATAACCCAGGTATCCTCGTCTTCAGGCGGCAGTCTGGTTTACGATAATGGTGGCCTCTGTGGCGAAATTTGATGCAAGATCACCGTTATCGGCGGCGGGAGAGGGTCTCCCCCTCCCGCCACTCTCCTGACCCCTCCGCCACTTACCGGAGCCATCGGTAGCAGCAGAGTCGATCGGGTCCTTGTCATGTCTAGGTATAGAGACGAGTGAGGGGAAGATGGCCCCCACCCATCTCCATGCCATAGCAGGGCGGAAGCGACGTAAAAAAAAACAGAGCTCTTAAAGGGCAATTTTATTTTTATTTTTTTCAAATGAAAACATTTTTATTTATTGCTTTGAAATCATTGTGTAAATATGTGAAGTTTTTTTGATCCCCAGATCTCATATTTAGGAGGACCTGTCACGCTTTTTTTCTATTACAAGGGATGTTTACATTACTTGTAATAGGAGTAAAAGTGACCCATTTTTTTTTTTTTTTTTTTAAAGCAGTGTAAAAAAAATTAATAAAGAAAATAAATAAGAAAAAAATAATTTAAAGCGCTCTGTCCCGACAAGCTTGCGCGCACAAATGAGCGCATACGTGAGCAGCGCCCGCATATGAAAATGGTGTTCAAACCACACATGTAAGGTATCGCCGTGATTATTAGAGTGAGAGCAATAATTCTAGCCCTAGACCTCCTCTGTAACTCCAAACATACAACCTGTAGAATGTTTTTAAACGTCGCCCTATGAAGATTTTTAAGGGTAAACGTTTTTGTTGCTATTCCACAAGCGGGTGTAATTTTGAAAGAGTGACTTGTTGGGTATCAATTTACTCTGCGTAACATTATCTTTCACAATATAAAAAAAAACTGGGCTTACTTTACTGTTGTCTTATTTTTTTTATTTAAAAAAGTGCGCTTATAAGACCGCTGCGCAAATACGGTGTGACAAAAAGTATTGCAACGACCGCCATTTCATTCTCTAGGGTGTTAGAAGTAATTTTCTAGCAAAAAAACTTGCTTTTAACTTGTAAACAACACATCTGAAAAAGAGGCTCGGTCCTTAAGTGGTTAATAAGAACGCTTGGATTTAATTGACTTGATACTACCTGACCCTGACCTCTAAATTGCAAATTTTCTTGCTATAAGTTCCTTCCTATCTTGAAAGCTATATATATATATATATATATATATATATACAGCGTTCTAAGTAATTTTCTAGCAAAAAAAATTGCTTTTAACTTGTAAACAACACATCTGAAAAAGGGTCTCGGTCCTAAAGTGGTTAATAAAAACGTTTGGAATTCATTGACTTGATACTACCTGACCCTGACCTCTAAATTGCAAATTTTCTTGCTATAAGCTCCTTCCTATCTTGTAAGCTGTATATATATAGAAGCTGTTGTTGACTGATTTTCAATACTGTGAGGCTCGTATGATAACCACTTTCTCTCTTATTGGGTACATAATAGGTGGAAAACCATGCAATGGATGGATTACGCTGAACTGATATTGCTTTCTCTTGCAGCTGCTGGCTCTCTCTGGAAGGAGGACTGCTCTACGCCTTTGTCGGACCGGCTGCCGCTGTTGTTTTGGTATTTTGTTTGATGAATCATAATAATTATAGATATATATTTTTTTTTTCATTCCTTGAACATTTTGTCTTTTTATTCTGATGCATTGAGAATTGCCCTTTTTTTTTGGAATAGGGATTTGTCGCGGTGGCGGCTCTTCTCAGAATCCGGCGAGGCTCAGCCTCATAAACAGTGAAGGGGATTAATGATCTCACAGAACGCTAATCCTGCATTCTAAATCGCCACCAATAATGATTTAGGGATTATAAATTCCGCTACCCGGCCACAATAATCCATATTTCTTAGAATAACAGTTTACATTTCTGCAAGTTTAGTAGCGGCGCGCGGCGCGTGGCGGATGGCAGGCGCCGCTCTTAGCTGTTTCTCTTGGTCCACCTTCTTGGGGGTTAAACGAATCGGTTCACATGTGGAATAGTGATGTCACCTATGACAGGTTTCTTTTTTTCATTAGAATTAGAAAAAAATGACTGCTGGTATCTGATTGGTGGTTATGGGCACCATGGTCATTGTCATTTCCTCCTGGGACTCTTATTTTTGTACATTTAGGTGCAAAATTGCCCAGATTATGACCACTGTGAATGATGAGCGGAGTCACATATGTGGATTAATGGTGACATCAGAACTTATTATGAGTAACATAGAGATAGTGGTGACATCAGGAGTAATATATGATGAATAGTGGTGACATCAGAAGTAGATAGTGATGGATTCTGGAGTAACCTACTAGGAATAGAGGTGATATCAAGAAAAGCATAGAAATGATATGCACACCAGGAGTAACATAAGAGGAATTATATGGACACCAAGAGTAACATAGGAGGAATAATATGGACACCAGGGGTAAAATAGGAGAAATAATATGGACACCAGGAGTAACATAGGAGGAATAATATGGACACCAGGAGTAACATAGGAGGAATAATATGGACACCGGGAGTAACATAGGAGCAATAATATGGACACTAGAAGTAACATAGGAGGAATAATATGGACACCAGGGGTAAAATAGGAGGAATAATATGGACACCAGGAGTAACATAGGAGGAATAATATGGACACCAGAAGTAACACAGGAGGAATAATATGGACGCTAGAAGTAACATAGGAGGAATAATATGGACACCAGGGGTAAAATAGGAGGAATAATATGGACACCAGGAGTAACATAGGAGGAATAATATGGACACCAGAAGTAACACAGGAGGAATAATATGGACGCTAGAAGTAACATAGGAGGAATAATATGGACACCAGGGGTAAAATAGGAGGAATAATATGGACACCAGGGGTAAAATAGGAGGAATAATATGGACAACAGGAGTAACATAGGAGGAATAATATGGACACCAGGGGTAAAATAGGAGGAATAATATGGACACCAAGGGTAAAATAGGAGGAATAATATGGACACCAGGAGTAACATAAGAGATAGTGATGACATCAAGAGTAACATAGGTGATAGTGATGACATCAGGAGTAACATAGGTGATAGTGATGACATCAGGAGTAACATAGGAGATAGTGATGACATCAGACATAACATAGGAGATAGTGATGATATCAGGAGTAACATAGGCGATAGTGATGATGATATCAGGCGTAACATAGGACATAGTGATGACATCAGGAGTAACATAGGAGATAGTGAAGACATCAGGAGTAACATAGGAGATAGTGATAACATCAGGAGTAACACAGGAGATAGTGATGATATCAGACATAACATAGGAGATAGTGATGATATCAGGAGTAACATAGGTGATAGTGATGACATCAGGAGTAACATAGGAGATAGTGATGACATCAGGAGTAACATAGGGGATAGTGATGACATTAGGAGTAACATAGGGGATAATGATTACATTAGGAGTAACATAGGAGATAGTGATGACATCAGGAGTAACATAGGAGATAGTGATGACATCAGGAGTAACATAGGTGATAGTGATGACATCAGGAGTATCATAGGGGATAGTGATGACATCAGACATGACATAGGAGATAGTGATGATATCAGGAGTAACATAGGCGATAGTGATGATGATATCAGGCGTAACATAGGAGATAGTGATGACATCAGGAGTAACATAGGGGATAGTGATGACATCAGGAGTAACATAGGAGATAGTGATGACATCAGACTTAACATAGGAGATAGTGATGACATCAGACATAACATAGGAGATAGTGATGACATCAGGAGTAACATAGGAGATAGTGATGACATCAGGCGTAACATAGGAGATAGTGATGACATCAGACATAACATAGGAGATAGTGATGACATCAGGAGTAACATAGGAGATAGTGATGACATCAGGAGTAACATAGGCGATAGTGATGACATCAGGAGTAACATAGGGGATAGTGATGATAATTAAAAAGTAATACCTTATGGAGAGCAGTGATATTTGGAGTAATCTTGGAAGAATCAGGGTCACATCAGGATTGATCTTGGAAGGACAATGATAATATTAGGATATATCGGAAGAGGGTTGGGGTGGGATTGTGACGGTGTCTACATATAATAATAGAAACAAAGAGTAATAAAAACATCAAATGTATTGTAGACATAATTAATTACTCTGTTTATATTATTATATGTTGGCACCATCATAATCCCTTCCCCAACCCTATCCAATATATTTGACTTCTTGGGACGAGGTGCCGGATGCTATGTGGTCACCCGGGTCGCAACAAATAAGATAATAAATATTAGGAGTTACATAGTAGAAATAATGGCAAGCTAAGGAATCTAGAAATGATAACGATTAAATTGTACCTTGACTGGAAAAATCCCTTCACTAATTTGTGCATTTAGTATTTTGTAGCATCAATCGTTGTTTTTTTTTTCCTCTCAGTACTAATATTATTTTATAAGTAACATTTTTGTTCATGCAGGTGAACATGGTCATCGGCATTTTGGTATTCAATAAACTGGTATCCAAAGATGGAATCACTGACAAGAAGCTCAAGGAGCGGGCAGGGTAAGTCAGTTTGTGTCGTCTCAGAGAACTCGATGTGATCAATAACCAGCTTAGATAATTGTAGAGCGAAGCCTAAAGTTAAATGCAAATTCGGAATACAAACCCCCCCCCAAAAAAAAACAGATCAACATATCCCATAGGTAATGCTACCTGGAAGGCAGCCTAATATAAATGGGAGGTCTTATGATACAGCTGGTAGGAAGTGGGTAATATAGGTGGGAGGTCTCAAGATATGGTTGATAGGAAGTAGGTAATATAGATGGGAGGTCTCAAGATACGACTAGAGGAAGTAGGTATTATAGGTGGGAGGTCTCAAGATATGGTTGATAGGAAGTAGGTAATATAGCTGGATGGTCTCAAGATATACCTGGTAGGTAGTAGGTAATATAGATGGAAGGTCTTATAATACGAATGGTAGGAAGTAGGTAATATAGATGGGAGGTCTCAAGATATGGTTGATAGGAAGTAGGTAATATAGGTAGGAGGTTTTAAGATACGGCTGGTAGGAAGTAGGTAATATAGGTGGGAGGTCTCATGATATGACTGGTAGGAAGTAGGTAATATAGGTGGGAGGTCTCAAAATATGACTGGTAGGTAGTAGGTATTATAGGCAGGAGGTCTCAAGATATGAATGGTAGGTAGTAGGTAATATAGATGGAAGGTCTCATTAATACGAATGGTAGGAAGTAGGTAATATAGATGGGAAGTCTCATGATACGGCTGATAGGAAGTAGGTAAAATAGATGGGAGGTCTCAAGATATTGTTGGTAGGAAATTAGTAAAATAGATAGGAAGTCTTACGATATGGCTAATAGGGAATAAGTAATATATTCAGGAAGTCACAGGATAAGGCTGGTAAGGGTTTTATAGCCAAGAGGTCTCATGATACAGCTTTTAGGAAGTAGGTAATGTAAATAGAAGGTCAAGATAAGGCTGGCAGGGAGTAGGTTTTATAGACAGTAGATCTCAATATATGAATGGTAGAAATTATGTTATAGAGACAAGAGGTCTCATGACACGGCTGGTAGGGCGTAGGTTATATAGATGGGAGGTCTCATGACACGGCTGGTAAGGGGTAAGGGTATATAGATGGGAGGTCTCATGACACAGCTGGTAGGGGGTAGGGTATATAGATGGGAGGTCTCATGACATGGCTGGTAGGGGGTAGGTTATATAGATGGGAGGTCTCATGACACGGCTGGTAAGGGGGAAGGGTATATAGATGGGCGGTCTCATGACACGGCTGGTAGGGGGTAGGTTATAATAGATGGGAGGTCTCATGACACGGCTGATAAGGGGTAAGGGTATATAGATGGGAGGTCTCATGACACAGCTGGTAGGGGGTAGGGTATATAGATGGGAGGTCTCATGACATGGCTGGTAGGGGGTAGGTTATGTAGATGGGAGGTCTCATGACACGGCTGGTAAGGGTATATAGATGGGAGGTCTCATGTTACAGCTGGTAGGGGGTAGGTTATATAGACAAAGGGTCATACGATAAAGCTGATAGGGAGTAAGTTATATAGACAAGGGGTCACATAATAAGGCTGTAAGGAGTAGATTATATAGACAGTAGGTCTCATGGCTTGGCTGGTAGGTAGTAGGTAATATAGACCAGGACGGTTCCTTTAATGGTGGAAAGTGTACTTTATGACCCCCCCAACCAGGACCACACAGCACACGTCCTGGCTTTACTTGAGAAATATGATCCGTTCCAGTAGCCCTGTGGCATGAGAACAGCAGACTTCTTCTTGGAACACCCTACTTGAGAATGCCAGGTCAGCACCTTGGCACAATGACAAGAGATCATGGAAATTTTAGTCTGTTGATTGTCCTAAATTGACCAGCTCGGGTGCAGCTAGGGTGCCTTCCAGAAAACAAAGTATTAAAGAAATTGTAAGGCTATAACTAACTCATTGCTGAAGTCTTTTCAGATCTCTCATTAAAATGTTTAACATTTAGAAATTCTGCGTTTACACCGAGACACAGGTACACAGGTACAGAAAATGGCGCGGGTGGCTCGCCAATGTTTCAGTCAATGTTGTCCGTTCAGCAGGTCATACGTCACATAAGAAGAGGTTACAGTACACCACAAAAATGCAAACTTGAAAAACGATGACTAATTACCGTATATACTCGAGTATAAGCCGACCTTTTCAACACATTTTTTTTAATGCTGAAAAAGACCCCTCCTCGGCTTATACCTGAGTGAGGATCTTCCGCTGTGTCAGTCTTAACCATTCCGCACCGTCCACTGTAACGAAGCCCAGCCTCCACCTCGTCCATGATAGACGAAACACTGATATCAATGCTGGGAAACTGGATCAGTGTTCCGTCTATTATGGACGAGGTAGAGGCGGGGCTTTGTTATAGTGGACGGTGCGGAATGGTTAAGACTGACACAGCGGATCAAAGGTACATGAGGCTGCAGATGGGCACAGTAAGGCTGCAGATGGGCACAGTGAGGCTGCAAATGGGCACAGTGAGGCTGCAAATGGGCACAGTGGGGCTGCAGATGGGCTCAGTGAGTCTGAAGATGGGCTCAGTGAGTCTAAAGATGGGCTCAGTGAGTCTAAAGATGGGCTCAGTGAGACTGCAGATGGGCACAGTGAGGCTGCAGATGGGCACAGTGAGGCTGCACAGGGGCACAGTGTGGCCGCAGATGGGCACAGTGATGCTGGAAATGGGCACAGTGATTCTACAGAAAAAGTCACTGTTCCACATCGTCCACTGTAACAAAGCCCAGCCTCCTCCTCGTTCGTATTAGATGGAACACTGAACACTGATAACAATGCTGGGAAACTGAATCAGTGTTCCGTCTATCATGGACAAGGAGGAAGCGGGGCTTTGTCACAGTGGATGGCGAGGAACAGTTAAGATTGACACAGCGGATTAAAGGTACATCAGGTTGCAAATGGGCACGGTGAGGCTGCAGATGGGCACAGTGAGGCTGCAGATGGGCACAGTGAGGCTGCAAATGGGCACAGTGAGCGTGCAAATGGGCACAGTGAGGCTTGCAGAGGGGAACAGTGAGGCTTCAAATGGGCACAGTGAGGCTTCAAATGGGCACAGTGAGGCTGCAGATGGGCACAGTGAGGCTACAGAGGGGCACAGTGTGGCTGCAGATGGGCACAGTGATGCTGGAAATGGGCACAGTGATTCTGCAGATGGGCACAGTGATTCTGCAGATGAGCACAGTGAGGCTGCAGTGGGGCACAGCGAGGCCTCAAATGGGCACAGTGATGCTGCAAATGGGCCCAGTAAGGCTGAAAATGGGCAGCGAGGTTGCAGATGGGCACAGGGAGGCTGCAGATGGGCACAGCGAGGCTGCAGATGGGCACAGCGAGGCTGCAGATGGGCACAGTGAGGCTCCAGATGGGCATTGTTGACCCTCTTTTCCCATTACAGTAGCTGCTGCATTTCTCACCCTAGGCTTATACTCGAGTCAATACGTTTTCCCATTTTTTTGTGGTAATATTAGGTGCCTCGGCTTATATGCGGGTCAGCTTATACTCGAGTATATACGGTATATCCAGATGCCACACACAACTATGCCGATACAACCTTTATTATTAGAAAAGTGGGTAGATGAGGTGAAATTGTAGCAAAGCTCTATTTTCCCTATTAGTATTAACTATAGAGTCATGCTAATACTCCATGCTCCAAATATGCGTTGGGGGGGGGGGGGGGAGTGGTCACAATGGAAATGAGACCATCAATTCAGTGTTGATTGACACATGAGGGTCACTTTGTATAAACACCAGACCTCGGGGCAACGGCTTAGAAGAAGTACCATGGCAGGGCGGCATTAGATGTTGAAAGTGCAGGTATTGGTGATGACGGGAATAGAAAATGAGTAGTGACCTATGGCAGGGAACAGACGTGCTGCCCCCTGTAGGTACCATTCAAAGTTCTTGAAAGGTGAAATACCCCAACCATGTGCTACTGGCCAGTTCTGGGACAAGGCCATCCAGCGCCCAGAGCAAAGATGCCACACTGAGCCCCCTGCCATAAACCATTGCGCCCAGAGCAGCCGCCCCTCCTGCCCCCCGACCCTGCTACTAGCAGCATGACATATGGAACTTTAGAAGGGAACCAGATGACCCCTAATTTCCTTTCTGAATTATTGTTTTCCATGTGTACCTGGTTTTTGATCACATTGGGTGCCGCTGACATATTATTTTATTTGATCCTTATGTTGTTTTCCCGCCTTCCATGGTGATCTCTCTGAAATATGCGTTGGAACACAGTTTGGGATTTAATTAAACACAATCCAATTGAATTATTGGCAGAAGAGAATTTCAAAGTTGCTATTTTTTTATTTATTTTTTGCATCCTACAAGTAAAAACGCCCAAGATAGAGAAAACATGATAAATCTTCATTAGGTTGTGCGCTGGGCGAGGCGTGGCGAGGACTTGTGATTGAGTCATGAAAACCAAATTGTATCAAAATTGTGTCACAATGGAGGATTCACATCTAATGATCGACTTCTTCTTTCATTTCGTTATTTTTTTCTATTAAAGTGCTGTAATTGTATTAATAGATTGTGATTAGCACCACCCCCAAAAAAAATATATTCAATTTAGAAGCATTTACCAGAATTTGACTTTTTAAGTGCCAAAATATACAAAACCGTTCAATAAAATAAGTTTTTTATTTACAGCATTGCTTAACCACCTAAGCCCCGGACCATTATGCAGCTAAAGGATCTTGCCCCTTTTTTGCGATTCGTCACTGCGTCGCTTTAACTGACAATTGTGCGATCGTGCGACGTGGCTCCCAAACAAAATTGGCGTCCTTTTTTTCCCACAAATAGAGCTTTCTTTTGGTGGTATTTGATCACCTCTGCGGTTTTTATTTTTTGCGCTATAAACAGAAATAGAGCGACAATTTAAAAAAATAAATTTAAAAAAATGCAATATTTTTTACTTTTTCTATAATAAATATCCCCCAAAAATATATAAAAAAAAATTCCTCAGTTTAGGCCGATACGTATTCTTCTACCTATTTTTGGTAATTTTTTTTAGCAATAAGCGTTTATTGATTGGTTTGCGCAAAATTTATAGCGTTTACAAAATAGGGGATCGTTTTATGGCATTTTCATAAATAATTTTTTTTTTTACTACTAATGGCGGCGATCAGCGATTTTTATCGTGACTGTGACATTATGGCGGACACATCGGACACTTTTAACACATTTTTGGGACCATTGTCATTTTCACAGCGATCAGTGCTATAAAAATGCACTGTTTACTGTGAAAATGACAATTGCAGTTTGGGAGATAACTAGGGTTGTCCGGATACCACTTTTTTAGGACCGAGTACAAGTACCGATACATTTTTTCAAGTAGTCGCCGATACCGAATACCAATACTTTTTTTATACGTGTCCCCAAATGCAGCCATGTCCCCCACATATTGCAGCCATGTATGTCCCCCCACATATTGCAGCCATGTCCCCCCACATATTGCAGCCATGTATGTCCCCCCACATATTGCAGCCATGTCCCCCCACATATTGCAGCCATGTCCCCCCACATATTGCAGCCATGTCCCCCCACATAATGCAGCCATGTCCCCCCACATAATGCAGCCATGTCCCCCCACATAATGCAGCCATGTCCCCCCACATATTGCAGCCATGTCCCCCACATATTGCAGCCATGTCCCCCACATATTGCAGCCATGTCCCCCCACATATTGCAGCCATCTTGCTCGGGATTGGACAGATCCTGAGCAAGAGGGAGTGTCCTTTACATGGCGCGCTGCAGGGAAAACAGCTATTGAAAGTAAAGGTGCCTACAATGTTCACGGCGGCAGCGGCTTTGTATAGGCGGCGGGGGCGGCTTTGCATATGCGGCGGCGGTGGTGGGGGCAGCGGGGGTGGAAGTATTCTATTTAGGTATCTGGGGTATTTGCGGGAGTACAAGTACTCCCGCAAATACTCGGTATCGGTCCCGATACCGATACTGGTATCGGTATCGGGACAACCCTAGAGTTAACCACTAGGGGGCGCTGTAGGGGTTAAGTGTGACCTCATATGTGTCTCTAACTGTAGAGGGGCAGGGCTGGACGTGTGACGTCAGTGATCGTCTTTGCCTATATCAGGGAACAGACGATCACTGACAATGCCACAGAGAAGAACGGGGAAGCTGTGTTTACACTCACCTCTCCCTGTTCTTCAGTTCCTGTGACCGATCGCGGGACACCGGCGGCGATCGGGTCTGCGGGTCCCGCGGCCACGGTCACGGAGCCTACAATCCACAGCTGGGCACTTAAAGGGGACGTACCCTTACTTGATTGTGCCCAGCCGTGTCATTCCGCCGACGTATATCGGCGTTAGGCGGTCCTTAAGTGGTTAAAATCACAAGAATTTATAAAAGCAAATTCTTAATATTCAACTCATCTATCAGGTCAAAGCATTTATATTAGACCCTCCAGATATAACCTCAACATACCCCATTGATCAGCTAATTCATATTGTATAGTTTACTACAGATACAATCATACAAATGGCAACATTTCTATCCATTCATGCAATGATGGTTCTTGCAATGCAATGCTCTTCTGGAAAAATGGTCAAACATCCCCACAGACACACTCCTAAACCTTGTGGACGGCCTTCCCAGAAGAGCTGTTATAGCTGCAAAGGGCGGGGCCAACCCAATATTGAACCCTTCGGACTAAGACTGGGATGCCATTAATAGTTCATGTGCGTGTAAAGGCAGACGTCCCAATACTTTTGGCAATATAGTATATATCAGTAGGCTTCCTAGTAGCCAAGTGAAACATATAGATCGATGTCATTGGGAGTAAGGCGGCAGGTTACTGGGTTGGTGGAGTCCAGTACAAGCTCAGAGGTACAGGCTCAGAAATGCTGCACAAGCACCACAAATTACAAAGGTTTGGATTGGTAGGCCACAGATTACATAGAAATAACTGTGTTCTTGCAGAGGAGCCTCACTTTTAAATTGAGTGCCGCCTTATCTCTGCATCAGTATGAAAGTTGGCCTCGGCCCACCTCTGGGGGCACTAGTGAGAGCCCAGGGTCCAGCGCTCAAGCGCAGTAAGCCCCGACCACGCGAGTCAATACTTTTGGCAATATAGCGTATGTTTGACGTCATGTAAGTGTTCTGGTCCATCTTGCCTTAAAATAAAAAATGTATAATATACAATAATATAAAACTCTTGTATAACTTCTTTGGAATCAACTCATTGTATCTGGGAAACACGTTGAGAATTCTGAAAGAATCATCTTTGTATGAATGGGTATAAATGTTGCCCTTTGTAGGATGGTATCTGCAGGGCCGGATTCCAGACAAGGCCAGCAAGGCCAGACCTCGGGGTGGCAGTGGGTGCAGGGGCGGCACCGCGGCTGAGAGGAGAGGACACATTTACTTTCATATCGTGAGGTCTCCCCTGTCATGGTGAGAGGAGAAAAAACAGAGGGAAGAGGAGGTGAGATAGTTCTTGGCAGCAGCAACCCCCCTCCCGGTTCTCAATGTCATTTTGTCATTTTCGGCAGCAGCACCCCCCAATGCTCAATGTCATTTTTGGCAGCAAAACACCCCCCCCCCCCTGCTTTTCAGTGTCCTGCCGAAAAAGTCCCCCCGGCGGATAATGTCCCCCCTGTACTGTGCAGGCGGGGGCAGCATTGAAGGACCTGGCCTTGGGGCGGCAAAGGGAGTAAATCCGGGCCTGGGTATCTGTGGGTGTTTTTTCGGGTTGTTTGTTTCAGGAGTTTCTAATCTTAATATTTTGAGATGATGGATATGTAGAACATTAAGAGCCGGTTCACACACATGCGGCAGTACTTTGAGGGGGGGCGACTCGGCAAGGCGATCTCAAGACGACTTGAGAGACAACTTGTAAAATGGCTTCTGTACTGAAGTCAATGCAAGTCGCCCCCAAAGTCGTACAGGAACCTTTTTCCAAGTCGGAACGATGATCTCCCGGGCTTTGGGGACCCGGTACCGGCTGGCTATAGGTCCCCTGGACCCCAAACTTAGCACACATGTAGGTCTTCCCCTACAAGTGTGCAAAGATTGTTGTCTGGGGGACCTACGGCTGGGGAGCACCGATTTTCAAAACCCAGGCACCCCTTCCATAGACTCCGATGTTAAACAGTAATTTCTCCAGTAAGTTTGGGGACCCGGTACTGGCCGGTCGTAGCTCCCCTGAACTTGACACACGTGGTCCCATTTTTCCTCTACAAGTGTGCAAAGTTTGTTGACTGGGGGACCTACGGCTGTGGAGCACCGATTTTTCAAAGCCGGGCACCCCTTCCATAGACTCCAATGTTAAACGGTAATTTCTCCAGTAAGTTTCTGGACCCGTTACCGGCCAGTCGTAGGTCCCCTGGACCCGGAACTTGGCACACAAGTAGCCCTATTTTTCCTCTAAAAGTGTGCAAAGTTTGTTGTCTGGGGGACCTACGGCTGGGGAGCACCGATTTTCAAAACCCAGGCACCCCTTCCATAGACTCCCATGTTAAACAGTAATTTCTCCAGTAAGTTTTGGGACCCGGTACTGGCTGGTCGTAGCTCCCCTGAACTTGACACACACGTGGTCCCATTTTTCCTCTACAAGTGTGCAAAGTTTGTTGACTGGGGGACCTACGGCTGTGGAGCACCGATTTTTCAAACTCAGGCACCCCTTCCATAGACTCCCATGTTAAACGTCAATCTAGTCATGGGCACAGTGAGGCATGGGCACAGTGAGGCATGGGCACAGTGAGGCATGGACACAGTGAGGCATGGACACAGTGAGGCATGGGCACAGTGAGGCATGGGCACAGTGAGGCATGGGCACAGTGAGGCATGGACACAGTGAGACATGCAGATGAACAC
The DNA here is from genome assembly GCA_029574335.1 of Rana kukunoris. NCBI lineage: Eukaryota > Metazoa > Chordata > Amphibia > Anura > Ranidae > Rana > Rana kukunoris. The sequence goes on along the minus strand of JAJQKJ010001635.1, from coordinate 282,190 downwards.
CCTAGGCTTATACTCGAGTCAATATGTTTTCCCAGTTTTTTTGTGATAAAATTAGGCGCCTCGGCTTATTTTCGGGTCAGCTTATACTCGAGTATATACGGTATATATATTTTTTTATTTAGTTACTTGTATGTTTTGGTATATATTTCTAGATTGAACATGTTTTCCTATTGGTGGAACTCAATGGACGTCTATCTTTTTTTTTTTTCCCTAACTACGAAAGCCTTTGAATTAAATAAGGGACATCGGTACACCAGGTCCATGACAGTTTTGAGCCGGTAAACATGTGGCTGTTGACTAAAAGGTCTGGAAAGATCAGACCTCGGCTGTCAAGGTTATAAATATTAGCGAGAGAGGGGCCGCGGTGACGTGGGAAGCTTGCTTTTCTGACAATTCTTCCATCAATAGAGGGGCTCTATCTGCATCACCACTTGTTAACAACTTACACCATTGATTTTCCCATTAGGATTACACAATTTTCTTCCTTAGAAGCTATTTTTATATTTGAACAAAACAATGTTCTTAGAACTGTTTATAAGGACTCTTTCAAAACATTGCGTCTATTAAAGTCTGAAAGTAAGACGAGACGCAACAACTCTTTCCAAGTGTGGCGGGAATGATGACGTGGTAGTCATCAAGAACTTGTTGGACTCTAGTGCATTGGAAGATCACATTGGCTGCATCCTAACATGGAGCCCTGATGAGGATAATGTATGTAAGAGCAGTTTGTTGTTTGACTACTACTCCACCACTGAAGCCTATTGGCATCATCCAGACCAGGGGTCTCCAAACTTTTCAAACAAAGGGCCACTTTATTGTCCTTCAGACTTTAGGAGGGTTGTATTGTGGCCAGCAGAGGCAGAAAATGTCATGGGCTCAGCATCAGTGAGAATAAATATGGCCTCGGGGTTGGTGGTCAATAGGAGGATTATTCCCCCTATTAGTAGGAGGAATAGTATCCCATCATTGGTATCCATGGAAAATATAGTGCCCCATTGTTGGTGTCAGTGGCAGGAATAGTGCCTCATATCAGTGGAAGGAATTGTCCCCCAAGGGCCGGTCTAAGGCTGGCAAAGGGCCACATCTGGCCCTCGGGCCGCAGTTTGGAGACCCCCGATCCAGACTATCTATTCTCATCCAGGGTTCTTTGGAACTCTAGGGGTTCCTCCAGAGGTTGTTGGTGGTCCCTTGAACCCATGTCAGGTGTTTGCTGCTATCTGGGGATCCAGTACAGAAACAAAGTAAGGTAACTCTTATGCCGCATACGCACAATCGGATTTTCCATCGGAAAAACCTTGGATGGTATTTCCGACAGAATTCCACTCAAGCTTGACCGTCAAGAACGCGGTGACGTACAACACTAGGACAAGCCAAGAAGATGAAGTTCAATGCTTCCGAGCATGCGTTGAATTGTTTCCGAGCATGCATCGGAATTTTGCATGTCGGAACTGCTACAATTTTTTTTCCTCTCAATCAAAGATTTTGCTCTCAATCTTTTGTTGGCAGAAATGAATTGCTACAGACGATCGGAATTTCCGATTGAAATTTTTTCCGTCTGAAAATTTGAGAACCAGCTCTCAAATTTTTGTTGGGGGAAATGTTTGTTGGCGGAAATTCCAACAGGAAGAGTGGAGCATACACACGGTCGGAATTTCTGACCAAAAGCTCACGTCAGACTTTGATTGTCGGAAATTCTGACCGTGTGTACGGGGCATTAAAAAGCATCACATACAAAAAAAAATGAGTTTTTAAGTAGCGATATAATACTTTGCTGTTTAATTTACATCACAATGTACCAACATCCCATTTGAAATCTTCAAAGTCGTAGGAAGAAGGATTAGAAAGGGGCACCCCCAAAAACAGGTACTGACCAGCATCGGCCCAAGTCATTGGATGGCCTTTGGAAGGAACCTGAAGGGATTGCTGGGCCCAACAGGAAGTTGTGACTTGGTGTGCACGAGCAGTAATTCCCATCAAGACACCTGAAATGGGGTCTTTATCAGTGGCGGTTCGTCCATAGAGGGCGATGGAGCGCCACCCCCTCTGGCTCTCACCGCCACTGAGTCTAATAACATAGAATTATGCATTGCACGAATCTATGTTATTATCGCCGCTGCCGCTGTTATTCAGATGGTCGGCGCTCATGTCCGGCCATCTGAATAACGCCAGCTGGTTGGCTGTACGGAAATGTCTATCAGAGCCAACAGCTCTGATAGGCTTTCCCAGTACAGCCCTCGGGTCCCGGAAGCTTATTCTTGGAACGCACAGACTGTACGCCCCTTGGATAAGATGACAGGCGTCTCAGCCAATCAGGTTGGCTGGTTCTGGCTACCGGTAACCTGATTGGCTGAGACGCCTGTCAGTCATCGAGGGCGGGAGAAGACATCGTGGGACGTGGATGCCTGACTACAGTAAAGGTAAGTGCCGGGGGGGGGGGGGGAGAGAGCAATTTACAGGGCACAGTGGGGACAATTGGCACAACGGCGACCATGGGCACAGTGGTGACAATGGATGGCACAGTGGCTGGTTTAATGGCATGGGACAGTGGTAACAATGGATGGCACAGTGGCTGGTTTAATGGCATGGAACAGTGGTGACAATGGATGGCACAGTGGCTGGTTTAATGGCATGGAACAGTGGTGACAATGGATGGCACAGTGGCTGGTTTAATGGCATGGAACAGTGGTGACAATGGATGGCACAGTGGCTGGTTTGATAGCATGGCACAGTGGTGACAATTGAGGGCACAGTGGCTGGTTTAATAGCATGGCACAGTGGTGCGAATAGATGGAACAGTGGCTGCATTTGATGGCATGGCACAGTGGTGCAAATTGGTGGCACAGTGGCTGCGTTTGGGCACAGTGAGACTGCAATTTTTTTCTTCCTTTGCGCCCCCCCCAAAAATTTTGAGCACCAGCCGCCACTGGTCTTATGAATAAACATTGTAAGGTCTAAGGTCATCCACCAGGATTTTTTTGGGTAGCTCGTGAGACCTAGTGTGATACAGCTTATTAAAACATATGATAAAAGTTTTTAAAAGTTCCACTCACATTTGGAAGTAAGATGGCAGGCATATTGTCACGTACCTGATGGACGAGCCTGACGTGCAGTGGGAAGGCTTTGCGTACAACCCTGGTTCAAGGGCCACCGATGTTGGGAACAGTGGTCACCAGAGTCAGGTGGTGTATGGGTGCCTGGATCGTCTTCCCAGAGTAGACCCGCAGGTGCAGACAGAAAGCAAGTAAGCACAGAGCTGTGGAGACACTGGATATGTGGTCAGACAAGCCGGGTTCTGTAACAGAGCAGCAAGCAAATATAACGATAGAATAGTCAGGAGGCAGGCAAAGTTCGGCAACAGGATATCAAGCGGTGCAGAGGTAGGCGTAGTCACACGGCAAGCCTGGGTCAGGATAACAGAGAGCAACGTAGTCAAGCAAGCTGGGTCATACACAGGAAACAGATCGGGATCTCAGGAACAGGATTCCACAGGTACAAGCTTCAGATCAGACAGCAAAGTCTCTGTGCAGCTGGGAGGTTTAAAGAAGGAGTCTTTTGGCACCAATCTCATCGGCGTGCACGTGCGCTTCCACGTTTTTAAGCGCCGGGAGGATCCCTGACAAAAATTATCCATGCGTTCCCTCTCCTCATTAGTATTAAGAATAATACTATGGGCCAGATTCAGGTAGACGGGCGCTTCTTTACTTTGGAGTAACGTTTCTCATTTACGTTACTCCGCCGTAACTTTAGGAGCAAGTACTGTTATTCACAAAGCACTTGCTCCTAAAGTTGCGCGGCGTAGCGAAAATGAGCCGGCGGAATTCAAATTGAGCGGGTAGAGGGCGTGTATTATGTTAACTATGCGCGATCCCGCGGCGAAAGTACTGCGTATGCGTCGACTGTCAGTGCGCATGCTCCAAATTCTTTCAGGGAACGTCAATGACGTCAATCCCCATTCACGGACGTTTTACGCAAACGACTCAAATTTTTTTTTTTTGACGCGATGACGACGGCCATACTTAACATAGGATACTCCACTAGGGGGCTGCTTTATCTTTACGCCGCGTATCTCTTACGGAAACGTCGGAAAGTCACTGCGTCGGGCCCGAATACGATCGTGAATTTCCGATTCCCGCTGATTAACATATTCTCGGCGTTAATCAGCGGGAACGCCCCGCACGCCATTTTTAAAATTGAAGTTCCGATACGACGGCGTAATACAATTACGCCGCTCGTATAGGAACTCCAACCCGGCGTTTCTTGTTTTCTGGTTACAGAAAACAAAAACGCCGGCTCAAAGTGACAGTTAGGCTGGAGTATCACTGATACTCCAGCCTAACTCTACCTGAATCTGGCCCTATGGGTCATTTTGTTTCTTTCATCACTTGGAAGAAGCAGGCCAAAGCTGGAAATGTTCACTGTACAACCTTAAAGTGGGCTTTTCAGTAATTCTGCAAACCTTCCCTTCACACTTCTGCCACTCTGTCCAGCAACCTTAGTCCTTTGCAGGGCCGGTTCTGGGACTAGGCAAACTAGGCAGCCACCTAGGGGGCGCTGGTAGGCTGCATTGATGTGCACTGGTGAGGCTGCATGTGACGGGCGCTGGTGAGGCTGAATTTGATGGGCGCTGGTGAGGCTGCATTTGATGGGCGCTGGTGAGGCTGCATTTGATGGGTGCTGGTAGGCTGTATTGATGGGCAATGGTGAGGCTGCATTTGATAGGCTCTGGTGAGCCTGCATTTGATGGGCGCTGGTAGGCTGTATAGATGGGCAGTGGTAAGGGTGCATTTGATGGGCGCTGGTGAGGCTGCATTTGATGGGCGCTGGTGAGGCTGCATTTGATGGGCGCTGGTAGGCTGCATTGACGGGTGCTGGTGAGGCTGCATTTTATGGGCGCTGGTGAGGCTGCATTTGATGGGCACTGGTGAGGCTGCATTTGATGGGCACTGGTGAGGCTGCATTTGATGGGCACTGGTAGGCTGCATTTGATGGGTGCTCGTGGGCTGCATTTGATGGGTGCTTCATTAAAAAAGTGGGGTATACATGGGCAGGGCAAAGGGGGTGGAGTCAGGGGTGGGGCCAAATGGGCGGCAAAATTAGGTTTTTGCCTAGAGTGTCAAAAATCCTTGCACCAGCCCTGGTCCTTTGTAAACTCCAACCCGTGCTCTTCACTACTGCAAAGGGAATCTGAGGTGGTGGGCAATTGGCCACCTTTGTCTCAAGTCATTGGATGGCCTTTGAAATGTACCTGAAGAGATTACAGTGTCCAACAGGGAGTTGTGACTGGGTGTGCACTTGCAGTAATTCATATCAAGACACCAGAAATAAGATTAAACATTGTAGGGTCCAAGGTCATTCAGAAGGTTTCTATGGATAGAATTCTTTCAAGGCACCAGGACAGTCGGTGTTTTTTGGGGGTGCCCCTTCCTCTTCCTCATTTATAAATGTAGTGGCAACTATGTACATAAAAGATTCTGCTAATTGTTTTGTATGCTTTTTAGTAGAGTAGGGGACTTTAAGAAGCTCTGCCAGTTTGTTTTGCTGTCTGTGCCCCATAATGCAAATCTCCCCTGGTGAAATGGTTGTCAGTAGGACAGGAAGTGAGAGAAAATCTCTAGGGTTGTCCCGAAACTAGTATCGGTATCGGGACCTATACCGAGCATTTGTGCGAGTACTTGTACTCGCACAAATGCTCCCGATGCCAGACCCGATACTTAGTCATGTGGCGGAGGGCGTCAGTAGGCGGATCAGGCCGCTTCAGGGGGCGGAGCGGGCGAGCGGATTCAGTTGGCGGGGAGGGCGGGCGGCGTCAGTAGGCGGAGTGGGCGGGGGTGGCCTCAGTGAGCGGAGCGGTCGCCGCCAGCTTGGACGTCCCGACGCCCATCTTGGCACACCCTGCGATTGGCCACAGTAAGCTAGCAGCTATCTTGTTACACCCAGCCCATATAGTTCGGGGGCTGGGTGTAACAAGATTTCTGCTGATACTTACTGATGCCGAGTGCAGGGTGTACCAAGATGGGCGCTGCAGCATAGCATTTCCTCATGTCATTTATTGCTGCATTTCAGTGCCTGCCCATAAGTGCCAGCCACCTGTCAGTGTCATCAGTGCCCATAAGTGCCGCCTATCAGTGCCATCTAATAGCGCCAGCCACCTATCGGTGCCCATAACTGCTGCCTATCAGAGCCAGCCACCTGTCAGTGCCATCAGTGCCCATAACTGTCACGTATCAGTGTCAGCCACCTGTCAGTGCCATCAGTGCCCATAAGTGCCGCCTATCGGTGCCATCAGTGCCACCTGTTACTGCAGTGCCCATAGGTGCCTACTTATTAGTACCCATCAGTCAGTGCCATTTATCAGTGCCCATCAGTCAAACTGTCACATGGCATTAAAAAAAGTATCTGTAATCGGTATCGGCGAGTATCGGTACTTGTACTCGGTCCTAAAAAAGTGGTATCGGGACAACCCTAGAAATCTCTTTAACGGAGCCCCAGATATCAGTAAAAAGCTGACAGGAATTCAGATTCATCCAAAGGCGGACTGACCATTGGAGCTCTCGGGCACTGCCAGAGGGCCCAATGCCACTAGGGGGCCCCATCAGGGTTGCCAGGTTCAATAAAACCAGGGACAGTATGTAAACATCTGTCCCTGATATGTCTGAAACCAACATGCTTTTGATGTGAAAATCCAGAGATTTTAGCTACCCTGTCTCCTGGCATGGTGGCCACCTGTAAGCCCGGGGCCCCAATAATCTTCTATTGCCCCGGCGCCCCATGACTTGTCAGTCCGCCCCTGGATTCATCCCATCCAAAACCAAGAAAAGGGAAAACGTTTTGACTGGGTTTGCAATTTTTTGAATACGTCGGACTCCAGGGGTATGTTATACATTCTACATGTTAATTTCGGTGGTCAACTTTTGGTCTTTTATGATAGTATTTTTTTTTTTTGTTGCAGTTCTAATGTTGGCTTTGGTGTTACTTTTACTGCTGCCTATACACTAGAAACATTGTGACAGTTTCATTTCGCTTATGATTGCATAAAATGACTGAGAGATGAAAGCGACCTACCACCGATGGCATCTATGACAATGTGGTAGGTCGCCTTGATCTTTTTCAGTCATGTTTCAAAGGTTACCTTGTTTACGTTTGATCTCCTTTATGATTGAAAGCTCAAAATGATGGAAATTACAACGGACTGCATTGGCAGGATAAGGGAAAGGGAAATTGGATGCCATTGTACATTTTTTTCAAAGGACGCAAATTATTTGTTGCTTGCCGACGACCATTAGGCAATATGCAAAATATTAAAAAATGGAGACCCAAACTGTTTTCCAACCAATTCTGTTCCAAAATGTAATAATTCCCTTTAGATTGTGATTAAGTGCTAGATATATTACATGATATGAAATGTAAAGCTATATAAATCCTGTATAATAATAATAGAATAAAAGGAGGTTTCTTTAATGCCATGTTTGCAAGAGGAGCAGCATCCAATAATAACTGGGGTATTGGGGTTTTTCACCCTGTCTGTCGACAGTTCTACCATATTGAACCGTTGGGTGATCAATTTTATCCCGTGAATACGTCTCTCCGGAGTGAAAAAAAGAAGTTTGGGCAATTACCCAAAAACCTTCCTGTTTGGGGGAGACGTAAGCGCTGCACACCCCAAAACAATATACCGTATATACTCGAGTATAAGCCGAATATAAGCTGAGACCCCCATTTTACCACAAAAAACTGGGAAGACATATTGACTCGAGTATAAGCCCAGGGTGTCCATCTGCATGCCTCACTGTGCCCATGCCTCACTGTGCCTTACTGTGCCCATGCCTCACTATGTCCAGGTCCATGCCTTACTGTGCCCGTGCCTCACTGTGTCCATGTGCATGCCTCATTATGCTTTACTGTGCCCAGGTACATGCCTTACTGTGCCCATGCCTCACTGTGTCCATGCCTCACTGTGCCTTACTGTGCCCATGCTTCACTGTGTCCAGGTCCATGCCTTACTGTGCCCGTGCCTCACTGTGTCCATGTGCATGCCTCACTGTGCTTTACTGTGCCCAGGTCCATGCCTTACTGTGCCCATGCCTCACTGTGTCCATGCCTCACTGTGCCTTAATGTGGCCATGCCTCACTGTGTCTAGGTCCATGCCTTACTGTGCCCATGCCTCACTGTGCCCATGCCTCACTGTGCCTTACTGTGCCCATGCCTCACTGTGTCCAGGTCCATGCCTTACTGTGCCCGTGCCTCACTGTGTCCATGTGCATGCCTCACTGTGCCTCACTGTGTCCAGGTCCATGCCTTACTGTGCCCATGCCTCACTGTGTCCATGTGCATGCCTCACTGTGCCTTACTGTGCCCGTGCCTCACTGTGTCCAGGTCCATGCCTTACTGTGCCCATGCCTCACTGTGTCCATGTGCATGCCTCACTGTGCCTTAGTGTGCCCATGCCTCACTGTGTCCAGGTCCATGCCTTACTGTGCCCATGCCTCACTGTGCCCATGCCTCACTGTGCCCAATCTCCCTACCAGATCACTGGTGCTGTGTGACTAGTTTGACGTTTAACATGGGAGTCTATGGAAGGGGTGCCCGGCTTTGAAAAATCGGTGCTCCCCGGCCGTAGGTCCCCCGGACAATAAGCTATGTACACTTGTAGAGGAGGAGTGGGGCTACAAGTGTGCCAAGTTTGGGGTCTAGTCAAAAAGAAAATGACCTCAAAAGGTCTGGGATTTTATGGGCAATGAATGAAATAAAAAAATATATAAAAAATATACGTATTTTAATACAAAAAATAGAAAATTTACACAGAATAATCACAAAGATACAAACATAAACCACAAAGTGGTAAATTTAAAGTACATAGAATGACAGTGCGCATGTAGAAATGATCGGTATTATCTGCATATGAACCTCAAGGACCTAAAGTAGAGGTTCCTGAAGGTATCAGACAGCTGACCAACGCGTTTCGAAATATATGGATATATACTATTTTCAAATGCAAAGTGCATTTTTTGATTATTTATTCTGCAATTTCAGAGACGCTGTTTTCCCTGAGGAAGAAAATAGTATATATCCATATATTTCGAAACGCGTTGGTCAGCTGTCTGATACCTTCAGGAACCTCTACTTTAGGTCCTTGAGGTTCATATGCAGATAATACCTATCATTTCTACATGCGTACTGTCATTCTAAGTACTTGTTTTTTAAATTTACCACTTTGTGGTTTATGTTTGTATCTTTGTGATTATTCTGTGTAAATTTTCTATTTTGTGTATTAAAATACATATATTTTTTTATTTTATTCATTGCCCATAAAATCCCAGACCTTTTGAGATCATTTTCTTTTTGACTAACCAAGGATGGTGGCAATTCAAATGCCAGATTGTTGGGAGTATACTTTTTTCTAAGTTTGGGGTCTAGGGGACCTACGGCTGGCCAGGATCAGACACACAAATTTGAAGATGGACCCAGACTTGAGTATAAGCCGGCTTATACTCGAGTATATACGGTAATATGGAACAGTTTCCCTATATGGGGCTTTGGCCAGAAATATAGTAAGATCAAAAGAAATGTAGAATGGATAGCAAAAGGGATTTATTTATTTAGAGATAGACAGATGTCATAATGTGGTTAAAATACAACATATAAAAACCGGCCAAATAGTGCATTCCACAGTATAGCATATAAACAAGATTACACAAAATTTTACACATTGAGATGCTAAAAGGTGTTTAAATCCCAATGCGTTTCGACCTATAAACGATCATCTTCAGGGGAATAGTTGGCTGTATAAGACACATTAAATATCTTGAGAATTTCAAAACATATCATCACAAATCCCATTATGGATTTAAAAAATACTATATTCACATATGCCTTGCTTGGAAATCTCCTTTCTCATTTGGGCATTGTAATGGAACCCCAAATGGGACAGGGGTTAAAGCCATTTAAGATATTCCATTCCCGAACCCAAGACAGCTACCGACACTCCACAGTCAGGCAAACAAACCCCAATAACGAGACACACAGCTCTGTTTGAGGTTCCACGTGAATAGACCCTTTAATGAGAAATACAGGTTCTTATATACAGTAAGGCCGCGTACACATGATCAGTCCATCCGATGAGAACGGTCCGAAGCTGACTGATGGTCTGATGTGCCTACACACAATCAGTTAAAAAAATGACCGTGTCAGAACACGGTGAGGTAAAACACAACGACGTGCTGAAAAAAATTAAGTTCAATGCTTCCAAGCATGGGTCAACTTGATTCTGAGCATGCGTGTATTTTTAACCGATGGTCCTGCGTTCTAACGATCGGTTTTGACCTATCGGTTAGGCGTTTATTGGTTAAATTTTAAAGCAAGTTCTCTTTTTTTTAACGGATAACTGACCGATGGGGCCCACACATGATTGGTTTGGACCTTCAGTCCGTTTCCATCGGTTTTGACCGATCGTGTGTACACGGCTTTAGAGAAGGTAACCAGAACATAAATTAGCATGAGATAATTAACGAATCATTTACCCAGACTAGGTGACTCCGAGATATGACCTTTCAAGGTAGACATCCCGGCTCCTCTCACCTGCTATACAAAACACATTCTTTAAGTAGAGATTCTGGCCTTTAGACTGTCTGTTAACTTGCAATACACACATTAACATCAATAGACCTTCACACAATACAGGGTCAATTAGCACAACACAATGGAAGATCCTTAGAAGCCATTATAGATTCATTTACATCACAGTAGCAGACTTAATAACTACAGCAAGCTTTATAGTACACAACAGCCAGGTAGCTGGAGGTGATGACATCTTTCAATTAACCTGTTGAATTCAGAATTAACAACCAGTAATAGTTCAAGATATCCTGGCATATATTGTGAATTACAGACCCATGTTAAAGCAATTCAAGATATGTCCATTATTTCCTGGCTCATACTTTGTAAGAGCTTCTGGATTCCACGGGCCCTCCCGTTACAGGCATAATCAATATCACCAATATTTTTTAGACCCGGGGAACATTCAAGTCTGGCAGATTGGGATTGGAGTATCCTCCTTCTGATCTGCACAGTTGTAGAAAAGAGAGATATATCTTTTGAAATTCAGTTATATCCACCCATTGAGTGAGCGGATCTCCGCAATTAAAGATTTGATATCATTTTGGAATCCAAGTCGTGAGTTCAGTGCAACGTAACAAGGCAGTTAGCTAAACCCTGAATCATATACATCTTTTATTATGTCAGTTTTGTCACCTATACTGAACCCTGATTGGACAAATCATGGTTATTTTTTTTTTAATTCACTTTGTAGATATTAAATAGAAAGGCAGTTAACCATGAGCTTGTTTGCTGATTTCCTGTTTCCTGTAAGAAACCATGTCTTTTTCCCTTAATCCTTAATGTGTTTTGCCAAATTGTAGAGAAAAAAAAATGTTTCTTTGTTTAACCCCTTCACTCCTGAGAGCCTCCTTCAGTCTCTGTGAGAAACTCCAGGTTCGTTGATGACGTACAACAGTGCCCTTAACATTGAGCATTGAAGTGCTTTTGTGTTCATAAAAATTCCGGGAGCTCGGAGAAGGGGAAACTCTTGAAACTCACGCACACTTTGTATTCAGCTACAGTTCACATCCCCGAACTTCTCCATTTTGTTTATTGGGAAAGCTTTTTAATTAAAAAGTTTAAGCTCCACTAAGGGTTTGAAAAGGAGCATTGTTTTGTTTTGAAATTCCAAGAAGTGCGGTCATTATTTGGCTCCTTTTGACGCGCTTGTGTTCGAACAGGCTAATTACTCAGGGGTGAAGGGGTAAACCGAGCATGGGGCACCAGTTTTTTTTTATGTTTTTGTTTTTTTGTGTTTTTGAGGCACTGGAAAGATGCAAGAATCACTTTTGTTCATGATATGGTTTAATATAGAAGAGACTGAGCATTAACTGTTGTTTTCAAGTCATCTGTTTTACAAGAGTATTCAAGCCTGGGAGGAACAAATAACGCCAAGACTTAAAAGGCGGTGTTCATGTTCCCATCTTCTTTTGGATGTAATGGCATTGGGTTATGTACAAAAACGGAAATAGACCTTGATGGTTATCAACAGATGAGAAAAAAAAATATTTTATGATTTTAAGTAATGTTGAGAAGCCCTCAAAACCATTGATGATTTTTTGGTCTATAAATACTGGGTTGTTATTATTATGAACTGATTGGCTGCATCGGTTGGTCATTGGATCATTCAACAAGATTGGTTGTCTTTGTTGTAAAAGTAAAACATTGATGGGAAAAAGGTGACATATTGGTCTCTTCCATATTAATATTTTAAAGGGGTTGTAAAGGTAATTTTTCCCCCCTAAATAGCTTCCTTTACCTTGCTTCACTTACCTCATCCTTCCATTTTGCTTTTAAATGTCCTTATTTCTTCTGAGAAATCCTATCTTCCTGCTGTTCTGTCTGTAACTCCACACAGTAATGCGAGGCTTTCTTCCTGGTGTGGAGAAAGCCTCTTGAGGGGGCGAGCAGGAGTGTCAGGATGCCCGCTAACACACAGCTCCTTTCTCTATCCTCAAAGTAGAGAGTGTCCTGACTTGCCTGCTCGCCCCCTCCCCCTCAAGAGGCTTTCTTCACACCAGGGAGAAAGCCTCACATTACTGTGTATAGTTACAGTCAGAAGATCAGGAAGTGAGAATTTCTCAGAAGAAATAAGGACATTTAAAAGCAAAATGGAAGGATGAGGTAAGTGAAGGAGGACTGCACTAAGGTAAAGGAAGCTATTTAGGGGGAAAATAATGTACCTTTACAACCTCTTTAAGGACCTGGGAAGGGTGAGCAAATAAACCTTTTCTATAATTTTCTGGAGATCTTAAAAGATCCCGGACTTAAAGTAGAACTAAACATATTACATGCCCAGAATTATCAAGACGTCACCAGGTTCGGTGTTTTTTATTGATGTTCTGACATAACCTTACGTCTTTTCTTTAAAAAATAAAAGAGCTTAGAAAGTGGTTCACTAGAGTGTTCCTTAAAAGTATGAGAATATCATCTGTGAACTCCAAAGTAACTTTTATTTACAAAGCAATTTCTAAAACACTGTCAGTTCATCTGTGGCCAGATAACATGTGTACCCCGTTGGAGTCAGGAGTGAACCCTATAGCAGACTGCTGTGTATGGACCACAGAGTGGATATGGATGAGAGGTTTGCTGGGGCACCAGCAGGGAACCCTACAGGGGGCTTGAGCCCAAGATTCCCCAGGGTGCGGGGTCTAAGACCCAGCTTGGTGTTCACCGCAGCCTCTAGTGGTGAGGATGGCCTTTCGCTGCAGCTGGATCCAAGTCGCGGCCCCCGGAGTCCCCTAGGTCACGCTCCGTAGGAAGAGAGGGGAAGCAGCCACACAGGACACAAGAGATAGTGGAGGGTAACCCGAGGTCGGGGCAACAAGCAGACGAGGATAACCAAGGGACAGGCCAAGGGTCAGGGTCACAGGCAAACAGGAGTAGTAGAAGACAAGCTAAAGTCGGAAAACTGAGAAAACGTAGCACGTGGCAAGCAGGAACACAATATTAACAAACAACGTTGATCAGCAAAGCAGACCTGCAGTGCAGTGGTTAATATAGAGTTCCTGGCATGGCCTGGGGTGGAGCCATACAGGGCAGCCAGATAAGGGAGCCTGGCCTCTAATGAACACATGGAGAGAAGGTAAGTTGCCAGACATACTACATATTCATGACAAACACAAAGTTAATTTTATTATAAATGTATTTTATATACTTTGTAGTAAAGGTTTGGGGGTATCCTTTAGCACCCGTGTTAAATTTTGAAGTAATTAACTAACTAGGCGCCTAAGGACGACACTTTTAAAATTAACTTTTGCTAGCTGGAAGTTACCATAATAACCATTGATAAAAAAACACAATAAACATACTAAAACAACAAATTTTGTCTGTTACACTACGCTACCTGCTTCTTTTTTTTTTTTAGAAAATGTGGCTAAAAGTGTTAACCTAAAACAATTTAGGGCTGTTACCGATGATGGGTTACTATTTTCGGAAACCGTGGCAACGACCAGCAAGCAAAAATAATTTTCTGAACAAAGAGAGGTTGTCTTTGTTTTAGTTCTTCTTTAAGACTTATTGCTGATGGGTTCTTATCTTTCTTTCTGTTTAAAAAAAAAAAAAAAGTGAAGTATATTTTTGATTTTGTTTCAGTATTTTTGATTTTAATTGCAGTCAGATGACCATGCCTCTTTACGGCATGACCCTCAAATGTTCCAAGTGCGGAGTTCTGTCCTCGGCAGAAGTGTCGGCCACAGCCACCAGTAATGCCATGTTAGTTTTTTTTCTAATTTCTGACTTATTTGCTTTCTCCTTTTTTTTTTTCTTTTATTTGTATGTTTGTTTGAATTTTCTTTAGTTTCACGACTCATTACTCTTTTTTTTTTATTTTCTTTATGTTTTTATTTGTTCTAATGTTTGTATGTATTTTTTTATTTATTTTTTGCCCGCTCAGCAGCTACACAATGTCAAATGCTTCTGTCCATTAACATCTATCTTTGGGTTCAGATGATGTTCCAATAAGATCTTCCATTGTATATTTCGGCCTCTGCATTTCATACATAATTTTTTTTTAATTCGGCTACCTCATTTGGTGAAATTAAGAAATGTATGGATCAATTACCTCCCAGATGTTTTAGTTTTTAGAGTAACTGCCACAGAATTCCTTTTGTTATGGCGCCCGTATGGTCAATGGCAGCTCTTGGGACTTCCTAGGTTGAAAATGTCATAGGGGCTTTCATGACGTCTTCAAGGCTCATTGGACGTTTTTTAGCATCATAGTGGCTAACTTTATTTTATTTTATTTTTTTTACTACAAAAACCTTTCTCCATTTTTTTTTTTATTCATCTTTATGGTGTATAGTGTTGGCAGTGATTGTGCATATGTTGGCTTGCCATGCGTGTGAATGTCAAAGGATGTACATCAGGGGTGCCCAACCTTTTGAAGAGCGAAAGGCCATTTAAGCAACTTGGTAACCAGTCGAGGGTCACAATGAGCGGGCGGATGACCGGTCACGACTACTCTATAGGCCATCCGATCCGCCAGCCGAAAGGGGAGGAATCCCCTTCTGTTTTTTCGGATTGGAGGTAGGTGGGCGTAAACGGACATCTGTCTCTCCATAGAGGTGAACTGAGGGTCCCATTTGGTCAGGCTGATCGTGTGAAAAGGGCCCAAGACTGCTTTCACAGTGATGTTCTGTGGTTTACCAGTAGTGCACCTGTGTCTATCCTGCGGGTTAACTGAACTTTGCCGTAGGCTCTGCCTGTGGCAAAAGCCGGCGCTGTACAGGAAGCATCGGCTTATGGGGCTCTGCTCCACAGCCACTTTCTTCCTCCACCACCAGCTTCATTCACAACACTGATGCTGTGGTATGGTGGGTCGGCAACCTGCGATCTGGGCTTGCCAACCCACCATTCCAGAGCAGAAGGTCGCGGGCCACATCAGAGGGCTCTGTGGGCCACATGTGGCCCCCGGGCCACTGGTTGGCCACCCCTGATGTACATAAACCACCACAAAATAATATCTCCTCTTAGGACAGTCAAAGTTATAGTCAAGTTTTTTTTTCTCTTAGAATAGTTGAAATTAATTGTATAGCATCTAAAAAGTTATAAAGATTCATTTAAAAAACAGCTCTAGAGATAAGTTATTATTGTTACTTTTAGTTTTAAAGTCTTATGTAGAGTAGTGAAGGTTTAGTGTCCATTTTAGGCTCTCAGTTTAATGTAATCCGTTTCGATATTGTGATGATATTTGTATCCCATCTAATATTTTTTCAAATAATTAAAATCTATTGAAAATATTTTAATAAAAATTCCCCAAAATTTAAGTTAAATTCACGGTCGTGCATATTCAATTCAGGTAGATCTTATTTATTGACATTTATGTCATTTATAATATAAAAAAAAGTGGTCTTTTTTTTTTTTTCAAACGCCTGGTTAAAAATAATATGGAATTATTGTAGCATAATTCCTACTATCTAGATGTTACTTTAATAACACTTGTCTTCATAAAGTCTTAAAATCCGATGGAATTTTTCGTCGGAATTCCGTTCAAGCTGTCTTGAATACACACTGTCAGACCAAATTCCGATCGTCCAAAAATGCGGTGACGTAAAACACTACGACGAGCCGAGAAAAAAAAAAGTTCAATGCTTCCGAGTCGAATGCTGCGTCGACTTGATTAGAACCTTAGGGTGTTCTAATTCCTTGATTAGGAATCGGAACACCCTAATAACACAGATGCCGGCTTGTCTTCATAAAGTCTTAAGAAGGGAATTAGAACACCCTAAAAGGTTTATATGAGGGTTCTCCAAAAAGTTTCCACACTTTTTTCTATATATTTAATA
Organism: Rana kukunoris; assembly: GCA_029574335.1. Classification (NCBI taxonomy): domain Eukaryota; kingdom Metazoa; phylum Chordata; class Amphibia; order Anura; family Ranidae; genus Rana; species Rana kukunoris. The sequence continues at coordinate 265,810 of JAJQKJ010001635.1, read as the reverse complement.
AAACAAAGTGTGGACACTTTACAAAAAAAAAAAAAAAATGAATAAAGAGGCAGAGATGAGAGTCATATATACAAATATGACTCTCTTCTCTGCCTCTTTATTTATTAAAAAAAAAAAATGTTTAAATCCTCTCAGCAAATTCCTTTGTTCTTTTTGTTTTTTGTTCAATTTTTTCACTATTTTTCTAAGAACAGAGAAAACTGAGTACTGTCCGTGATACTTTATTATTTTTTTTTATAAAAAAAAGTATATAAAAAAGTATCACGGACAGTACTCACAATTGCACTAATACGGTTACAATCACGTCGTCTAAGAACAGAGAAATTGATATTAACATTAGGGTGAAGTGGTTTGCTCGATGCTTAGGAAAATTGAGAATAAATGAAAGGACGTAGAATAAATTATATTTTTAATTGTTTATAAGTTTAGATAAAAAAAAAAAAAAAAAAACAGAAAATGTATTCTACATTTTGTGTCTTAGTCAACTTTTTTTTATGTATTTTTTTTTAGTAATTTAGCACAAAAAAAAATTGAGCTGCTTACTGCCCTGTGGATGTCTTTGTTGGGGTAGCATTCTGTCAGCGTCTTATATTCTCAGAACTTTGATGATGCTTTTTTTTTTATGAAGTGGTGTTGTTTTTTACAGCGCTCTTCAGTTGGATAGTACAAACACACAGAAACCTGTAGCTGAAGTGCATACTAAGTGCAAGCCTAATCGATGCAGAAGGTATGCGTTCTCCGAATGCAAGGGCTTGTGACGTGAATGAACAAATGTGCGTCTATGTGTGAGGGCGGCCCTAATGGTCTCTATAGAGTACATTGTACGTTTATAGTAGGATACAAGATACATATATATATATATATATATATACCCTCCCCCGCTTCTAGGAGCTGCTGGTCTCTTATTAAAAATGTGTAGGTGTTCTTAACAAACTGGCAACCAGTGTCGGGATGAGGTCGTCTAGAGCCCAAGGCGAACATTCCAAACCGTGCCCCCTCCCCCAAGATGTATGAATCAGCAAAATGCCCCCCCCCCAAAAAAAAATATATGGAGCTCTAATCTGCATGGTTATCCCCTAAACATAAATCCCCCCTCCTGCACAAATCACACCCCCAGCACAAATCCTCTACCCCCTCAAATTTCCCCCTACAAATACACATTCCCCCCTAAATTTCCCCTCCTAGCACACATACCTCCAAATCATCCCTACTAACACAACCCCCCTTAAAAAAAAAAGAAAATCCCCTCCTAGCACAACAGCCCTCTCAGTGGCGTAGCGTGGGTTGTCAGCGCCTGGGACGAGGCAAGTAATTTGCGCCCCCCGGACCCATGGACTTGCCTATTTTCAGCTAGCTCCAGTCTGGTCACATGATCCACTGTGTGAAACAGCGGTGGCTGTAGGGAAGAGGAGAGTGTGCTTAATAATGACTGGTAAAGCCTGGAGTGGTGTCATCATGCATATTTTCCTATGTCCCATCTGTTGTTTATCGCTCCCTCCTCTCCAAACTCGTGACAGCGCCCCTCTAACTTTTGCGCCCGGGGCGGTGTCCCCCCTTGCACCCCCCACGCTACGCCACTGCCCCCTCCCCTCTACCATATCATCGTTTCTAACACAAACCCCCCCCCCCCAATTCCACCCTTCTAGCACATATCCTCCCAACACAAATCCCCCCTAAATCACCACTCCTCACACATCCCCCTACAAAAAAAATATCCTCCTAGCACAAATACCACCCAATTATCTCTACTAGCACAACCCCCCCCCCAAAAAAAAAATAATTAAATAGTATCACCTCTTTCCAGCACAACCCCCCAATTCCACCCTTCTAGTACATATCCTCTTCCTCCATTCCCCTACCAACACAAATCTCCCTAAACCACCACTCCTAACACCCCCCCCCCAAATTTCCCCTCCTAGAACAATTCTTACCCCTTGTTGTACCCCAAATTCCCCCTTCCAACACATATCCCCAGTCTCCTTACAGCACCCATCCCTCCCTTCACCGCCACCACATGGTACCAAAGTGCCCAGAGCAGCCTCCTCTTGTGTCCACCCCTTGCCTCAGCCCTGCTGACAACAGGCACCAGTCTATTTACTCAGGCATGGATTCTGCAAAACAGTAGAAGGTGGCAGTTTAACTTCCTATGGATACTTACAGTAGTTGTCCACATTATCACAATCCTCCCCTTCTCTAATTTCCGAAACAAAATTAGCGTGGAAGCTTCATGCCAGTAGCTGTGACCATTTTTGGCTTCACCTGCATCTATTTCAAACATTTTATAATTTAATATTTGCAATATTTCCTAGCCTCTGTTTTTATACAATAGCACATTATTATTATTTTTTTAATTAAATCTTAAAAAAAAAAAAAAAAAAAATTGAATGGTATCAAATTTATTGTAAGGAAACTAAGGCCTAGATTCACAAAGCGATTACGCCTGTGTAAATGTTGTTAGACAGGAGTAATTTCGATTTACGAGCGTTTTTACGCTAGTCGAAATCCTCAAACCATGAAAAGACACCTGCGTGCTAAATTTCGACTTTATTACGTGTTAGTACGCCTTCAGATCTACGCTGCCTGAAAATTGCGGCCACTGGGCGGACTTCCTGTTGTTTTTCACCTTCATGGTATGCTAATGAGCTTTTGCCTGGAATCCACAAAATTTCGCTCTTCAAACGCAATCTCTTACGGCACCTTTAGTCATCTTTTTTTTCCGTTTCACTATACCAGCTTTTTGCTGGTCTAATATTAGACAGCCCATGTTAAGTATGGCCGTCGTTCCCGCGTCGAATTTCAACGTTTTTCGATTTCTTTTATTATTTTTAACGTAAGTCGTCCGGGAATAGGAATGTTCGTAAACGCCGCTACTCAAACAACGAATGACGTCACGACGTGATTTCGCGCAATGCACGGCGGGAAATTCCTGAACAGAGCATGCGCAGTTCGATCGTCGCGGGGACGCGCTTAATTTAAATGCTTCACGCCCCCTACTCACGTATTTCGATTGCGCGGCGGAAAAAAAATACGATACAATAGCGTACGCGCAAAAAAACTACCTGAATTCGGCGTAGAGTCTGGTGATAGACGGCAGCGTAGCGTATTTCGATTACGCAGCGGAAGATTACATCTATGTGAATCTGCCCCTAAGAATTTATTGTAAACGATTGTTTCTTACTTGCCTTCTTAACTCTTAATAGATATTGTAGAAATGTTGTTTTAATTTGGTTAAATTTAGTTTAAATTTAATTAAATTAATTTGGTGAGTTAAGACATGAACACATTAAAAGAATATATAAATATATTATATATATATATATATATATATATATATATATATATATATATATATATATATATATATATATATATATATTTACTTGTTTATATATATATATATGTATATATATATATTTATACATACAAAAAAAGTTGTAATGTCAACACATCAACACTATGAGCTGATCAACACCATTAAAATACTGCATACCGAGTAGATTGCCATGAAACGGATAGTAATTCTGCCAATTAGGATAACATTTCTTTACTATTTATTTATTTTAAGGGTAAGAAATTGTTCCATTCAATTTCCAGATTCCATGAAAATTTTATAGGACAGAAATGCCTTAAAATTTTAACACAAATTTAATTATTATTATCCATTTTATTTTTGCGCCCAATTGCAACAAAATCCTATCAGAAAATGCCATTTTTTTGAGCTGTCATTTTTAGGATCTAGGCTTTTTAAATGTCGATTTTTGGAACTTATTTGTATTTTGCATTTACTGAAAATCAACTAAAAAAAAAAAAATGCATGGTCTGCATGCTTATTAATTCATGGCATGGGGTGACTGGGTCATAACTGAAGTCTCCATTTGTAAATGTGATAAAAAAAAAAAGAAATGAAAGGATAGATTAGAATTGTTTACAATATTTATTACTGGTTGAAATACACAGTATTTTTTTTTATATTTTGTATCTTGTTGTTCCAATGCAATATGTTTTTTGAAATGGTTACTTTGCTTTTGAGGCAAAATACAAAAACATAACAATATAACAATTTCATCTATTTTTTTTATTTTTTTTTACTTGACCGCCATATTTACTGATGGAGAAAATGGTGGCAATGTGGTCTCTAAAATTCTTATTTTATTTTATACAATCAACCCAGTACAGCCCACTGAAAATGGACACAACATTTGTTTACATTTTTTTTAACTTTACTGTTTAAATGTTTTTTTTTTTTTTACACAATTATAATTTAATGATATGCTGTTTAGTTTTTAGCTTTTATTTTATTTTTTCGTTTCTTTATGTCTGGCTTTTTACATTTATTCTTTGTCTCGGTGTAACAAGAGTCTCTAAGCTATGGAATCAAAGGACATACATTACTTTTCTGGATTTTTTTTTCTGAAATCAGTTGAATTACAGTTAGTGTCTGATTTTTTTTTTTTTGCTTGTGGCAGTATTTTATGTTTAGTGTGACATTGAGGTTCTATCTTATTTATGTTCGTCTATTTTTTTTTTCTTTAGCAATGTCAGCATTTTTATCAGTATAGAATCCCTCCTCAGTATAGAATCCCCCCTCAGTGCAGATCCCCCATCAGTATAGAATCCCCCCTCAGTGCAGATCCCCCATCAGTATAGAATACACCTTCAGTGCAGATTCCCCATCAGTATAGAATCCCCCATCAGTATAGAATCCCCCCTCAGTGCAGATCCCCCATCAGTATAGAATACCCCTTCAGTGCAGATTCCCCATCAGTATAGAATCCCCCCTCAGTGCAGATTCCCCATCAGTATAGAATCCCCCTCAGTGCAGATTCCCCATCAGTATAGAATCCGCCCTCAGTATAGAATCCCCCCTCAGTGCAGATCCCCCATCAGTATAGAATACCCCTTCAGTGCAGATTCCCCATCAGTATAGAATCCCCCCTCAGTGCAGATTCCCCATCAGTATAGAATCCCCCCTCAGTGCAGATCCCCCATCAGTATAGAATACCCCTTCAGTGCAGATTCCCCATCAGTATAGAATCCCCCCTCAGTGCAGATTCCCCATCAGTATAGAATCCCCCCTCAGTGCAGATCCCACATCAGTATAGAATACCCCTTCAGTGCAGATTCCCCATCAGTATAGAATCCCCCCTCAGTGCAGATTCCCCATCAGTATAGAATCCCCCCTCAGTGCAGATCCCCCATCAGTATAGAATACCCCTTCAGTGCAGATTCCCCATCAGTATAGAATCCCCCCTCAATGCAGATTCCCCATCAGTATAGAATCCCCCATCAGTATAGAATCCCCCCTCAGTGCAGATCCCCCATCAGTATACAATACCCCTTCAGTGCAGATTCCCCATCAGTATAGAATCCCCCCTCAGTGCAGATTCCCCATCAGTATAGAATCCCCCCTCAGTGCAGATTCCCCATCAGTATAGAATCCCCCCTCAGTGCAGATCCCCCATCAGTATAGAATACCCCTTCAGTGCAGATTCCCCATCAGTATAGAATCCCCCCTCAGTGCAGATTCCCCATCAGTATAGAATCCCCCCTCAGTGCAGATCCCCCATCAGTATAGAATACCCCTTCAGTGCAGATTCCCCATCAGTATAGAATCCCCCCTCAATGCAGATTCCCCATCAGTATAGAATCCCCCATCAGTATAGAATCCCCCCTCAGTGCAGATCCCCCATCAGTATACAATACCCCTTCAGTGCAGATTCCCCATCAGTATAGAATCCCCCCTCAGTGCAGATTCCCCATCAGTATAGAATCCCCCCTCAGTGCAGATCTCCCATCAGTACAGAATCCCCCCTCAGTGCAGACCCCCCTATCAGTATAGAATCCCATGGGGGTGTTGAGAAGAACGATTAGGTTGGTATTTTGAGACTAGGTCAGTGATGTAGCTGGGGGGCGAGTTGTGGAGGGCTTTATAAGTAGTTGTTAGTATTTTGAATTTAATTTGTTGGGTGAGCAGAAGCCAGTGGAGGGATTGGCAGAGAGGGGTAGCAGACGCTGAGTGATTGGTAAGGTGGATGAGTCTGGCAGCAGCATTCATGATGGATTGAAGGGGGATAGACGATGTAGAGGTAAGCCAATGAGGAGGGAGTTGCAGTAGTCGAGGCGAGAGATGGCCAGGAAGTGAATTATGTCACACCATATTTGCACATCAGTCTTACAAGCGCACTTTTTTTTGGAAAAGATACATTTTTTTTAACTTAAAAAATAAGACAAAAACAAAGTTAGCCCAATTTTTTTATATTGTGAAAGATAATCTTACGTCGAGTAAATTGATACCCAACATGCCACGTTTCGAAATTGCGCCCGCTCGTGGAATGGCGACAAATTTTTAACCCTAAAAATCTCCATAGGCGACATTTAAAAAAAATTCTACAGGTTGCATGTTTTGAGTTCTAGGGCTAGAATTATTGCTCTTGCTTTAACGATCGCAGCGATACCTCACATGTGTGGTATGAACACCGTTTTCATATGCGGGCGCTGCTCACGTATGCGTTCGCTTCTGGGCGCAAGCTCGTTGGGGAGGGGCACATTTATAAAAAAAAAAAATAATCTTATTTATTATACTTTTTTTTTTTTACACTGTTCTTTTTAAAAAAAATGGGTCACTTTTATTCCTATTGCAAGGAATGTAAACATCCCCTGTAATAGAAAAAAAAAAAAAAAACAGGACAGGTCCTCTTAAATAGGAGATCTGGGGTCAAAAAGACCTCACATCTGATATTTACACTAATTTATAAAAAATGTAATTTGAAGAAAAAAAATGGCCCTTTAAGAACTATGGACGGAAGTGACGTTTTTGACGTCGCTTCCGCCCTGCTATGGTATGGAGACAGGTGGGGGCCATCTTACCCTCACTCGTCTCCATATTCAGAAAGGAGAAGGACCCGATCGCCTCACTCCGGTAAGCCCTCTCCCGCCGCTGATAACGGTGATCTTGCGGCGGATCCGCCGCAGAGACCACCATTATCGGAAACTGGATCGCCGACTGAAGACAAGGATACCGGGGGTTATGGCAGCTAGCTGCTATTATAACAGAGATATCCCTCTTCAAAGTGCCGACGTACAGGGCTGCTGTTAGAAACCATGGGGCCCCCGTACATCCTACCTGGCAGGGCCCCCCGAAATTATAAAGAACAAAATTCACAAAAAATTACACTAAAATCAGTATCAGTAGCCATAAACACAACAAAGAACCCGTGTGAATTGGAGCTTTTCAAATTATTTTTTACATTCCTTAAAAAAAAAGAAAAAAGTATAATTTTTTTTAAATTATTATATTTAAAAAAATTATTTTACTTTACAATTAAAAAAATATATTTATTACAATTTTAAAATCAGGGAGGGGGATTAGTGCGGGGGAAGTAAATACAAGAATGATGCCTTGTGTCTGTGTCTGAAATAACAAATCAGATCATCACAGAGTGGAGCTGTGGATATGAATTTAAGTGCCACCTCCCCGATAACTCAGATTTGAAAAAAACAATATGGCAGATGATGGACTTTGGAGGCGTATTATATTAAAAATTGAATATTTATTTAAAAAAGACATAAAAAACATTAAACATATAAATCACAGATAAGGCCGTTCCTAAGAATGCCTAAGAACACAAATGTCACATGTGTCTGTGTCTCTCCCTGCAGCAGCTGAAAGCCAGTGGGAATGGGAGAAGCCATCTTTCAGCTGCTGCAAAGAACCGCACAGGGAATCCTTCTGTAATTGCCCCTCCACTTGACCGCACCGATTCCCTCTTCTGTTTGGACCCTCTGTGTGCCCGGGACCCCTACAGGAGGACTGGTGGTCCCCCCCTATCTGCGGCCCTGCCGACGTATATAGTCGTGCGGTGGTCTGTAAGTGGTTAAAGGGGCATTTGGGTAGGTTCTTTCTATGGTAGTGGTTAGTTAGTGGGGGTGTCGGGTGATGGGTGATGGGGTTAACCTGGAGTTCAGCTTTAAATCTAGGACGGAAAGTTACAGACCACAATAGATCTTTGGTTATTTCTTCTTTTTTATATATTTTTCCCTCCCCTCTCGTCTTGACAGCCACTTGTAAAGCCTTCAATCATTCTTAGTACACATTTCCAGCTCCTCAATGGACATAATAGTGCAAATGGTGGAGAAATTGCAGGGTATGACAAGAGAATGTTTTTTTTTAGCATTTATACAGCGGCAATCACCATTACCTGCCTCTGTCCAACTCACAATTGACACTGTTTTTTTTTTTATCTCAGATGTTTCTCACACAATTGCTATTGTTAAGGTTTTGCCTGAGATGAGATGTCAAAAAGTGTGATAAATAACTTTGCTGTCTCCTTCACTGCGCCATTAATAACGGTCTTTACTGATGTGAAATGTCCCTCGGCAATGGCTCACACCCGCTGTGGATGGGCTGCTTATCTTGAGTGGTATAAAGATATCTAAGGATAATTCTCACTTACCTGCAGGGCCGCCATCGGGGGGGGGGGGGCAACGACTGCCAGTACACAAGTAAGGGGCACAGCACCGCTCTGCTGCAGACAGTGTACCAGCGGCCGGCGGGTGTTACGGCTGTCTGCAGTGGTGCGGAGCAAGCAGGATTTTTATTAGGCCTCCCTACCGGGGAGTCTCCCCCTACAGGGCCGATCCTAGGTAGGGTGCACAGGGTGCATTGCACCCAGGCGCCTACAGATGTGGGGGCGCTGAACATCTAACAGACTCTCTAACAAAAGCCCTCTCTGTGTCCATCACAGAGGCCCTTCTCCAGGTCCCATTAAAGTACTCTGCTTCTCTTCCTGTATTTTGTTTATTGTTAAGAGTTAATGTAAGGATCGCAGAGTGATGAATACTTTGTGGGGGAGCATCTCTGTGGTTGAGTCATTGCCATAGAAACATTTGTAAAGGGGAGGAGTTAGTAAAAAAATACTTCTGCACCCAGGCACCTGTGACCCTAGGATCGGCCCTGCCCCCCTACCTCCTAGCGGGTTCCACAGTGTCCGGCCTGGCAGCTCCGCCTCCTCTACAGTACGTCTGCAGCAGGCAGCGCAGTATATAGGGTGACCACGTGTCCCGGATTGCCCGGTACAGTCCCGCATTTTTCAGGTCTGTCCCGGGTCCCGGGCACCTTCATTCCGGGACAATACAGTGTCCCGGAATGAAACTAACACGGCCACCCGATGACCCGACGATGGAAACTGTCTGTTTCCCAGCCCAGGGTGTTCATCCCGCCAAATGCCCTGCAATACACTGCGCACTACACCCAACCAGGGCACAGTAAAAGCTGGTTGTTAAGGAGCGGGGCTGGAGAAGCCAGCGTCCTTATTAACTGATGAGTCATTAGCTGTCAATGGGCTTCCCCGCTGACAGCTGAATAAAAAAAAAAGCTGCCAATAAAAAAAAGGGGGGAAAAAAGACGTGGGGTCCCCCTCCCCTAGTCCATTCCAGAACCTTAGGGTCCTTATGGCCAATTCCTTGCATATAAGCCTTTAAAATTGGCATTTTTTTTGTGAAGGAGGGGGGTGTCACTGAATAGCAGTTTGGAAATGTGGTCACCTTAGCAGTATATGAAAGATAGATGCCGATCCTTTTTGGCCCCTGGGAGCGCAAGGGCTTAGGCGGCTGCCTTTTTTGCCTAATTAGAGAGCTGCCTCTGGGCCCAGGCATCCGAGGGGCCCAGACAACGGGTCACAACCCGGGCCTTCTTTAACAGGAGGCAGCTGCCGTCAGAACAGACTGGCTGCCTGGATGCAGGGGAGGGTGAAGAGGGGGTTGGATCCCATGTGTGTGCAGGTTGAGGCCCACTGTCAGGCACTGTGCAGGTGGGGTGAGGTCAGCTGCCAGGCCGGAGGGCCCCATGGTGGAGGACATCAGGGGGGAGGAGCCCGCCTGCTCTTTTGTTTCAATGCAGTCAGGCAGGCTCTGCTCAGGTACCAGTGTGTGCCGGGCTGTGTGGGGTGGGTGAAGCCAGTTGGTGCCAGCAGAGGGCCGCATGGAGGAGGAGGTCAGGGAGAAGAAGCCCCTCTGCTCTTTCTTGCAGCTGCTGCCGGAGATCCTGGCGGAGATGGGACACAGGTTCAGCTACCCCTCCTGGCACTGCTGGACAGGTGAGAGCTGGGAAGACTGATGCTTCCTTTGGTGTATGTGACACTGCCCCCCACCTGTTACACTGCCTCCCACCTGTACCGCTGTCCCCCACCTGAGACACTGTCTCTAATCTGTGATGCTGCCCCCCCACCTGTCCGGCTGCCCCTTCAATAGCACTTCCCCCAGCTGTCCTGCTGCCCCCCTCCTGTCCCAATGACCTTCTCCCATGACACTTCCCCCTCCAGTTCTGCTGCCCCCCTTTTATCCGGCTGCCCCCTCTTGTCACACTGCTCTTCCCTTATGAGACCCCCCTCTTAACCCACTGCCTCCCACCTGTCCCCCTTCTCCCTTCCTGTCCCACTTCCCCCCTTCTGTGGTAGGAGAAGGTGAGGCTGGAGGAGTAGGAGGAAATGGGATGGAGAAGATGGGACTGGAGAAGGAATGGGGTGGAGGAGATGGAACTGGAGGAGGAAGACATGGGATGGCCAGTGGGAGTATTTGGTGGGACAGCCAGTGGGAGGGCCCTGGGGAATGTTGGCCTAAGGCTGTGTAAGGGGCCCCACAATTTCTGATGGCTGCCATGCGTACCTGATAAGAGAAGGACATGACAAGAGTGGCCTCCCTTGTACCTCCTGCCCAAGCACCACTGGAGGTGAGACAGACAATGCTATGGGACAGGAGTAACATGAGCAGCAGAAGATGATGATTTCAGACCTTGGACCATAGACCAGGAAGATCTAGAACAGGGGTCTCTAAACTTTCTAAACAAAGGGCCAGATTATTGTCCTTCAGACTTGACATGGAGTCAAACTGTGGCCAGTGAGAGTAGAAAATGCCCTGGTGTAAGCAATGTACAGGTTTCATTGTTAGTGGGAGTAAGAAATTCACATGGCACCTGAGGTCAGTGGAAGGAGGAATAGTGCCCTATCATTTTGGTATCTGTGGCGGTAATAGTGTCCTTATCGTAGCTGTCAGTGGGAGGCAAAATGCCCTGTTGGTGTCGGTGGAAGGAAAAGTGCCTTGTATCAGTTGGAGGAATAGTGCCCCAATGGCCAAATAAAGGCAAGCAAAGGGCCACATCTCCAAACTGTGGCCCTCGGGCCGCAGTTTGGAGACTACAGAAGAACATATGGCCAGAAGTATCAGTCAAGATATCAGCAAAACCATGAGATTAACCATCAGAAGTTAAGGGGAAACTCTGGTTGGGCCACAGGTTCAGGATGGTAGGGTCCACCAGCGTGAAACAGATCAGAGACAGTAGTGGAGTCACAGAGAAAGCCAGGGTCACCAAAGAACAGGCAGCGCTGAGCAAAATCACAAACCAAATCAGAGTCATGAATAAAGCCGAGGTTAGGAACTAGTAAGCAGCATCATGGAGCAGTTCCCAAAATTAGGTCAAGGGAGAGTCGGGTAAGTAACAGGAAGCATATATAGGATTCAGGTAAAAGATGAATGAGAGATAAAGGACAGAGACCAGTCAGCTGAGAACATCCTTTAAATAGATGTCTGGGCATGCATTTTCCCATTTGTGGGGTCAGGTACTGATGTTGGATGAGAATCCCTGACTCATAATCAACATTTCTGTTCTTCTTAAGGGAGTTCAGTAGGGCTGAGGTCCAAAGATGTTCAGTAAGGTTGAGGTCCAAAGGTGTTCAGTAAGGTTGAGGTCCAAAGGGGTTCAGTAGGGTTGATGTTCGAAGGAGTTCAGTAGGGTTGAGGGCCAAAGCTGTCCGGTAGGGTTGAGGTCCAAAGGGGTTTAGTAGGGTTGAGGCCCAAAGGGGTTCAGTAGAGTTGAGGTCCAAAGCTGTTCGGTAGGTTTGAGGTCCAAAGCTGTTCAGTAGGTTTGAGGTCCAAAGCTGTGCGGTAGGGTTGAGGTCCAAAGGAGATCAGTGGGGTTAAAGTTCAAAGGAGTTCAGTAGGGTTTAGGTCCAAAGGTTTTCAACAGTCTTGAGGTCCAAAAGAGTTTAGTAGTGTTGAGGTCCAAAGGTGTTCCATAAGGTTGAGGTCCAAAGGTTTTCAGTAGGGTTGAGGTCCAAAGGTTATCAGTAGGGTTGAGGTCCAAAGGTTATCAGTAGGGTTGAGGTCCAAAGGAGTTCAGTAGGGTTGAGGTCCAAAGGAGTTCAGTAGGGTTGAGGTCCGAAGCTGTTCAGTAGGGTTGAGGTCCAAAGGTGTTTAGTAGGGTTGAGTTCCAAAGGAGTTTAGTAGGGTTGAGGTCCAAGGGTGTTCAGTAGGGTTGAGGTCCAAAGCTGTTTTCCGTAGGGTTGAGGTCCAAAGGAGTTCAGTAGGGTTGAGGTCCAAAGGAGTTCAGTAGGGTTGGGGTCCAAAGGTGTTCAGTAGGGTTGAGGTCCAAAGGTGTTCAGTAGGGTTGAGGTCCAAAGGTGTTCAGTAAGGTTGAGGTCCAAAGGTTTTCAGTAGGGTTGCGGTCCAAAGGTGTTCAGCAACATTGAGGTCCAAAGGAGTTCAGTAGGGTTGAGGTCCAAAGGTGTTCAGTAAGGTTGAGGCCCAAAATAATTCAGTAGGGTTGAGGTCCAAATGTGCTCAGTAGGGTTAAGCTCTGGGCCCTGTGCAGGATACTCAAGTTCCTCCACACCATACTTATGGATCCTTTGAGACTGAAGACACCTGATAGAAACATCACTAATGGGTGGACTGACCCTATAAAATGAAGCACACACGAGAGAAATATGACTTGTAACTGGATGGACCCTGATGGTTGAAAGACATCTGAGGGTTGAGAGCTAAAGATCTGTGAGCGGACGCTTCCATAGGGTTCAGCCATAGGAATAATAATACATTTTAATGTACTTTTAAAACAGACAAACCTGATTTACAGGCTGTCATAAAGTCAGTTCCTTAAGTGACACATACATTTATAGTTCAATCCTCTCGTAAATCGTAGAGAGAGGCCAGTAAAGGTTTTACAGCTCTCTCCAGCATTTTTCACACTTGTAGCATAAAAACGTCCATTAAACCTTCCTCTATAAATCACAGGATGACAGTCTGAGGATTGTCAATTTGTCTTATCAGGTTTTTTTTTTAGCACAATTCTATAAAAATAAAAAGTATTAATTTTGTATCTGAAAGAGAAAGGCCCAGATTCACAGAGAGTTGGGTGCACATTACGCCGACGTAGCGCAAACGCCGTACGCTACGCCGACGCAGCGCAGAGAGGCAAGCACTGCATTAAGCAAGCTATTGCTCCCAACGCTGCGTCGGCATGGCGTAGGTTTCAAGGGCGCAGGCCGGCGTAGGTGGGAGTGACCCCATGCAAATCATGGTCCGAGCATGGTGCAGTGTTTTACGCCTGGCGTATCACTAACTGCGCATGCGCCGTGACGTGAACGCATGAAACAGCACCCTTATGCGCATGCTCACAACCACGCCGGCACAACTGCCTAAGCTATGCCGGATCACCACGTACGCCGTCAATGTAACGTATGCCCAATACGCCGGCCTGTGTTCTCTGGTGCAGACCTTTTGCATGTCTGTTGCCGGGTTGCGACTCATCTATGGGGAATAACTTTGCGCCGGAGGTACAATTTACGCGCACCTCGCGTAGCATGCGTCGTGATTCGCCGTATTTCCCTCATTTGCATGTTCGAATGCCTAATCAATGGGAGCAGCATCATGCGTCCAGACGAAAAGTACGCCCACGCTACGCCGGCTTATGTAAGCTACGTCGGCGTAGGCTGGCCAGTTTTTAGGTGTATGTTGGTTTGTGTGTCCAGCGCACAGATACGCCGGCGCACATTAGCACTTACCGGCGGCGTAAGCGCTTGGTGAATCTCGGCCAAAGTATTCGGTTCTCTCCAACCTGTGGGCTACATGGAGTGCTTTCATCTCAACAATACTTTTCGTTTAAATTTTTTTTTTTTTCTAGAAAATTACATAGAACCCCCAAACATTATATAAATATATATATATATATATATATATATATATATATATATATATATATTTTTTTTTTTTAGAAGAGACACTGGAGTATAAAATGGCGGTTGTTACAATTTTTTATGCCGCACGGCATTTGCGCAGGTTTTTTTCAAAGGCAATAAAAAAAAATACACTTTAATGAAGTTTAAAGCAAAAAAAACCCCACAGTATATAACCCAACTTTTTCGGGGAAAATATAAAAGATGATGTTACGCCGAGTAAATAGAGCCTAACATCACGCTTTTTACACTGTCTCTTTTATTTATTTGATTATCTAGGAATGTAAACATCTATTGTACTAGAAATAAGGGATGACAGGTCCTCTTTATGGAGAGCACTGGGGGTCAATAAGACCCCAAATCTCTCTTCTACCTTTAACCTCCCTGGCGGTATCCCCGAGCGTGACTCGGGGTGTTTTTTTTTGCAGAGATCGGTATCCCCGAGTCACGCTCGGGGTAGCCATGCAGAGCCTGCAGCGCGCGCTGTCTTACCTTCTTCCTGGATCCAGCGATGCATCCCCGCTGTGTGAGCGAGCGGGTGCTCGCTCGATTCACACAGCGTCCCCGTGTGCCGCCGATCTCCGTTCCCTGCGACGTTACGACGCACGGGAGCGGAGAACGGCGCCAAATTTAAAAAGGTAAACAAACACTTTACATACAGTACAATGTAATCTTATAGATTACAGTACTGTATGTAAAAAATACACCCCCCCCTTGTCCCTAGTGGTCTGTCCTGTGCCCTACATGTCCTTTTATATAATAAAAACTGTTCTTTCTGCCTGGAAACTGTAGATTGCCCATAACAACCAAAAGTGTCCCTTTATGTCAAAAATGGTTTTAGATCAGCTAGAAAACAGCGATAATAAATTATAATTACTTTCAGAATTGAGCGATAGCGATTTGTGGGGAAATTTGTCATAAAAAAAAAAAATAATGACAGCGACAATTCTGCAACTGAGCAAATTTCAGTGTTTTTGAGTTGATTACATTATTGAATATTTTTTATTATAATTTGTTATAATTATTTATAGTTTTTTATTATATAAAAAATTATGATTTTGTTTTTCAAACTTTATCATACCCGGGATGTCTTGTTTGGACAGATTTAAGCAAGTTATTCCTAAGAATTGCAGGCCTACAGTATAAAACGCCAAACTTCCATGCAAATAATTGTACCGCTTTTGGTACGTAATTCCAGACAGAATCATACCGCCAGGGAGGTTAAAAGCTCAATTTTCTTTTTTTGATCTTTTGCTTAAAATTTTTTTTTTACTTCCGCCTTCGGAAGTAGTCCTTAGATCTCCCTCAGTCCTCCAAGATCATAGAGATGATCTGGTCTCTAGCGACCTCTATGACCAGCCACGCAAACCGTCGGACCGTAAAACCAGAGAAACATCGGTGAGTGGTGGTGGGGGTGGGACCCCCTCCCACTGCTTCTAAAAGCGATTCAGCAGCTAATTAGCCAGTCGGACTGCTTTCATTAGAAAGCCAATTGCCGACTGAAAAAAAAAACTGGGGGGATATGGTTGATATCTTCATCCATAACCCCGGTAAACCACTTCAAAGCCACAATGTATGTATGTGTATATATATATATATATATATATATATATATATATATATTGTGGATGGCAAGTGGATACATTTTAATATATCAAATTGCAGCCAAAGATCTCCTGAAGAAGAAGTTCTCTGCGAAACGCGTTGAGCCAGGATATGATATAAGATTTGGAACCCCCATAAGAGACATTTGGACTGTTTATGGCCGCAGTCACGATTGGGGGGACATTGTCTTCCAACTTATAGGGTGCTATTTTGTTGTTTTTTATTTGATTTTTATATTCTCAGGATTTTTTTTTAATAAACAGATATTTTAAGCTCATTAGGGATTTGATATATTTGTGTTTAAGTGCCTAAAAAGTCCACGTATGTTATCTCAATTCCTGTATGTGTAAAAAAAATAAAAAAACACAAACAATTTATTGAATCCCCAAAGACAAGTGGATACTCACAAATGTATAAAAACATCAGGCATACATCATGGATACTTCAGCCATGGGCGGTGTCCCCATCAATGGACCATCTAACAGGTTTTGGAAGATGAACCCCCTTTCTTCAGGCCTATCAGCACTGAAAAAGGAGTCTTGTCTCCCGAAACCCATTGGCTTTCCAATGATATGGTCCATTGACGGGAACACTGCCCATGGCTGAAGTATCCATGTTATACTTCCCAATCTGTGGAGGGCTGCATCCGGGGGAAGCATTGAGCACCTAAACACCTATGAAAGTACCTTGTATTGAGTGTTGGAGTGTTTTTGAAGATTTAGTAATTTCTGTATGTGTGTCTCAGCTGTGTGCAGTGGACGCCTCTTCCTCAGCGCTGTGTGTAATGACATCATAGTAGTGACATCATAGTAGTGACATTATGATTTACACAAGTAACTGAAAGCCAAAGGAAATACAACCATGACCCCAAGAGCTTGCAATCTACATGGCAGGCAGCCTTCACTCTCTGACCACCTCCTCCCATCTTTCCGCTGTGCTTTTCTGTTTGCTTTTTCTTTTTTTCTCGTCCCTGCATGTCCGTGTTTTTGTCATTTTTATTAACCTCATCTGTGACAGAATTGGTGACTATGGCAGATTTCTTCCTGGGAATGTCTGCCGCTGGGCTGGAAACATTTCCCTCCTTTTCTGTTAATTCCGCTGAAATTTCCACTTAAGTCTGTCATCCTTCGAGATCGTAAGACCCGGAGAAGGTTTCCGAACGGGACGCCTAAAGCAAAATGACCTTTTCACTGAAATCGCTGTGTATCCAAATAATGATCCCGTAGAAGTTTTATAGTCACATAGAATTTTATCTACCACAGAAAAACCGAGAGAAAAAAACGTCTGATGGGAATGTTTGTCTTTTATTATATTTATTATATCAGTTAATGCCGTAATCTACTGGAATGAAGCTGTGTATGTCTATCTATCTATCTATCTATCTATCTATCTATCTGTCCACATCTTTCTTTCTTTCTACCTTTTATCAATCTAGAACTGCTCTTCTAATTTCTCCTTTCTGGTTATTATCTAGATATTACCTATCTTTCTTTCTTTCTTCCTTCCTTTCTCCTATCTATCTATACACACCTTTCTTCCTTTCTTCTATCTATCTATCTATCTATCTATCTATCTATCTATCTATCTATCTATCTATCTATCTATCTATCTATCTATCTATCTACTATCTAGAAATGATCTCCTACTTTTGCCTTTCTGGTTATTATCTACATATTAACTTTTTTCTTTCTTTCTTTCTTTCTTTCTTTCTTTCTTTCTTTCTTTCTTTCTTTCTTTCTTTCTTTTTTTTCTCTTCATTTATCCTCCTTCCCTTATATCTTCTTCCTGTCTTTCCTTTCCTTTCTTCTTCCTTCCTATCTACCTTTATCCTCCTTAATTTTCATTCTTTTTTTTCTTCTTCATTCCTATCTACCTGTATCCTCCTTAATTTTCATTCTTTCCTTTCTTCTTTCCTTGCTTTTCCTCCCTTCCATTCTCCTCTTTTTATTTCTCTTCTTTATTTTCTTTCTTCTGTTTTCTTTGAGTTATACTTCTTTCTTTCCTTACTCTATCTATCTATCTATCTATCTATCTATCTATCTATCTATCTATCTATCTATCTGTCTGTCTATCTTCATTTTCCTTCTTTCCTTGCTATTCCTCCATTCCATTCTCCTCTTTTCATTTCTCTTCTTTACTTCCTGTTTTTCTTCTGTTTTCTTTAAATTGTACTTTATTCTTTCCTTACTGTATCTTTCTTTCTTTTTCTATCTTTCTTTCTTTTTCTATCTTTCTTTCTTGTTCTTCCTTACTTTCTCATATCTATCTATCTATCTATCTATCTATCTATCTATCTATCTATCTATCTATCTATCTATCTATCTATCTATCTGTCTGTCTGTCTGTCTGTCTGTCTGTCTGTCTGTCTGTCTTACTTGTCTTTCTTTATCCTCCTTATCTTTCTTTGCTTCTTCCTGTATTTTTTTTTTATTCCTCTGTCCTCCCTTCATTTCCTTCTATCTTCTTCTTGTTTTTCTTTCCCCTTCTTCTCCCTTCCCATTTACCTTTACCCTCTTTAATTTTCCTTCTTTTCTTTCTTCTTTCCTTGCTTTTCCTCTTTTAAGTTCTCTTCTTTACTTCCTTTCTTTCTTCTGTTTTCTTACAGTTGTACTTCCTTCTTTCCTTACTGTATCTTTCTTACTTTTTCGATATTTTTTTATATCTTTCTTTTTATCTATCTATCTATCTTTCTTCTCTTGCTTTATCCTCCTAATCTTTCTTTGCTTTTTCCTGTATTTTTTTCTTTCTTCCTTCGTCCTTCCTTCCCTTCCATCTTTTTCCTTTCTTTACTTTCTTCTATCTACCTTTATCCTCCTTCATTTTCCTTTCTTCTTTCCTTGCTTTTCCTCGCTTCCATTCTCCTCTTTTCATTTCTTTTTTTTACTTTCTTTTCTTTCTTCTGTTTTCTTCGAGTTTTACTTCCATCTTTTCTTATTGTATCTTTCTCTCTCTTTCTTCCTTTCTTCCTTCCTTCCTTTCTTTCTTTCTTTCTTTCTTTCTTTCCAAATTTTTTTCCAAATTTCTTTCCAAATCTATTTGTAATCTATTTCACAGTTCCAGTTGATTGCTATTTCCTGTGATTTAAAATTGTAACATATTTATAATTTACAATGTTTTTTTTGGAGGAGGGAAGCAACAGGCCCCCAATTCATCAGGGCTTAAGTAGTTACAAGAGTTTAAATGGAACAAAAGGAGCATGAAACCAAATGGTGAAAAAGTCTAAAATCACTTTACCAGTCCATACTATGATCCTATAGGTCAGCTAACACGTTTTGGGCTTAAATAGCTACAAAGAGCTTAAATGGACTTTGTGGGCAAAGCTACTGGGAAGATTTATTCATTTTCTTTATTAAGCAGCCAAAATAAAAATAGGAAATATATTTTGCCCAAAGAGCCCATTTCAGCTCTTATTACTGTTTGAACCCTAATGAAGGGGAATGTGTTAACCTAAAAATGCATTGGAGGGCCTATGCCTTCCACATCTTTTCCAGAAAGCAAAACAAATCTGAGGTTCCCAGTTAACCATTTTGTAGACCATATGTAGTTCTCTCACAAGACATCTAAGTGTGAAGACTGTATGCTGGGTCTTACCACCTTCCAGATTGGATCCCGGGTCATACTTCCCTGTAGACTGGGTTCCGGGTCATACTTCCCTCTAGACTGGATCCCGGGTCATACTTCCTTCTGGACTGGATGCCGGGTCATACTTCCCTCTAGTCTGGCTACCAGGTCATACTTCCCTCTAGACTGGATGCCGGGTCATACTTCCCTCTAGTCTGGATGCCGGGTCATACTTCCCTCTAGACTGGATGCCGGGTCATACTTCCCTCTAGACTGGATGCCGGGTCATACTTCCCTCTAGACTGGATGCCGGGTCATACTTCCCTCTAGACTGGATGCCATGTCAAACTTCCCTCTAGACTAGATGCCAGGTCATACTTCCCTCTAGACTGAATGCTGGGTCCTACCAACTTCTAGACTGGATGCTGGGTCTTACCACCCTCTACACTAGATGCTGGGTCTTACCACACTCTAGACTGGATTTTGGGTCTTACCACCCTCTTGACTGGATACTGGGTCCTACTTCCCTCTAGACTGGAACCCGGGTCATACCTCCCTCCTCGACTGGATGCTGGGTCATACTTCCTTCTAGACTGAATGCTGGGTCTCACCACCTTCTAGACTGGATACTGGGTCTTACCACCCTCTAGACTGGATGCTGGGTCTTATCACCCTCTAGACTGGATGCTGGGTCTTATCACCCTCTAGACTGGATGCTGGGTCTTACCACCCTCTAAGCTGTCATACTTCCAACTAAACTGGATGCTGGGTCTTACCACCATAAAGACTGGATGCCGAGCCATATTACATTCTAGACTGGACGTTGGGTCTTACCACCTTGCTAGACAGGACGCTGGGTTAAATTACCCTATAGACTGGATGCTAGGTCTTACCACTCTGTTAGACAGGATTCTGGGTCTTATCACCTTGCTAGACTAGATGATGGTTCTTACCACTCTGCTAGACTGGATGCTGGGTCATATTACCCTCCAGGCTGGATGCTGGGTCATATTGCCCTCTAGACTGGATGCTGGGTCTTACCACCCTCTAGACTGGATGCTGGGTCTTACCACCCTCTAGACTGGATGCTGGATCTTATCACCCTCTAGACTGGATGCTGGGTCTTATCACCCTCTAGACTGGATGCTGGGTCTTATCACCCTGTAGACTGGATGCTGGCTCTTACCACCCTCTAAGCTGAATGCTAAGTCATACCACCCTCCAGATTGGATGCTGGGACATCTAGACTGGATGTGGGGCCATACCACAATGCTAAACTGAATTCTGGGTCATATTACCCTCTAGTCTTGATGCTGGGTCTTACCACCCTGCCAGACTGGATACTGGGTCATATCATCCTCTAGGCTGGATGCTGAGATTTACACCCTGCTAGACTGGATGGTGGGTCATATTATCCTCTAAGCTGGATGCAGAGTCATACCACCCCCTAGCCTGGATGCAGGGTCTTCCCACCATATAGGCTGGATGCTGGGTTAAGAGATTTCAGAATTCACTGATAGGTGCCAATGACCTGCAGTTGATCTCATTCTGACCTGCAGTTGATTTCTTTGCGACCCTTACTTGGTCTGAAGTTTGCCTCCTTTTGACTTTCATTTGACCTGCATTACCTTCTGACCTGCAGTGGACCTCCTTCCGACTTTCATTTGACCTACAGTTGACCTCCCTCTGACTTGCAGTTGGCCCCCTTCTAACTTTTAGTTTACCTTTTCTGACCTCCATTGGGCCTGCAGCTAACCCCCTTTCTGACCTGAAGATGACCTCTTTAAGACCCTCGTTTGACCTTCAGTTGATCTCCTTCTGACCTGCAGTTGACCTTCTTTTTTAACCTGCAGTTGAACTGCTTCAAGCATCATAGAATGTAAAACCGGCATGAAGCAAAAAACAAAACAAAAACACTCCTGGAAGTGTTTGGCAACACGGGCCTGGATAACTTCTAAATTTTCTATTTGTGGAGCCAGACGCCAGAACTTGTTCTCTGGGACTCAGCCCAGGTCTTTTTGCACCCCTAAGAATTTTTATACCTGCTGTAACCATGCCTGAGGCCTCGCGTGGTCGGGGCTTACTGCGCTTGGGTACTGGACCCTGGGCTCTCACTAGTGCCCCCAGAGGTGGGCCGAGGCCAACTTTCATACTGATGCAGAGATAAGGCGGCACTCAATTTAAAAGTGAGGCTCCTCTGCAAGAACACAGTTATTTCTATGTAATCTGTGGCCTACCAAAGCTAACTCTTTGTAATTTGTGGTGCTTGTGCAGCATTTCTGAGCCTGTACCTCTGAGCTTGTACTGGACTCCACCAACCCAGTAACTTGCCACCTCACTCCCAATGACATCGATCTATATGTTTCACTTGGCTACTAGGAAGCCTACTGATATACACTATCAAACGTATTGGGACGCCTGCCTTTACACACACATGAACTTTAATGGCATCCCGGTCTTAGTCCATAGGGTTCAATATTGCCAATGTTGCCCTTTGCAACTATAACAGCTTCAACTCTTCTGGGAAGACAGTCCACACTACATTGCCAAACGTATTGGGCCACCCCTCCTAATCATATAGTGGAGGGAGGATTATGGTGTGGGGTTGTTGTTCATGGGGTTGGGCTTAGTTCCAGTGAAGGGAACTCTTAAGGCATCAGCAAACCAAGATATTTTGGACAAATTCATGCTCCCATCTTTGTGGGAACAGTTTTGGGAAGGCCCCTTCCCGTTCCAACATGACTGCCCACCAGTGCACAAAGCAAGGTCCATAAAGACCTGGATGAGCGAGTCCTGACCTCAACCCGATAGAACACCTTTGGGATGAATTAGAGTGCAGACTGCAAGCCAGGCCTTCTCAACATTCAACATCAGTGACCTCAAATGTTCTTCTGGAAGAATGGTCAAACATTCCCAAAGACACACTCCTAAACCTTGTGGACAGACTTCCCAGAAGAGTTGAAGCTGTTATAGCTGAAAAAGATCGGCCAATGCAATATTGAACCCTACTAACGAAGACTGGGATGCCATTAAAGTTCATGTGCACGTAAAGGCAGGCGTCCCAATACTTTTGGCAATATAGTGTATCATATATGCCAAGCTGCTTCTTCTGAGGCCTCACAACATCCTCCGTGACTCCCAGGCCCTAGGGTCCCCTGTGCCACAATGCCGGTCCCAGTATGTGAGGAACCAGTCGTTAGGGAAGGAGCCTAAGCACCAAGTTTCTTTACTACGAGGCTTTCCATCAGCCAAGTCACCGCTTCCCGACTGGCTGGCTGCTTATAGTATTGTAGTCATTAGTAATGGCAATAGAGCCTCCACCAGATAGCTTCTCCGCTTGTTGGACCTCAGTACTGTATCTTTAAAATTGTCCAGAGGCAGAGCTTCTAATTTTGCTGGTGATGATTTAATCTAGATACAGTGGCTTCCATATTAAAGAAGAGCTTCACTGTATTACAGTAACAAACACTCCAGCTGCTGACCTAAAAATGGGGCACCTACCAGCCCCTGGCCTGGAGTCCATCGCTGTCTTCCCACAACTGGTTCTTCTTGCTGCCGTGGGACCCTCACACCTCCAGCTGAGAGTGTCTGAGGAAGTACAGCTGCCCCCGCCCCCACCGCACATGCACAATTTGAGCAGTGCTTTAAGCCCGGCCCTGCAGCCTGCTGGGACATGTGATGTGTTTCAGGAGGTTGGGGGTGGCGGGCGGTCCAATGTGGCCAACCTACCAGATTGAAATTTACTGGCGCAGCCACGTTTTTACTGGCATTTCACAAAAGTTAGTAAATTACATTTTTAGGTGCAAATTTCAGTATTTAGGCTACAAACAAGTATGCTAGGCAAATAGCAATGTGATATTAAGAGAGATATTAAGGTAAAAAAACATATTTTTGTTATTTTCAATATAATAAGGGAAAATGATTTAGTCACATCACCCTCTGCCTCCATCCCCCTCTGCCACCAACACCCCCTGCCTCCATCCCCCTCTGCCACCAAACCCCCTGCCTCCATCCCCTCTGCCACCAACACCACCTGCCTTCACCCCCCTCTGCCACCAACACCCCCTGCCTCCATCCCCCTCTGCCACCAACACCACCTGCCTTCACCCCCCTCTGCCACCAACACCCCCTGCCTTCACCCCCCTCTGCCACCAACACCCCCTGCCTCCATCGCCCTCTGCAACCAAGACCCCCTGCCTTCACCCCCCTCTGCCACCAAACCCCCTGCCTTCACCCCCTGTCACCAACACCCCCTGCCTTCACCCCCCTCTGTCACCAACACCCCCTGCCTTCACCCCCCTCTGTGCCACCAACACCCCCTGCCTTCACCCCCCCTCCATCACCCCCCTCTGCAACCAAGACCCCCTGCCTTCACCCCCCTCTGTCACCAACACCCCCTGCCTCCATCCCCCTCTGCCACCAACACCACCCCCTGCCTTCACCCCCCTCTGCCACCACACCCCCTGCCTTCACCCCCCCTGCCACCAACACCCCCTGCCTTCACCCCCCTCTGTCACCAACACCCCCCCTCCTGCCTTCACCCCCCTCTGTCACCAACACCCCCTGCCTTCACCCCCCTCTGCCACCAACACCCCCTGCCTTCACCCCCCTCTGCCACCAACACCCCCTGCCTTCACCCCCCTCTGCCACCAACACCCCCTGCCTTCACCCCCCCTTCACCCCCCCTCTGCCCTCCACCAACACCCCCTGCCTTCACCCCCCTCTGCCACCAACACCCCCTGCCTTCACCCCCCTCTGTCAACAACACCCCCTGCCTCCACCCCTCTGCAACCAACACCCCCTGCCTTCATCCCCCTCTGTGCCACCAACACCCCCTGCCTTCACCCCCCTCTGCCACCAACACCCCCTGCCTTCACCCCCCTCTGCCACCAACACCCCCTGCCTTCACCCCCCCTCTGCCACCAACACCACCTGCCTTCACCCCCTCTGCCACCAACACCCCCTGCCTTCACCCCCCCTTCACCCCCCTCTGTCACCAACACCCCCTGCCTCCATCCCCCTCTGTCACCAACACCACCGCCTTCACCCCCCTCTCTGCCTTCACCCCCCTCTGCCACCAACACCCCCTGCCTTCACCCCCCCTCTGCCTTCACCCCCCTCTGTCACCCCCCTCCAACACCCCCTGCCTTCACCCCCCTCTGCCACCAACACCACCCCCTGCCTTCACCAACACCCCCCCTGCCACCAACACCCCCTGCCTTCACCCCCCTCTGTCACCAACACCCCCTGCCCCTGCCTTCACCCCCCTCTGCCACCAACACCCCCTGCCTTCACCCCCCTCTGTCACCCACCCCCTGCCTCCACCCTCTGCCACCAACACCCCTGCCTTCACCCCCCCTTCACCAACACCCCCCTCTGCCACCAACACCCCCTGCCTTCACCCCCTCTGCCACCAACACCCCCTGCCTTCACCCCCCTCTGCCACCAACACCCCCTGCCTCACCCCCCTCTGCCACCAACACCCCCTGCCTTCACCCCCCTGCCACCAACACCCCCTGCCACCAACACCCCCTGCCTTCACCCCCCTCTGTCACCAACACCCCCTGCCTCCCCCCCTCCTGCCCTCTGCACCAACACCCCCTGCCTTCACCCCCTCTGCCACCAACACCCCCTGCCTTCACCCCCCCTTCACCCCCCTCTGCAACCAACACCCCCTGCCTTCACCCCCCTCTGTCACTAACACCCCCCCCCTGCCTTCACCCCCCCTGCCACTGCAACCAACACCCCCTGCCTTCACCCCCCTGCAACCAACACCCCCTGCCTTCACCCCCCTCCACCAACACCCCCTGCCTTCACCCCCCTCTGTCAACCAACACCCCCTGCCTCCATCACCCCCCCTCTGCAACCAACACCCCCTGCCTTCACCCCCCTCTGCCACCACACCCCCTGCCTTCACCCCCCTCTGTCACCCACCCCCTGCCTCCATCCCCCTCTGCCACCACCCCCTGCCTTCACCCCCCTCTGCCACCAACACCCCCTCACCCCCTCTGCCACCAACACCCCCTGCCTTCACCCCCCTCTTTCACCACACCCCCTGCCTCCATCCCCCCTGCCACCAACACCACCTGCCTTCACCCCCCCTGCCACCAACACCCCCTGCCTTTACCCCCCTCTGCCACCAACACCCCCTGCCTTCACCCCCCCTCTGCCACCACACCCCCTGCCCCTCGCCCTGCCACCCACCAACCCCCCTCTGCCAGCCCCTGCCTCCAACACCCCCTGCCTTCACCCCCCTCTGTCACCAACACACCCCCCCTGCCACCAACACCCCCTGCCACCCACCCCCTGCCTCCATCCCCCTCTGCCACCAAGCCCCTGCCTCCACCCCCTGCCACCAACACCACCTACCTTCACCCCCCTCTGCCACCAACACCCCCTCACCCCCCCTCTGCCCTCCACCAACACCCCCTGCCTTCACCCCCCCTTCACCAACACCCCCCCCCTGCCACCAACACCCCCTGCAACCAACACCCCCTCTGCCTTCACCAACACCCCCCCTCTGCCCTCTGCACCAACACCCCCTGCCTTCACCCCCCTCTGCCACCAACACCCCCTGCCTTCACCCCCCTCTGCCACCAACACCCCCTGCCTTCATCCCCCTCTGCCACCACACCCCCTGCCTTCACCCCCTGCCTTCACCCCCCTCTGCCACCCACCATCCCCCTCTGCCACCCCCTGCCTCCACCCCTCTGCCACCAACACCCCCCTTCACCCCCCTCTGCCACCAACACCCCTGCCTCCATCCCCCCCTGCCTTCACCCCCCTCTGCCACCAACACCCCCTGCCTTCACCCCCCTCTCCCCCTCTGCCACCAACACCCCCTGCCTTCACCCCCCTCTGCCACCAACACCCCCTGCCTTCACCCCCCTCTGCCATCAACACCCCCTGCCTCCATCCCCCTCTGCCACCAACACCCCCTGCCTTCACCCCCCTCTACGAAAACCAACACCCCCTGCCTTCACCCCCCTCTGCCACCAACACCCCCTGCCTTCACCCCCCTCTGCCACCAACGCCCCCTGCCTCCATCCCCCTCTGCCACCAACCCCCTGCCACCAACACCCCTGACTTCCACCCCTCTGCCACATCCCCCTCTGCCACCACACCCCCTGCCTTCACCCCCCTATGTGGTGCCACAATCTCCCCCTGCCTCCAATTGCAATTGCCTACAATCTCCCCCTGCCTCCAGTCACCCCCTGCCTCCAATCTCCCCCTGCCTCCAAAGTCCCCTGCATTCATCCCCTTCTGCAGTGTGTCCATCCCCACCCTCTGCGATGCCACCATCCCCCTCTGCGGTGCCACCAACACCCCCTGCCTCCTATCACCCCCTGCCACTATCACCCCCTGCCTCCAATCATTACCTGCCACTATTACCCCCTGCCTTCATTAACCCCGGCCTCCACCCCCCACTGCGGTGCCACCGCACCCACCATTATCCCCTGCCTCCAATCACCCCCTGCCTCCCATCTCCATGCGCAGTTCCAAGCCTAACCGATCTCGGCTTTTTTTTACTGGCACATTCCCGCAACCACGGACATTTACGAACGGAGGGAAAAAGTGCGGACTGTCCGTAAAAATACGGACGGTTGGCAACACTGGGGGGGTCAGGCCACACTTACATTATTTTTTGCTGGGTGGGAATTGTGGAAATGGGAGTGGGTACCTGTCAGAAAAGGGTATCCGTTCCCCCCTAAAAAAAAAAAACAAACAAAAAAAAACACCAATTTTGGTCAAGTAGTGAGAGAAGAGAAGGATGGGTAGAATGTTCTTTTTTAAGTACAGCTCCACTTTACCATAGTTACAGTACCGGTATCAACCAATCTTTAACAGGTTTGACTCCCGTATATTCAAACCAGGACTGCAGATACCGCCTCCTGCCAGCGGGTGGTGCCCACCATGAACTCCTTGTTATAAACCCACCTAAGGGCTCATTCACACTAGCAGTTGGGGGTGCTTTCACTCCCCCCCCCCCCAATTGGTATCCCCTTTAGCTGTAGAGGCAGCAGCCGGGGTGTACACATGTCGGGCCGCCATTCTTTGCTTTATGTCTCCAGCAGGAATTTAACCCACCTGTCACTTCCTGGGGGCGTAGTACCCACCGAACACAACCCATTCAAAAGGCATTGGTTGCAGCGTACTAATATGGGGCTAAAGCAGGAGGTGAGGAGGCGATACAACAAATGCTTCTGTTCAAAGAGCACCACAAGTGTGAATGAGCCCTAAGTACGCCCCTTGCTGTGCCCAAGGGGGCAACAGGGATTTGGTAAAGCTGACCATACACATTGCAGTCTGATTATACAATCTTCTTTTAGTTCTTTCAACATCTACAGTTGTGCTTATAAGTTTACATACCCTTACAGAATTTATGATTTCTTGGCCATTTTTCAGAGAATATGAATAACACAAAAACTTTTCTCTCCCTCATGGTCAGTGTTTGGCTGAAGCCATTTATTATCAATCACATGTGTTTACTCTTTTTATATCATAATGGTAACAGAAACTACCCTGATCAAATGTTTACATCCCCTGGTGATTTTGGCCTCATAACATGCACACATGGTGATACAAAGGGGTTTGAAAGGCTATTAAAACCATCCTCATCTGTGATCTGTTTGCTTGTAATTAGTGTGTGTGTATAAAAGGTCAATGAGTTTCTGGACTCCTGACAGACCCTTGCATCTTTCATCCAGTGCTGCACTGACGTTTCTGGATTCTGAGTCATGGAGAAAGCAAAACAAATTGTCAAAGGATCTGCGGGAAAAGGTAGTTGAACTGTATAAAACAGGAAAGGGATATAAAAAAATATCCAAGGAATTGAGAATGCCAATCAGCAGTGTTCAAACTCTAATCAAGAAGTGGAAAATGAGGGGTTCTGGTCAGGATTGAGGAGTCGGTTATGTACAGAGACTCTGTACATAACCGACTCCTCAACCCAGCACTCTGTACATAACCAACTCCTCAACCCTGGTTCTGGTGAAACCAAACCACAGTCAGGTAAACCAACAAAAATTTCAGCCACAACTGCCAGGAAAATTGTTCAGGATGCAAAGAAAAACTCACAAATAACTTCAGGTGAAATACAGGACTCTCTGAAAACATGGGGTGTGGCTGTACAAGATGCACAATAAGGGGACACTTGAAGAAAGATGGGCTGCATGGTCGAGTCTCCAGAAGATCATTACTACACAAATGTCACAAATTATCTGCTTACAATACACCAAACAGCACAGAGACAAGACTCAAACCTTCTGCCACAAAGAGAGATGAGACCAAAATTTAGCTTTTTGGCCACAACCATGAACACTACATTTGGAGAGAAGACAAAGCCTGTGATGAAAGTTCCACCATCCCTACTGTGAAACACGGAGGTGGATCGCTGATGTTTTGGGAATGTGGGAGATACAAAGGCACAAGAAATTTGGTCACAATTGATGGAAAGATGAATGCAGAATGTTATCAAAAAATACTGGAGGAACATTTAATTTATTAGCCAGGAAGCTCCTCATGGGAGGTACTTGGACATTCCAACATGACAATGATCCAAAACACAAGGCCAAGTCCTCCTGTCATTGGCTACAGCAGAATAAAGTGAAGGTTCTGGAGTGTCCATCTCAGTCTCCTGACCTCACTATCATTAAGCCCCTCTTGGGAGATCTCAGACATACCCTGGTAATACCCTGATTCATGGAAGAGACAACCCAAGAATTTACAGGAACTGGAAGAGGAATGGGGAGCTTCACCATCTGAGAAGATAAAGAGCCTCGTCCACAAATACTACAAAACACTTAAACACGTCATTTATGGTAAAGGGGGCAATACACGGGATTAAGAACTGGGGTATGTAAACTTTTGATCAGGGACATCTGGGTAGTTTCTGTTTTCATTATGATATAAAACGAGTAAACACAGTTGATTGATAATAAATGGCTTGAGCCAAACACTAACCATGAGTGAGAGAAACGTTTTTGTGTTCTCATACATATTCTCTGAAAAATAGCCAAGAAATCATAAATTCTGCCCCAGGGTATGTAAACTTATGAGCACAACTGTATGTAGTGCAAAGACCTGTGTGATTGGATCAAAACGGAACGGAATGTTTAAATATGTTACATAGTTTATGTTACTTTAATGTATCAAAGCCAAATGTAAGGATGTAACATTTCCTACTCTGTAGATACTTTTTTATCTTTTAGGCGGCGTACACACGACCGAGAAACTCGTCGAGTTCCTAGTTCGGCAGTTAAAAAACTCGTCGAGCCAAATTTTCCCATTGCCTTACGAGGAAATAGAGAACCTGCTCTCTTTTTGGCTCGACGAGTTTCCCGACGGATTTCTCGGCGAAAAGTGTACACGCGACCGGTTTCCTCGGCAGAATACGTCTCCCATCGAGTTTCTTGCCGAATTCTGCTGAGAAAACCGGTCGTGTGTACGCCGCCTCAGTCTTCCATTATAAGTATTTGTCAGTAGGGATGAGTTTGGCCTTTTCTGTCTATCGGGTGGAAGGCCGGATCTATCACCCGGAATTCCATTGAGTCATGTGATCCCGTCAGGATTTTGGGTTTTGTAGATTGGACGATCCGGTTATTCTGTTGGATTTATTGGAGTCGTATTGGTGATCACCGGGACTCACGGGTCACTTTTGTATTCCATTTCCAGGGCGTCGCTGTGGAGTTCCTGCGTGGTGCTGCCGCTCCTGGCACTGACGTGGATGTCCGCCGTCCTCGCCATCACGGACCGCCGCTCGGCCCTGTTTCAGATACTTTTTGCTGTCTTTGATTCGTTGGAGGGGTTCGTCATCGTTATGGTGCACTGCATCCTGCGGCGAGAGGTAAGAGGGCGTTTTCTAAAAACCTTCTACTGGATGGACTACTAGGGGGGGGGGGTCACATTAGATCTCACACTTTTGCCAATGGACCTCATTTCAGTGGATGGAAGATCAATGCAAGAAATGTAATGTATATTTGCCAAATATTATTGGAAACAATCCTAATCAATCAGCTTTGGGCCCCATAGTAGTCACATGGTGTGCTATTGTTATAAGCATGTCCTTGTGTTCTAAGAGTCCGCACATTATGCTAGAGAATGCCGCAAAATGTATGTCATACCTGGCTGCAAGAGGAACACAGGGGTACATATGGGCCATAGTGTCAGGGGAAAGGGGGGCTACAACTTATTCCATTAGGAGGAACACAGGGGTACAGATGGGTCAAAGGGTCAGGGGAAGGGGGACTACCACTCATTCCCTTTCTATAATACCTTCTAGTCCTTGTTTAGCACTTATGTGGCCATTAGGGATGAGCTTCGAGTTGGAGTAGAACTCATGTTGGACTAGAACATTGCCTGTTCACCGAACAGCGAACTATTTGGGGTGTTCACGGCAAGTTTGTGTGAACTTTAGAACCCTGTTAAAGTCTATGGGACTCGAACGCTTGAAATCTAATGTGCTCATTTTAAAGGTTAATATGCAAGTTATTGTAATAAAAAGTGTTTGGGGACCCGGGTCCTGCCCCAGGGGAGTGCTTGGGGACCCGGGTCCTGCCCCAGGGGACATGTATCAATGCAAAAAAAAGTTTTAAAAACTGCAGTTTTTTTGGCAGCAGTGATTTTAATAATTCCTTTAACCACTTAAGACCCAGACCAAAATGCAAGTAAAGGACCAGGCCCCTTTTTGCGATTCGGCACTGCGTCGCTTTAACAGACAATTGCGCGGTCGTGCGACGTGGCTCCCAAACAAAATTGGCGTCCTTTTCTTCCCACAAATAGAGCTTTCTTTTGGTGGTATTTGATCGCCTCTGCGATTTTTATTTTTTGCGCTATAAACAAAAATAGAGCGACATTTTTGAAAAAAAAAACAATATTTTTTACTTTTTGTTATAAGAAAAATCAAATTAACTAAATTTTAGTCAAACATTTAGGCCAATTTATTTAGCCACATGTCTTTAGTAAAAAAAAATCGCAATAAAAAAAAAAATAGCTACCTAGCGGGAACAGCGACACTAATACAGCGATCAGAAAAATGATCGCTTAGTGACACTGGCAATAGGGAGTGAAAGGGTTAACTAGGGTGGTGATCAAGGGGTTAAAACTTTATTAGGGGGGGTACGGGGGCTACCCTGGACCTAACACTAACTGATTGTCACACTGACACTAACTGCATACATATGATCACTGCATTCAGTGACACTGTGACAGGGGGGAGGGGGTGGGATGATCTCAAGGGGTTAATGTGCCTGCATGTACTGGTGTCAGTGTAGTGTTGTGCAGACTTACTGTGAGATGTGATCTCTCCTTAGCGGCGGTTAAAAATACCGCCGAGAGCAGAGATCACATCACTTCCCTCTTCCTGGACAGAAGGAGGAAATGACACGCAGGGGGAGAGCGCGGATTGGCTGGGAGCGATCCGGAGGGGGCGGACAAAAACGAACCGCCGCCCCCTCAGCACGGATCGCTCGACCAGGTAACCGGACCGCCGCATGTACCGGGGGGGTCCCGATCGGACCCCCGACCCACGTCTAGGCACCAACATATATATACGTTGGTGCCTGTCGGTGCCATTCTGCCGACGTAAATGTACATGCGGTGGTCCTTAAGAAGTTAAGTAAAACAATAAAAGTGAAATATTCCTTTAAATTTCGTACCGGGGGGGGGGGGGGGTGTATAGTATGCCTGTAAAGTAGCGCTTGTTTCCCATGCTTAGAACTGTCCCTGCACAAAGTGTCATTTCTGAAGGAAAAAAAGTCATTTAAAATCACTCGCGGCTATAATGAATTGTCTCCCGGCAATACAGAGAAAAGTCATTCATAAAAAAAAAATGTGTGGGGGTCCACGTAATTTTTTTTTTAAATTTGGGGTGGAGTTCCCCTTAAAATCCATACCAGACCAGAAGGGACATTTGGGGGAAATCCCACATAATGTTTTTTAATTTGAGGCAGGGTTCCCCTTATTACCCATACCAGACCCCAAGATTTTCCTTCAGAAATTACATTTTGTGCAGGGACAGTTTTAAGCACAGGAAACAAGCGCTACTTTACAGACATACTATACTTTACAGACATACTATACACCCCCCTAGGTACGAAATTTAAAGGAATTTTTCAATTTTATTGTTTTACTTTAACCACTTCACCAGGCCTATTTTGGCACTTCTCTCTTTCATGTAAAAATCTAAAAAATGTTGCTAGAAAATTAATCAGAACCCCCAAACATTATATATTTTATTTTTTGCAGACAGTCTAGGTAATAAAATGGCGGTCATTGCAACTTTTTTTCTCGCATGGTATTTGCGCAATAATTTTTCAAACGCCTTTTTTTAGGGAAAAAAACTGTTTCATGAATTAAAAAATAACAAAACAGTAAAGTCAGCCCAATTTTTTTGTATAATGTGAAAGATGATGTTACGCCGAGTAAATAGATACCTAACATGTCACGCTCATGGAACTCATGGAATGGCGCCAAACTTCGGTACTTAAAAATCTCCATAGGCGACGCTTTAAATTTTTTTGCAGGCTACTCTTTTTAAATTACAGAGGAGGTCTAGTGCTAGAATTGTTGCACTCGCTCTAACGCACACGATGATACCTCACTGGAAAGCATTAGATCGTAAAAAAAAAATTCACCGATCTAATGCTTTCAGCTGCGGCTGTGTTTACATTCCGGGTACCGGACCTGACGTCATAACGTTGCGTCTGGTCCTCCAACGGTCATAGAGATGACTGTGACCGTCTGGTCACCAGTTATCTCTATGGTCCTGCAGGAAACGCCGACCGTTTCGCTCTCCGGGGCCCCCGGTGGCACGGGAGAGCCCAGAGAAGCACCGGATGGTGGCGGGAGGGGAGGATGTCCCCTCCCGCCGCCTATAAGAACGATCAAGCGGCGGAACCACCACTTTGATCATTCTTATGGTGCACAGAATCGCCGGCTGAAGACAGCGATATCTGAATTATGCCTGTGGCAGCACCCATCATTCAGATATCACCACACAAAATGTAGGACGTCATATGACGTCCTGCCGTGAGGAAGTGGTTAAGCATTATTAAAATCACTGCTCCTGAAAAAACTGACGTTTTTTAAAACTTTTTGTTGCATTGATACATGTCCCCTGGGACAGGACCCGGGTCCCCAAACACTTTTTAGGACAATAACTTGCATATTAGCCTTTAAAATTAGCACTTTAGATTTCAAACGTTCGAGTCCCATAGACTTTAATAGGGTTCTAAAGTTCACACGATCGCAGGTTCTGGTGCGAACCGAACCCAGGGGTGTTCAGCTCATCCATAGTGGCCATTCCCTACAAGATAAAGCAGACTTACTCTTTGACTCTCTATGTTGCACATTATCCAATAGAGAACATAACTGAGGACCTGGAACACCTAGAGGTGGGCGGGGACACCCAAAACTTCAGAGACATCAAAGACTAGAAATATGACTGGGAGATCCTAGTCCAGCCACACACCTTCCAATCTGATTGTGTAATCCCTATTTAACGTCCTTTAGAGTTACTAGAATTATGTATTCGAAGCCCGACCTAAAAAAGGAAAAGAGGAAAAGGGAACGGAAAGGAGGGAGGAAAAAGCAAGGAAATTAGAACCATGAAAGGAACGAAAGAAAAAGAAGGGAGGATGAAAGAAGAAAGACCATAGTAAAGGAACGACAGGAAGAAGATGGGAGAATATAAAGGAAAGAAGGCAGTAAGACTGGAAGGAAACAAAAGGGAGGAAGCAAAGCCTGAAGAAATAAGTAAAAAGAGAAAGGAAGGAAAGTCAGAAGTAAGGAAAGAAAGTAGGGAAAGGGGGAGGGGGAAGGAAAGGAGGAAAAAAGCAAAGAAGAAGGAAAAAAGGAGGGGAAAGGGAAAAATAGGAAGATGATGGAAGGAAGGAAAGAAAAGGAAGATGAAGTAAGGAAAGAAATAAAGAAATGGAAAAGAGGTAAAGGGCAGTGAAAAGCGAGGAAAGAAGGAAAAGGACAAAAGGATAAAAGAAGAAAGGATGGAAATATCAGGGAGGAAGGTAGGCAAGAAGAACAAAAGAAGGGAAAAGTGCAGGGAAAAGAAGGGAGGAAGACATGGAGATATTGGAAGGAAAGGAAGCAGGACAGAAGGTAGTATGACCTGAAGGAAATGGAAGGGAGGAAGGAAGGCAGTAAGCAGGGCTGTCTTAATGAGAGGGCACACCTGGGCACTGCCCAGGGCCCCCAGCTGCACGGGGGCCCCTATTTTCCCCCAAAGCAGCTGGTCCTTGAGCCCACACTGCCCCAAAATTGGGGGCCCCATGATGGCACTGAGAGTGATAGATACACAGGGGAGGCAGTCTGCCTCCTACCTACTTGATGTCTGTTTACCTGCACTGTCATCATTGTAGGGGCCCCAGAGCGTTACTTTGCCCAGGGGCCCGTGATGCTATTAAGATGGCCCTGGCAGTAAGACTAAAAAAGGAAACCAAAAGGAGGAAGCGAAGCAAGAAGAAAGAAGTAAAAAGAGAATGGAAGGGAAGTCAGAAGTAAGGAAACAAAAAATAGGGAAAAGGGGGAGGTGAAAGGAAGGGAGGAAATAGCATGAAAGGAGGAAGGAAAAAAAAAAGGAAAGAAAAGACAGGGAGATGATGGATGAAAGGAAAGGAGGATGAAGTAAGGAAAGAAGGAAATAAAACTGAAAGGAAACGGAAGGAAAAAAACAAAGAAATGGAAAAGAGGTAAAGGGCAGGGGGAAAAGGATAGGAAAGAAGGAAAAGGATGAAGGAAGAAAAGATGGAAATATCAGGGAGGAGGGTAGGAAAGAAGAACAAAAGAAGGGAAAAGTAGGGAGGAAAAAAAAGAAAGAAGGAATGAAAGAAGATAAAGAAAGGAATGATGAAGGAAGGCGAGAAAATGAGGGAAAGGAAGGCAGGATGAAGGAAGTCATGGAGATATTGGAGGGAAAGGAAGGCAGGACAGAAGGTAGTATGACTTGAAGGAAATGGAAGGGAGGAAGGAAGTCAAGAAGAAAAAAAGAAGGGAAAGGTAGGAAAGAAATAAGAAAAGATGGATGTTATAAAAACATTGAGATAAGTTGGTAAAATAGGTCAGAGTACCAGAGGCCGTATTTCCCATACAAACTAACTAAATAAATAAAATAAACAAAATAAACTTTCAATTTTGGCCTCTATAAATAGGCATCTAACAGATTTATCATTTTTGTGGTGTCTCAGGCTGAATGAATGAATGAATGAATGAAAACTTATATAGCGCGGCACATGCGAACTGAATCGCCTCTGGGCGCTTGTTGTTCCTGTCTCCTTTGGTATCAAAAGAGATGAGTCTTGATCTTTCTCCTGAATGCTAGGTAGTTCTCCTCCAACCGAATACTGGTTGGCAATGCGTTCCATAGTCTGGGACCTTGGACCGCGAATCTTCTATCTCCTTTGGATTTGTATCCGGCTTTCGGTATCTGCAGGAGGTTTTGATCATTGGATCGCAGAACGCGATTGGGGTTGTGGGCTTTTATTTTATCGCATAGATATTGGGGGGCGTTCCCATGGACACATCTATGCGTTAGACAGAGTGCTTTAAAAGTGATTCTGTCTTTTACTGGCAGCCAGTGAAGGGATCTCAGTGAAGGTGAGATTGATTCCCAGGGTTTTTTCCCAGTCACAAGTCTAGCGGCCGTATTTTGAACGACTTGTAGACGAGCGATTTGGTACTTAGGGAGTCCGAGGTAAAGGGCATTTGCGTAGTCCAATCTGGAGTTAACAACTGCTCCCACCACGACCGCTATGTCTTCTTTGGGGATAAAAGGGATAAGCCTGCGTAGTAGGCGCAGCAGATGGTGAGATCCGCTGACTACTGACCCTATTTGTGCGTCCATAGTCATGTAGGAGTCGAAAATGACCCCGAGGCTTTTGACTTTGGCGCTAGGGGTGATGATTTTGCCCAGAATGGGCGGGGGTGTCCAAGTTGTTGCAGGTAGATTCTTACGCTTGGCTTGAAACAGAAGGAGTTCTGTTTTCGCTCCGTTGAGTTTAAGATAACTCTTTGTCATCCAGTCCTCTATCAAAGAGAGGCATGTCTCTAGATTGAGGTGGTGATCCTTTTTATTGCAAATGCGGAAATACAGTTGCGTGTCGTCTGCATATGAGTGATAGAGCAGTTTTTGACTGCTGATGATCTCAAAAAGCGGACGAAGATAGATGTTGAATAACACCGGCGACAGCGGGGATCCCTGAGGGACTCCGTATGATACCGTGCGTTTTTCCGAAAAGAAAGGTCCTAACTTCACTATTTGCGATCTGTTTTCCAAAAAAGAGGAGAACCAAGATAAATCGCCTTCTGCGACTCTGGCTACTTCAGCTAGCCGGGTCAATAGAAGCTTGTGGTCTACTGTGTCGAAAGCTGCGCTCAGGTCTAACAGAACCAGAAGACAAGATTCTCCTTCGTCTGCAGCCTCGAGAGCGTCGTCCCATATCTTGAGCAATGCTGTTTCTGTCCCATGTCCAGGGCGGAAACCTGATTGAAATGGGTCGAGTAGGTTGTGGGTGTCTAGATGCTGTTGCAGCTGTTGCACCACTGCTTTCTCCATAATCTTGGAAAAAGTGTTTAAGCTTGTTATAGGGCGGCGGTGGAGTGGATCCTTGGGGTCCAGGGTAGATTTCTTCAAGATGGGTCTAATTATACCCTCCTTCAACTGGGAGGGCACTATGCCCTCCATGAAAGATTGGTTAATGAGCTGTGTGATAGGAGGTGCCAGGATGTCGGCACACTCCTTCAACAGTTTGGTGGGGATGATATCATTTGGTGCAGTGCTGTTACGCAGAGCACCGATGATATATTTTGTGGCTTGGATAGTGATGGGTTCCAGCGTGAACTTACCTGGTTGGGGTGAATTACTACAGGTGTTGTGTAACTTGTTACAGGGGGGGCTACGGGGGGAATTTTTCTGCTGAATGCTTTGCCGGATTCCCTCAATTTTATTAATGAAGTAATCCGACAATTCACCGCAAAATTCTTGTGAGTCTAAATTGGGGGCTTCAAGACATCAGTCTTATGATGTGTTGTGGCTAATTCTTCCAGGAGTTTCAAAACACTGATCATCTTTGCTGTCTCATATTTCCCCTCTAGGTGCAGGATGCTGTGAAGTGTCGAGTCGTTGATCGTCAAGAAGAAGGCAACGGCGACTCGGGCGGCTCCTTCCAGAATGGACACGCTCAGTTAATGGTATTTATGGGTGTTATCATTCAGCCATATCGTTTCTTTTTTTCACTAAAAAACATTTTGTTTTTTTATACATTTGTCTGTTTCTCAAGAATTCTGTTATTTATCCCAACCCCCATCCTATCCCTCGGTACCGGAGCCGTCACATTTCTGCCAGTATATTCAAATAAATGATGTTCTTTCAGAAAACACGGACTGCTGTGATTGGTTCTAGGCACTTATGTTGGCGCTACAAATACTAATGCCGCGTACACACGGTCGTTTTTTGCGATGAAAAAAACGACGTTTTTTAAAACGTCATTTAAATTGATGGTGTGTGGGCAAAACGTTGTTTTTTGTCTTCAAAAAAACGACCAAAAAAAAATTCCAACATGCTTGAATTTTTTGTGTCGTTTTTCAAAACGTCATTTTTTGTCTCACAAAAAGTCACCGTGTGTAGCAAAAACGTTGTTTAAAACGACGTTTTTCAACCCGCGCATGCCCAGAAGCTGGTTATGAAGCGAGCTTCAATGGAAAAGAGTGGTGAACGTAACCTCGCTTTTTGTGAAAAAAACGATGGTGTGTATGCAACATTGTCTTTGAAAGTGACGTTTCAAAAACGTCGTTTTTTACTTCACAGAAAACGTCGTTTTTTTTCATCACAAAAAATGATCGTGTGTATGCGGCATAAGAATATTAAACAATACACACAATCCATTGTCTTATATGTCGGAGAAGAAGGTTGGAGACCTCTAGTGGTCAAAATGATAGAAACAGCTACTAGGATTCTGCTTTTTTTTCTGAAGTGTGAGAAAAACTTAGGGCCAGATTCACGTATTCCAGAGCATCTTTGCTCTGGAGTAACGCTTCTCATTTGCGTTGCGCTGCCGAATTTTTAGGAGCAAGTGCTGTCATTCACGAAGCACTTGCTCCTAAAGTTGCGGCAGCGCATCGCAAATGAGCCGGCGGAATTCAAATGTCGCGGGTACGGGGCGTGTAGTATGCTAACTACGCGCGATCCCGCCGCCGACGTACTGCGCATGCGTCGAGTGTCAAAACATCCCCGTGCGCATGCTCCAAAATCTGTGAATGAACGTCAATGACGTCACATTCCCATTCATGACCGTTTTACGCAAGCGACGTTTTTTTTTTTTTTCCCGACGCGATGACGACGCCTATACCTAACATAGGATACTCCAGCCCCATGTAGGTATATCTATGCGCCGCGTATCCCGTCCGGAAACGTCGTACCGTCATTGCGTCGCGCCGGAATTCGATCGTGAATTGCCGATTTCCGCTCATTAACATATTTTTTGAGCGTAAATCGGCGGGAACGCCCCCGGCGCCATTTTTAAGTTGAAGTAACGATGCGATGGCGAAACTCAGTTACGCTCATCGCATCGGAACTTCAACCCGGCGTTTCTTGTTTTCTGGTTACAGAAAACAGAAACGCCGGCTCAAAGCCACTGTTACGCTGGCGGATCACTCGATCCGCCAGCGTAACCTTTCATGAATCTGGCCCTTAGAATGTGATTGTAATCTCCTTCTGAAAATGCCAACTGCCTGGCTTTCCTGATCTGGATTCGGAATGCACAGTGATAACCCAATTCCTATTCCGGTCGGAGTCACAAATATGAATTCCCTGGATTGGGGTAACGGCTAAGGAAGTTGCCATTTTTTTTTTGGGCGGGGGGGATGTGGTCAGATTTCCCACCTTGTCATAAAACATTTATATATATATATATATATATAAAAACTGTGAAATTGAACTGTCTATAAGAGCCAATCACATCCATGCTGCTGCTGTCAGCCATACTTCTCTGTGTTCATAATTATAATTTTTTGTGATTTTTGTTTTCTTCTTCCTTCCAGCTGGAGGAAGCCAATAACCCATACATCTGCACGGCCATGGTGGGGCTGAAAGACAAGAAAGCGGCGGTATGATACAATGTATTCTATGACAATATTTTATACAGCAAATAGTGATACAATGAATCTTGTAGCACTACTGAGGATCACTAGATGATGTCAGATTGATTTGGAGGTCATTATTCTACGAAATGTTCTCCTAGGTCAGTGATGGAGAACCTTGGCACCCCAGATGTTTTGGAACTACATTTCCCATGATGCTCATGCACTCTGCAGTGAAGTTGAGCATCATGGGAAATGTAGTTCCAAAACATCTGGGGTACCAAGGTTCGCCATCACTGGCCTAGGAGAACATTTCGTAGAGTAATGACCTCAGAATCAATCTGATATCATCTACTGATTGTAAGGCTCTCCAATGTGATGAGAGGGAAGTGGAAACAATCAGTTCAGGTTTCCCGGAAAAGAAATTCACGTTTGGTCTCAACTGCGGGTTGGATAATTCATAGAAGAGAATCCAAAAATGTCCATATTTCTGACCAATCCGTTCACCCGATTTCTAGGGTTGCCACCTCATCCCTTTAAAACCGAACACATATTAATTACACAGGTTCTGTGGCTGATTAAGGTGGTAATTAAACTCACTTGGCGCCTTATCTACATAAAATTAGCCACAGAATCTGTATAATTAATATGTGTTCGGGTTTAAAGGGATGAGGTGGCAACCCTACCGATTTCCCCCATCGTTACCACATTCATCTCTCCTGTTTACCACTAATGGGAAGCAGAGCAATTTTTGTATTTCCACTATGAGGGTGTTAATTTGAAGATAAAATTGTAATTTCTTTAAAATATCAAAGTGATACATATATTATACAGTATTGTTTTTTTTATTTGTTTGTTTTGCTTTTTTTTTAAAACTAGGCTTTATTTTGGCAATATTGTTTTATATTTTTCTTGTAATTACATTTTTAATGGAAACTATAGCCAAAAATACATTTAAATCAATAACCAGCGTTATTGTGTGTATGTATGTATATATATATATATATATATGTATATATCATTTTTTTTTTGTCTTGTTTTTATTTGTTTTGTTTGTTGCTTTTTTCAGTGTTGCCTAACAAGAAAGTGTGCAACAGAAAAAAAAGTCCCTACATACATATATATAAGATCTGGGGTCAATAAGACCCCCAATCTTTCCTCTACTGTTAACAGAAAACAATAAAAAAAACAAATACAAAAATATATATCTTTTGCCTTTTGCTTAAAAAATAAAATTGTTTACTCCTGCTCTAGACTAGAAGTGTCCTCATTATGTCGCTCCATACCTCCAAGGTCATAGAGGCGATCAGAGATGTGATCAGAGACAATCTAGTCTCTGGTAACCTTTATGGCCAGCCGCATATATATAATTTATTTAGTATTTATAATTAGTATTTTTTTATATATATATTAGGGCTGTTACTGATCAAAATTTTTGTGTTCGATTAATCGTTTTTTATTTTAATCGATTAATCGACTAATTTTGATTAAATATAACGCACATACAGATCCAACTACTTTTAGCTGATCTCCTTGCAGGCTGATTCCCAGTGCAGCTCCAACCACTGGAAAAATGGATAGTGGGATACAAAAAACACACAAAGGTAGCGCTCAATGGGAATCACATTAAAACTTTTATAATCTTCAAGTAGGTAACCAAATAAATATTGCACTGGAGATAAAATCGATGTAGCGACATAAACTGTAAAAATGGTGCGAGTAATACCAAACGGTACCAAAAGCAGTCATAAAAACATGTAGCTAAGTATGATACTGGTATAAAAATGTGTACAACGATACCACTGCTGAATCCAGATGAGGAGGGGTTAACATCAGTCTGTTGGCATGTAGATGTCCCGTGAAGGGAACTATCACAACTCCCAGTGGATGGTTGTAGAATCCCAGGTTGATAGAGGGAAGTGATAGAGGGAAGTGATAGAGGGAAGTGATAGAGGGAAGTGTAACAGCCCTTGTGTGTGGCAGATAGTAAGGTCCCGCCGGCATGCAGATATGAGGGCACAGCAAAGGAGCCCTTCAGATGGACACGGCAAGCCCCGCCGGTATACGTGACGTTACCGGATCTCCGACGGAACTCTCTGAAGGCCCAGAAGCCGGCAGAGAGGCGAGTACCAATCAAAAGAATTTTAATCGATCGAAAAAATTTAAGATTAATCGATTAATTAAAAGATAATTTGCACAGCCCTAATATATATATATATATATATATATATATATATATATATATATATATATATATATATATATATATACTGTTAGGGGTTCTAAGTAATTTTGTCGCAAAAAATACAAGTTTAAACTTGTAAACAAAAAGTGCCAGAAAAGGCCGGTGTTCTGTCGAGATGTGCCCGCTGCCGAAAAGTGCCGGCGAATGCGCAGAATGGATGGGCACTCCAGCCCAGTTGCCGATTCAGCTGGAGTGACGTCCCATAGCGCATGCGGACATTGTAAAAAAGCTTTTTTCGATGGGCGTAACCATTTTTCTCGGCCACAATTTAATGCTATGCAAGCAGCGGAGGGACGCCATATTTGTCATATTGTGCCTCGCTGTTGCGCCGCGGGTTTACAGAGAGGCACAAGGCCACGTCTATGGCGTGTCTCTCTGCTCTTTGCATAGCTTTCAATTGTGCCCCGTGAAACGGTATTTATCGCCCATCGAAAGGAGGACACATATCGATAGCACACAAGGTCTTCAAGTGGTTATGGCATCTCCTATATAGGGTTAGGTGCTGTAGAAAAGTCAAGTGTTTTTTATTATATAATTTTGAGGAGAGGAGATCTCATTAGAGTTTTTTTTATATAAGATCGGAAGAAAGGAAACGATCGAATGTGACATCACCTGACTTGTCCACTATTTCATCACTTTATGGTACAAAGTCATTGTAATGCTCTTTGTCTTTATCCCCACAGTCTGAATTCGAGAAAGACGTGGACCTGGCATGTCGATCAGGTGAGGATTTTATTAAATGTATTTAAATTTCTGCTTTTAAAAAAAAAAAAACACTTATTCGTCGTATTTGCTCCACAATGAAGACTGTTC
The DNA here is from genome assembly GCA_029574335.1 of Rana kukunoris. Taxonomy (NCBI): domain Eukaryota; kingdom Metazoa; phylum Chordata; class Amphibia; order Anura; family Ranidae; genus Rana; species Rana kukunoris. The sequence continues at coordinate 223,492 of JAJQKJ010001635.1, read as the reverse complement.
ATCATCCAGCAGTAAGTTCTATTGAGGGTTATCCTTCAGATGACGAGTCCCCCCCCCCCCCCCCCATTGATTTAATTTGCGGATGTGAACAATGTTGAACAATCCCCGGAATACACAATGATCCGGACGGTCTTATCTGCTCCATTACTCCGTTAATTCCGCGTCTTCTCACACCATAAACCTTCGCTCGATCTATACCGCAATTAAGCAATAGAATCATCATCACTTAACTCGCTCGTGGTGGGCAAACATGTCAGGAGTCAGGTCTCCGGAGCCGCGGCGAATGGATTCGGTGGAAGAATAGGCCATTTAGCGTGAAATATCTGTCATTATTTGAAGTGCTCTTCGCGTCCCGCGGTAATAGAGCGCGCCTATTTTTTGCTCCGAGTAATGTGAACCTTTGCTCTCCTCACATGTATTATTAGCAGATAAAGAGAATTGCACCTTGATTAGACTTCTGTCCGTTCAGCAGGAACGCTTATCTCAGCCCAACCATGCCATTGTAATATATCACAGACCTCCAGTCCTTTACAAGTGGTGGCCGCATTTGTTTTATTTTATTGCTTTAAATTTCTTCTTTATCGTAATTTGTTTTTTTTTATCTCAATTATAATATAATTATTATATATATAAATAAACTTTGTCATGATATTCTAATTTTATAAGATGCACCTGTGTGTGTTTGTGTATATGTGTATATATATATATATATATATATATATATATATATATATATATATATATACACACACACACCCCCACACACCGTATATACTCGAGTATAAGCCGACCTGAATATAAACCGAGACACCTAATTTTACCTCAAAAAATGGGAAAACTTACTGACTCGAGTATAAGCCTAGGGTGTCCATCTTCATGCCTCACTGTTTCCATGCCTCACTTTGCCTCACTGTATCCATGTGCATTCCTCACTGTGCCCATGCCTTATTGTGTCCATGTGCATGCCTCACTGTGCCCATGCCTCACTGTGCCCATGCCTCACTGTTCCCATGCCTCACTGTGTCCGTGTGCATGCCTCACTGTGTCCATGCCTTACTGTGTCCATGCCTCACTGTGCCCATGCCTCACTGTGCCCATGCCTCACTGTGCCCATGCCTCACTGTGTCCATGCCTCACTGTGCCCATGCCTCACTGTGCCCATGCCTCACTGTGTCCATGCCTCACTGTGCCCATGCCTCACTGTGTCCATGCCTCACTGTGCCCATGCCTCACTGTGCCTCACTGTGTCCATGCCTTACTATGCCTATGCCTCACTGTGTCCATGACTAGACTGATGTTTAACATGGGAGTCTATGGAAGGGGTGCCCGGGTTTGAAAAATCAGTACTCCCCAGTCGTAGGTTCCCCGGATAATAAACTTTGCGCACCTATAGAGGAGCAATGGGGCTACATGTGTGCCAAGTTCCGGGTTCAGAAGACATACGACCGGCCGGTACCAGGTCCCCAAGGTCACCAAAGAAATGACCGTTTAACATGGGAGTCTATGGAAGGGGTGCCCAGGTTTGAAAAATCAGTGCTCCCCGGCTGTAGGTCCCCCGGACAAAAAGCTTTGCACACTTATAGAGGAGAAAGGGAGCTACATGGGGCCAGGGAACCTACGACCAGCCGGTACTGGGTTCTCAAACTTACCGAAGAAATTACCATTTAACATGGGAGTCTATGGAAGGGGTGCCTGGCTTTAAAAAATCGTTGCTCCCAGGTCATAGGTCCCCTAGACAACAAACTTTGCACACCTATAGAGGAGACATGGGGCTACATGCGTGTCAAGTTCCGGGTCCAGGGAACCTACGACCGGCTAGTACCGGGTCCCCAAACTCACCAAAGAAATTACCATTTAACATGGGAGTCTATGAAAGGGATGCCTGGCTTTGAAAAAAACGTTGCTCCCCGGTCACAGGTACATGTGTGCCAAGTTCCGGGTTCAGGGAACCTACGACTGGCCAGTACCGGCCTCCCTAAAGTCACCAAACAAATGACTGTTTAACATGGGAGTCTATGGAAGGGGTGCCCGGGTTTTTAAAATGGGTGCTCCCCAGCAGTAGGTCTCCCAGACAACAAGCTTTGCACACTTGTAGAAGAGCAAAGGGGCTACATTTGTGCCAAGTTCCGGGTCCAGGGGACCTAAGACCGGCCGGTATCGGGACCCCAAACTTACTAAAAAAAATGCCATTTAACATAGTAGTCTATTGAAGGGGTGCCCGGCTTTGGAAAATCGGTGCTCCCTGGCCGTAGGTCCCCCAGACAAAAAACTTTGCACACTTATAGAGGAGAAATAGCGCTACATGTGTGCTAAGTTCTGGGTCCATGGGGACCTACGGTGGGCTGGTACTAGGTTCCCAAACTCACCGAAGAAATTATCGTTTAACATGGGAGTCTATGGAAGGGGTGCCCGGATTTGAAAAATCGGTGCTCCCCGGCCGTAAGTTCCCCGGACAACAAACTTTGCACACTTGTAGAGGAAGAGTGGGGATACATGTGTGCCAAGCTTGGGGTCCAGGGGACGGACCGGGTCCCCAAAGCCTGGGATATCATGCGCAAAAAGGTCACTCGAGTATAAGCTCAGGGGGGCATTTTCAGCACAAAAAAAATGTGCTGAAAAACTCGGCTTATACTCGAGTATATACGGTAAATATATATATATATATACAGTAGAGCAAGCTTCTGGGCAAAATGAGAATAACATTTATTTTGCTTAGAATAAAAATCACGAGTCTCGCTGCGTAAAAATTTTCACATTATACAAAAAATAAATTTCCGTGAAAGCAGAGTTACCCTTTAAAAGATTTTTTTTTTTTTCCTTCGATATTGGACCTTCATAGTGAATTAATCCGGTAAATGAGATAAAACAGGTAACCGTTTGTTGATGAATTAATTACTGTATGAGGAAAGCTGAGAGAATCTTTTATTTGATCTTCCGAATAATTTGGAAGGAAGCGAAGTCCGCGGGGATAAAAAATGCGTCTTAATGGAGGCCGAGATGATGGAATTTATAATTGGAAATACGCTTTTCTCTTCTCGGCTTTGTGATGATGAGATCTCATTTGTTATTTCTGGTATAAAAAGGAAGAAAAAAAAGAACAAAAAATCCAGATTCAAATTAAAGATGGACAAAAAAAGTTAGATAGTCAAAGTTGGTCTTGGGGAGCCGTTTTTATCTGCCAAAGTTTCTGTCCATCCAGTCCTGGAGTATTACAGCCCAGGTCTGGACTGGAGACCCAACTTTTTATTCTTGCAGTTGAGCAATTACAGCCTGGTCACCTCCCTGCCCCCCTGGCCAGTCAATGGTAACCATAGGAATGACACCAGCCAGCTAGGGGTCACCTTGTACTGGCCAGCCAGGGGTATCCAATGGCTACCATAGAAATGACAGGAGACAGTCAGGGGTCACCATTAAACACCCCAGACTGGCTAGCCAGAGGTGTTCGATGGTGTCCATAGAAACAACCCGGGCCAGGAAAGGGGGCACCATCAGACCCCACTGACTGGCCAGCCAGAGGCGTTAGATGGTGTCCATAGAAACAACCCCAGCCAGGCAGGGGGCACTATGAGACACCCCTGACTGGCCAACCAGAGGTATCTAATGGTAAGCATATAAATGACACCAGCCAGCCAGAAGACACTATTGGACACCCCTGATTTGTCAGCCAGAGGTGTCCAATGGTTACCATAGAATTTACACCAACCATTCAGGGGTCACCATTAAACACCCCTGGCTGGCCAGCCAGAAGTGTCCAATGGTGACCATAGAAATAACACTGGCCAGGCAGGGGTGTCCGATGGTGACCATAAAAATGACTCCAGCCATCCAGGGGTCACGATTACACACCCCCGACTGGCCAGCAAGAGGTGTCCAATGGTAACCATAGGAATGACACCAGCCAGTCAGGGGTCACTATTGGACACCTCGTACTGGCCAGCCAGGGGTATCAAATGGCTACCATAGAAATGACAGGAGCCAGGCAGGGGTCACCATTACACACCCCTGACTGGCCAGCCAAAGGTGTCCAATGGTTACCATAGAAATTATACCAGCCATCCAGGGGTCACCATTACACACCCCTGACTGGCCAGCCAGAGGTGTCCAATGGTTACCATAGAAATTATACCAGCCATCCAGGCGTCACCATTACACATCCCTGACTGGCCAGCCAGAAGTGTCCAATGGTGACCATAGAAATAACACCGACAAGTCAGGGGTCAGCATTGAACACCCCTGACTGGCCACCCAGGGGTGTCCGGTGGTGACCATAGAAATGACGAAGGTGAGCTGGGGGTTACCATTGCACACCTCTTACTGGCCAGCCAGAGGTATTCGACGGTAACCACAGAAATGACAACCTCCAGGCAGGGTTCACCATTGGACACACCTGACTGGCCAGCCAGGGTCGTCCAATTGTATCCATAGAAATGACACATGCCAGTCATTGGACACCCCTGATTGGCCAGTGCATTTCTATAGCACTGATCGCTGTAAAAATGACAATGGTCCCAAAATGGTGTCAAAAGTGTCCGCTATAATGTCGCAGTCACCACCATTACTAGTAAAAGTGGTTAAAGAATCTTGGATGGGGAACATGTCCATTAAGTTTTCCCCAAATTACAATTTTCGGAAAGGAAAGACTCTCTCATGTTTGCCCAATCTTTGTATTCCCATGTTTTTCTTCTATACGTATACGGGCGTCTTGTTATTTAGATATATATGCATGATGTAAATATTTGTGTGCAAAACACTGAATTCTTATTTTATTTTGTTCTCTTTCTTCTCCAGCCCTTAGCAAAGACATCTCAACATGTAGGACATCTACCATTACGGGGACTTTAAAACGCCCATCGCTGCAAGATGAAGAAAAGATGAAGAACCACCAAAAGGGCTCGAACTTCAACAGTCTTCCAGCCAACGTCTCCAAAATGCACCTTCAAGGCTCTCCGCATTATCTTGGAAGCATTAATCTCAACGAGTATAACAACCACACACTCACCCTAAAAAAAGACAAGAACCAGCCCCCAAAGCCCATGTACATGTGCGAAGGGGACATCTTTAAAAAGTTAGACTCTGAGCTGACCAGAGCGCAGGAGCAGTCGATGGACACCAGCTATGTCATTTTACCCAGCAACACGGCCACCTTGAGGGCCAAGCCAAAGGAGGACAGCAAATACAGCATGAACATTGACCAGATGCCGCAGACCCGGCTCATTCATCTCAACATGGGCGATCCCACCTACATGGTGAAGAGTCCACCCAGGGAACGTATGGGCATGAAATGTCCTGAGCAGGGTTCTCCCATGCAGAAGCATCAGCTGCACCCCAGCGAGTCTCAGATCCCGATGGGGCTGTGCGAAAAGGCAGAATTAGGGACAACGGGTATTGTCCCGAAAAACGAGAACATCTCAACGCTATCGATGAGCTCTTTAGAGGTGAGAACAATTTTCATGGGGATGATCAAAAGTGCCTTCAGTGACATGATTGAAGATAACAATTGCAATGATATACTGTCGCCTGAGGTTCTTTTATTTTACTTTTATCATTTATTATTTATTACTACAAAATATTATTTTTTTGGGGGCTCAAGAACAGGTTTAGGATTATACAAAGGAGCTTCTGTAATGCTGGGGGGTGGGGGGGAGAGAGCATTTAAAGTGTATTGCACCCTTGAAAGCTACCTTAAATTCATAGTCCACATTAGTAAATGCATCAACATTGATAAAATAAAAACTATGGGCCAGATTCAGGTAGATGGGCGAATCTTAATTCTGGCGTAACGTTGCTCATTTACGTTACTCCGCCGAAACTTTAGGAGAAAGTACTGTATTCACAAAGCACTTGCTCCTAAAGGTGCGGCGGCGTAGCGAAAATGGGCCGGCGGAATTCAACTTGGGCGGTTAGGGGGCGTGTAGTATTTAAACTAGGCGCGATCCCGCGGCGAACGCACTGCGCATGCGCCGGCCGTCAATGTATCCCAGTGCGCATGCTCCACATTAGGACGGTGTTTTCTACGTGAATGTCAATGACGTCAATCCCCATTCACGGACGAGTTACGCAAACGACGTTCAACTTTTTCAATTCGACGCGGTCACGACGGCCATACTTGACATAGGATACGCGTGCTTTTTGTTGCTTTATCTTTATGCTGGGAAACCCCTTACGGAAACGTCGGAAAGTCACTGTGTCGGGCCCGCGTATGATCGTGAATTGCTGTATCTCCCTGATTTACATATTCTCGGCGTAAATCAGCGGGAACGCCCCTAGCGGCCATTTTAAAATTGCAGTTCCGATACGACGGCGAAATACAATTACGCCACTCGTATCTGAACTCAATCCCGGCGTATCTTCTTTTCTGCATACAGAAAACAGATAAGCCGGCTCAAAGTGTGAGTTATGCTGGCGTATCACTGATACTCCAGCGTAACTCTACCTGAATCTGGCCCTAAATGTGACGGGAGTCACTTTGGACGGGGGTCTCATGGAACCCAGCTTACATTAGAGAGGTAAAGAAACTCCAGTTTCAGCTCCCCAGGTACCTCGTATGTGTAAATCATCCTGTGCCTATTAGGGGCACAGTGAGACCAAGAAAATGATGGGCAACTACTTAACCACTTAAGGACCTCCTAACGCCGATATACGTCGGCTGAATGGCATGGCTGGGCACAGGCACATACAGGAACGTCGCCTTTAAGAGCCCAGCCGTGGGTCCCGCGATCGGTCACAGGAGCTGAAGAACGGGGAGAGGTGAGTGTAAACACACCTTCCCCCGTTCTTCACAGTGGCATTGTCATTGATCGTCTGTTCCCTGATATAGGGAAAGACGATCAATCACGTCAGACGTCCAGCCCCACCCCCCTACAGTTAGAAACACATATGAGGTCACACTTAACCCCTACAGCGCCCCCTAATGGTTAACTCCTAAACTGCTTTTGTAATTTTCACAGTAATCAGTGCATTTTTATAGCACTTTTTGCTGTGAAAATGACAATGGTCCCAAAAATGTGTCAAAACTGTCCGATGTGTCCACCATAATGTCGCAAAAAATAAAATATTAATTAATTAAAATGCCATAAAACGTTCCCCTATTTTGTAAACGCTATACATTTTGCTAAAACCAATCAATAAACGCTTACTGCGGGTTTTTTTTTACCAAAAATATGTAGAAGAATACGTATCGGCCTAAACTGAGGAAAAAAAAAATTTTTTTTATATATTTTTTGGGATATTTATTATAGCAAAAAGTTGAAAATATTGCTTTTTTTCAAAATTGTCGCTCTATTTTTGTTTATAGCGCAAAAAATAAAAACCGCAGAGGTGATGAAATACCACCAAAAGAAAGCTCTATTTGTGGGGAAAAAGGACGCCAATTTTGTATGGGAGCTACGTCACGCGACCGCGCAATTGTCAGTTAAAGCCACGCAGTGCCGAATCGCAAAAAGGGGCCAGGTCCTTTACCTGCATAATGGTCCGGGGCTTAAGTGGTTAATGGATGCTGGGAGCGTAGTTTTGATTACCTCAAAAGGGACAGAAATATTTACCAAAAATATCCCTTAGGAAATCTATAAAGATAAATGATTCCACCTTTTCAGACTGCTGGGACATGGTTTGTCTTATAATGACTTGTCTAGTGGACAAAATACACAAATGTGTAGTCCTATTGTATACCTCCTAGGAGGCAGTCTCATTGTATGGCCCCCTAGGGTGCAGTCCCATTGTATGCCTCCTAGGGTGCAGTCCCATTGTATGCCTCCATAGGGTGCAGTCCCATTGTATACCTCCTAGGGTGCAGTCCCATTATATGCCTCCTGGGGTGCAGTCCCATTGTATGTCTCCCTAGAGTGCAGTCCAATCGTATGCCTCCTAGGGTGGAGTCCCATTGTATGTCTCCCTAGAGTGCAGTCCAATCATATGCCTCCTAGGGTGCAGTCCCATTGTATACCTCCTAGGGTGCAGTCCCATTGTATGTCTCCCTAGGGTGCAGTCCCATTGTATGCCTCCTTAGGGTGCAGTACCATTGTATGCCTCCTAGGGTGCAGTCCCATTGTATGCCTCCTAGGGTGCAGTCCCATTGTATGTCTCCCTAGGATGCAGTCCCATTGTATACCTCCTAGGGTGCAGTCCCATTGTATACCTCCTAGGGTGCAGTCCCATTGTATGCCTCCTTAGGGTGCAGTACCATTGTATGCCTCCTAGGGTGCAGTCCCATTGTATGCCTCCTAGGGTGCAGTCCCATTGTATGTCTCCCTAGGATGCAGTCCCATTGTATACCTCCTAGGGTGCAGTCCCATTGTATACCTCCTAGGGTGCAGTCCCATTGTATACCTCCTAGGGTGCAGTCCCATTGTATACCTCCTAGGGTGCATTCCAATTGTATACCTCCCCATGGTGCATTCCAATTGTATGCCTTCTAGGAGGCAGTCCTATTGTATGTCTCCATAGGGTCTATTGTTGCTTGTTGCTGGTTGGGGGGTCTATTGTTGCTGGGGTAAATCTGTTGATGGTTGTGGGGGTACTTTGTTGTGGGGTGAACTATTGTTGCTGGGGAGGTCTATTGCTTCTGGTGGGGGTTGGACTCTATTGTTGGTGGAGGTCGAGTGCTAATTCGTAGAGAATCTACTGTGGGGAGGGAGATGTCTATTGATGCTTGGGCTGGCTACTGAAAGATCTATTGTTGCTGGTTGGGGTTGTGAATGGGTCTATTAGACATGTGCACTATGGAAAAATTTGTTTTAGTTTTTCTTGTGTTTTTTTGTTTCGTTTATTAGATTATGTGTTAATCGGCATTCGTAACTTCAGATAAAATCGTATTCGGTTCACTAACAGCTAAAATTGGAAAGGAAATTCCAATATCTATAATATAACTATTATTATTCTTTTATAATTATTTATCATGAATAAATAATAATAATCAGGGCTTTTTTTCTCAGAGAATAGGTGCAGGAACTCTCTCCTTCTGTCACCTCTTGTGTCCACCCCTTACCCACCTCCAATCACCATTCATTGGTTTCACCCCCTACCCAACATTGAGCACCATTCTTTGGTTCCACCCCCTACCTACCTCTGAGCACCATTCTTTGGTTCCACCCCCTACCCACCTTTGAGCACCATTTCGTGGTTCCACCCCCTACCCACCTCCAATCACCATTCATTGGTTTCACCCCCTACCCACCATTTAGCACCATTTCTTGGTTCCACCCCCTACCCACCTCCAAGAACCATTCATTGGTTTCACCCCCTATCCACCTCTGAGCACCATTCTTTGGTTCAACCCCCTACCAACCTCTAAGCACCATTCTTTGGTTCCACCCCCTACCCACCTCCAAGCACCATTCATTGGTTTCACCCCCTACCCACCTCCGAGCACTATTCCTTGGTTCCACCCCTACCAACCTCTGAGCACCATTCCTTGGTTCCACTCCTTACCCACCTCCGAGCACCGTTCCTTGGTTCCCCCCTCTACCCACCTCCGAGCACCGTTCCTTGGTTCCACCCTCTACCCACCTCCGAAGCACCGTTCCTTGGTTCCACCCCCTACCCACCTCTGAGCACCATTCTTTGGTTCCACCCCCCTACCCACCTCTGAGCACCATTTCTTGGTTCCACTCCCTACCCACCTCCAATCACCATTCATTGGTTTCACCCCCTACCCACCACTTAGCACCATTTATTGATTCCTCCCCTACCCACCTCTAAGCACCATTCATTGGTTCCACCCCCTACCCACCTCCAAGCACCATTCATTGGTTTCACCCCCTATCCACCTCTGAGCACCATTCCTTGGTTCCACGCCCTACCCACCTCCGAGCACTATTCCTTGGTTCCACCCCTACCAACCCCTGATCACAATTTCTTGGTTCCACTCCTTACCCACCTCTGAGCTCCGTTCCTTGGTTCCACCCTCTACCCACCTCCGAGCACCAATTCCTTGGTTCCACGCCCTACCCACCTCTCAGCACCAGTTCCTTGGTTCCACCCTCTACCCACCTCTGAGCACCATTCTTTGGTTCCACCCCCTACCCACCTCCAAGCACCATTCATTGGTTTCACCCCCTACCCACCTCTGAGCACCATTCCTTGGGTTCCACCCCCTACCCACCTCTGAGCACTATTCCTTGGTTCCACCCCTACCAACCTCTGAGCACCATTCCTTGGTTCCACTCCTTACCCACCTCCGAGCACCATTCCTTGGTTTCACCCTCTACCCACCTCTGAACACCATTCCTTGGTTCCACTCTCTACCCACCACCGAGCACCTTTCCTTTTCTCCACCCTCTATCCACCTCCAAGCACCTTTCCTTGGTTCCACCCCCCTACCCACCTCCGAGCACCATTTCTTGGTTCCAACCCCCTACCCACCTCCGAGCACCATTCCTTGGTTCCACCCTCTACCCACCTCTGAGCACCGTTCCTTGGTTCCACCCCCTACCCACCTCTGAGCACCATTTCTTGGTTTCACTCCTTACCCACCTCTGAGCACCATTCCTTGGTTCCACCCTCTACCCACCTCTGAGCACCGTTCCTTGGTTCCACCCCTACCCACCTCTGAGCACCATTCCTTGGTTCCACTCCTTACCCACCTCCGAGCACCATTCCTTGGTTCCACCCCCTACCCACCATTTAGCACCATTTCTTGGTTCCACCCCCTACTCACCTCCAAGCACCATTCATTGGTTCCACCCCCTACCCACCTCCAAGCACCATTCATGGGTTTCACCCCCTATCCACCTCTGAGCACCATTCCTTGGTTCCACGCCCTACCCACCTCTGAGCACTCTTCCTTGGTTCCACCCCTACAACCCCTGATCACAATTTCTTGGTTCCACTCCTTACCCACCTCTGAGCTCCGTTCCTTGGCCCAGATTCACGTAGATCGGCGCATTTTCGGTCCGGCGTGGCACCACTTTTCCGTTAGACTTGCCAATCTAGCCGCTATCCCCGATTCACGTAGCTTTTACGCAAGAGATTGCGCAAGCGTAAGGTTTTTTCCGGAGGCGTAAGGAGGAGTAATACAAATTGGGAGGGACGTGGGCGTGTTACATTGAAATGAGCCGGACCCCATGCAAATGAAGGGCCGGCCACTCGCCATGCCCTGAAGGAAACCATGTCAGCTCCGTTGTGCGCATGCTCACAACTCGGGAGCGGCGCAATCAGTGAAATAGGAAATGGACTAGGGCATGTTGTGAACTACGCAGACAGCTAAATGACACACACAAACGCCCTTCCATTCAAAAGTACATCCCTTTGTGTCCCTCCATTGAATCAAGTGCTTTTGCTCTGTTGTTCGTTAGAGTGTGTTTTGTAGTTGTCAGATTAGTGTTCTGTGTGATCTAGTGCTTGTTGGTAGTTTTGTGAAAGTGTATTTTGATAAGTGTTTGAGACTGTTTGTTTGATTGATATATTTCGAGCGTTTGTTTTCTGGCTTTATTTTTTCATCTGATTTTTTTGTGTCTGTTTCTTGCCTAGTGTGATTTTTGGGTGTTCTTTTTCTCTTTGTGTTCCAGTGGTGTTGGTTCCATTGTGCCATGATTAATGTGTGTGTTTAACCAAAGATGCATAATGTACCATGAGATGGGGTCATGAGATGGGGTACCATTTGCAGAGTCACCTTGAAGGGAAAAGACAGGAGGATGTTAGTCATGCATTGCCACTTGGTTCCACCCCCTACCCACCTCCAAGCACCATTCATGGGTGGTTGGTTCCACCCATGATGGCCTACCCACCTCCAAAGAAGCACCATTCATGGGTTATCACCCCCTATCCACCTCTGCCCTCAGCACCATTCCTTGGTTCCACGCCCTACCCACCTCTGAGCACTATTAGACCCTTGGTTCCACCCCTACAACCCATGATCACAATTTCTTAGCGGTTCCACTCCGTATATTGTTTTGTGAATCGCGTCCAACTATACGCACGCGCACATTTAGACTTACGCACGCGCAACAGCAGTTGCGCAGGCGTAATCGCTCTGTGAATCTGGGCCCTTGTTTCCACCCTCTACCCACCTCAGAGCACCATTCCTTGGTTCCATGCCCTACCCACCTCTCAGCACCGTTCCTTGGTTCCACCCTCTACCCACCTCTGAGCACCATTCTTTGGTTCCACCCCCTACCCACCTCCAAGCACCATTCATTGGTTTCACCCCCTACCCACCTCTGAGCACCATTCCTTGGTTCCACCCCCTACCCACCTCTGAGCACTATTCCTTGGTTCCACCCCTACCAACCTCTGAGCACCATTCCTTGGTTCCACTCCTTACCCACCTCCGAGCACTATTCCTTGGTTTCACCCTCTACCCACCTCCGAGCACCATTCCTTGGTTCCACCCTCTACCCACCACCGAGCACCTTTCCTTTTCTCCACACTTTATCCACCTCCAAGCACCGTTCCTTGGTCCCACCTCCGAGCACCATTCCTTGGTTCCAACCTCTACCCACCTCCGAGCACTATTCCTTGGTTCCACCCTCTACCCACCTCTGAGCACCATTCCTTGGTTCCACCCCCTACCCACCTCTGAGCACCATTCCTTGGTTCCACCCCCTACCCACCTCTGAGCACCATTCCTTGGTTCCACTCCTTACCCACCTCCGAGCACCATTCCTTGGTTCCACCCCCTACCCACCTCTGAGCACCATTTCTTGGTTCCACTCCTTACCCACCTCTGAGCACCATTACATACATTTAGAGCTGGAGGTACCAGAACTGCGTCCCCCCGCGTTCCTGCTGGAAAAAAAGCCCTGATAATAATAATATATAATCACTAGGTAATAATTTAAATATAAAAGAAAATACAAAAAATTTTAATATTTGAATGTAATCGATTCGATGAACTCGTAGGCTGAATCGTTCTTTTGGGTTTTTGTTCTCATTTTCTGATTTTCAAAATTTTCTGATTTTCTTTTTTTCTAAAAAAAAAATTTGCGTATGCGTTTGTCAAAATAGTCTTTCATTTATTCGAATGCTTCCAAATAAATGAATATGACGAATTTAGTCTGAAAACTGATTTCGCAACACATGTTGCACATGTCTAGGGTCTATTGTTGCATGGGGGACATATATGTAGGTCCTGGGAGGGATCTATTGTCGCTGGAGAGTTATATTGTTGCCGAAGAAATCTATTGTTACTGAGGATGGATTTTTTGTTACTGAGGATGGATTTATTGTTGCTGGGGATGGATTTATTGTTGCTGGGGATGGATTTATTGTTGCTGGGGATGGATTTATTGTTGCTGGGGATGGATCTATTGTTGCTGGAGGGGGTCTACTGTTGCTGGAGGGGGCCTATTGTTGCTGGGCATGGGTCTATTGTTGCTGGAAGGGTCTGTTTTTGCTGGGTGCAGGGGATGTGGTTTTACTGGCTTTTCATTCGAAAATTCCCATACAAACGAATTAGCACTGAGAAATGATACTTGGTTGTGTATTCTCTAAAAGGGGGCGGTACCGGGAGTGGGAAGGGGTGGGGTTGTTTGTTTATTTATTTAATTTTGGCCATGTTGGGTCACTCGAAAATTTAAAAAAAAAATTAAAATAAAATGACTTTGAGAGTGACAATATGGTAAAAAAAAAAAAAAAAGTTTAAAAAAATGTAAAACAAAATAAAGTTTTGAGGCACTATCACGGGTATGGTAGTGGTTTTTTTTTTGTTTTGTTTTTTGCTTACCTCCTAAATGTTTATTAGGTTTTTGTATTTTTATTTCCAAATTGTGATAGTATTTTTTTCTGTGTTTTTATTTTTATTTTTTTGTTGTTGCTTGTTTTTGGTATATATTGATAATATCAAAATATACCAAAAACAAGCAGCAAAAAATAAATAAAATAAAACAGAAAAATATATACAAAAAATGGAAAATAAAAATACAAAAATCCAATAAACATCAGGAGGTAAGCATATGTTGATATTATTTGGATAATATCAAAATATACCAAAAACAAGCAACACAAAAATAATTAAATTAAAACAGAAAAAAATATACAAAAAAAACCACAGAAAAAAATACAAAGAAAATGGAAACCAAATAATATCAAAATATACCAATAACAAGCAACAACAAAAAAAACACAGAAAAAAATACAAAGAAAATGGAAATAAAAATACAAAAACCCAATAAACATCAGGAGGAAGTGTTTTTTTTTGTTTGTTTTGAGTTTTTGCTTACCTCCTAAAGTTTATTAGGTTTTTGTATTTTTATTTCCATTTTCTTTGTATTTTTTTCTGTGTTTTTATTTTTTTGTTGTTGCTTGTTTTTGGTATATTTTGATATTATTTGGATAATATAATATAATTTGGAAAATATACTAAAAACAAGCAAAAAAAGAAAAACAGAAAAAAAAATATACAAAAAAATGTAAAATAAAAATACAAAAACCCAATAATACATCAGGAGGTAAGAAAACAAGTAAAAAATAAACACTACAATACCCGGGATAATGCCTCAAAACTTTATTTTAGAAGACATTTGTAATTATTATGAATATTTGATCTGGTGAATTCTGTCCTCGTTGGGGGAGATCTTATGTATTTTCTTGTTGTTTGCATTTACAGAGAAGAAAGTCGCGGTATGCAGAACTAGATTTTGAAGTAAGTTCTTTCTTTTTCTTTTTTTTCTATTTTATTTATTTATTTATTTATTAATTTTTTTATTTATTATTTTGTATCTATTTTTTTACACAAAACCATGAAAGTATTCTTTATACTTATATCAAATGTTTCCCAATATTGTGCAGTGTTACACTTGCCGATTGGTTAGCCTTATAAGAGAAGCCTGTCCCCTGCCAGCATGCTGCAGAGAAGGCATTTCCTCACTGTGGGGAAGCAGTGTTCTCTCTGCAGAGGTTTGCCATGCCCCTTGCTGAGTCAGAGCTAGAGCTCTCCAATCACCAAACCTCATGCTTCCTGCTTATCGGAGGGTTCTCTAGCACTGACTTAGCAGGGGGTGTGACGGAGCTCTGCAGAGAGACCGCTGCTTCCAAGCAGAGAACATGCCACAGTTCACTGCCCCTCCCCCTTTTTATTAGCAATCAGGTGATCTGGCAATACCTGCTTGTGGTGCAGGAGAGTGGTTCCCAGCCACACCCACCACAGACTCTTCCATACAAAAAGCTTTCCATATTTGATAATGTTTCAAGGTTTGTCACAGCTGCCAATCAGACACGAGTCTTCCTTGGAGGGTTGGATGTGGATTGGCTAAACAGGAAGAAGAGGAAGAGAGTGCAGGATTGTGGAAATATTAATAGCCAGGGCTGTCGATAAGTGCCCTCCTGTACAGTTTAACTGAGGGCCTGGACCACTTTGAGGTACAGGCACTTCCCTCCCCACAGGCAGCCTAGCTGGCATCCCCCCCTCTCCCTCCCACCAGCTGTCAGCTGCTGCAGGGGGAGCCACAGGGGATCGGTTTCAAGGATTGGGTAGACCCTGCCCCCTCTCTTGTCCAGGATCCCCTTCCCCCGCAGCTCTAATCCCCCTGTATACCCCTTCCTCTGCAGCACTTCCGGCTTCTCCTCTTCACCCTCCCACCGGCTGTAAGCTGCTGCAGGTGGAGCCATGTGGGATGGGTTTCAGGTATTGTGGAGCCCCTGCCCCTCTCCTGTTTAGGATCCCATTCCCCTGCAGCCCCAATCCCCCTGTGTTCCTCCTCCCTGTAGCACTGTTGGGCCTCTCCTCTTCTCCCTCCCACTGGCTGTAAGCTGCTGCAGGGGGCCACAGAGATCAGTTTCAGGGACTGGGTGTCCCCTGCACCCTCTATCCAGAATCCCTTTTCCCCTGCAACCCCAATCCCCCTGTGTTCCTCTTCCCTGCAGCCCTGTTGGGCCTCTCCTCTTCTCCCTCCCACTGGCTGTAAGCTGCTGCAGGGGGGCCACAGAGATCAGTTTCAGGGACTGGGCGGCCCATGCCCCCTCTATCCAGGATCCCCTTCCCCCACAGCTCCAATACCCCTGCAGCACTGTTGGGCCTCAGCTCCTCTTCCACCGGCTGTAAGCTGCTGCAAGGGGAGCCATTGGGGGATCGGTCCCAGGGGATTTGTGGCCCTTGCCCCCTTTCCTGTCCAGGATCCCCCTCCCCGCAGCTCCAATCCCCCTGTGTTCCCCTTCCTCTGCAGCACTGTTGGACCTCTCCTCCTCTCCCTCCCGCCGGCTGTTCAGCTACTGTGGGTACAAAGGTGGGATCGGATTCAGGATGAAGAGCAGGGGGTGGTAAACCGGTACCGGCTCTTTTCTCTCCTGAATAAATACAGTGAGTGGGCGGTACTGATCACTCCTGTGTTCATTCATAACTGAAGCAAAGTGAACTGTGTTTGTAAATGAACAGGGAGTCTCTGTGCAGAGCGCTTCCTGTTCATTCACCTGAGGCTGCAGAGACAGGGATTGGGGGTGAGAGATTTGGGGTCTGTGTACCCCTGATATTTAATTAAAGCCCCCCCCCCCCAAAAAAAACAATACATAAAAACATAATTAAGGGCTCATTCACACGGGTATTCTGGCTGCATGATCGAGTGGCTTGTTCATGCAGCTGGAGCCGTGTTCGGAGCCCCTACACCCACCCAGGCTGTGGGAAGGGGGTCCTGTCAGGAAGACTGTACAGGGGCCTGAAGATTTTTAGTGGCGGTCCTATTTATTGCCAGGGCCGGGACAATAGGTGGGCAGAAGGGTGGGCCGCCCTGGGCGCAGCATGTATTATAGGGATGCTGCAAGTTCCTTCGAATCCAAGGCTGACAGGAGTAGTGACAGCGGCATCACTACTTCTGTCAGCCAAGCACTGGAAGCAGCAAGGAGAGGAGGAGAGAGCAGGAAGGAGGTGCAGGCTGCGCTCTCTCTCCTCTTTCCTCCTCATATACTCATAATGAAGGGGGCGCAATTTGCCATCTTTGAACCCTTGGGCACTGGGTGATTTTGTCCCGGGACTGTTTGTAGCATATCTGTTGTGTGTAGAATGTAGTCTTTGTTTTTATTTAATAGCAAAAAAAAACGAAAAAACGTTATTTTCCACAGAAAATTATGCACACCAGGAAACGTCACCAGGACATGTTCCAGGACTTAAATCGGAAACTGCAGCATGCGGAGAAGGAGTCTCCAACAGCAGAGAGCAAGGTGGGCGACCAAGAGAAGAGACCCTTCCTTACCCCCCCCCCTTCCCATCTGCAATCTGACATGTTGCAGAGTAGGGGTTCGTCCCTCTGCCTTGCAGCACCGGGGTCCTTGGTACAAATCCCGGATAGGGCATTATCTACTTGTGCAGGTTTCCTCCCACACGCCAAAGACATGTTGGTTGGATAATTTGCTCCTCTCCGAAATGATCCCCAGTACGTGTGATAAGGACCTTCCATTGTAAGCCCCGAGGGCAGAGACTGATGTGAGTGTATATAGAATGTAAGGGGCGGTGTAATTTCTCGGCGCCGTATATTTGCCGGTCGACAAATGTGTTAATTCGGGAACATCCAAATTAACGGAAACCCGCTTAACAAATTTAGACAAGAGATATTCTTTAACAAAGAATATCGGTAAATTCAATTTTTTTTGAAAATTTGAAAATTCGGAAATGGAAAATTCTAATTTTGAAAACTCGTAAAATCCAAAAACCACCCTAAAATTTGAAAATCTGAAATAATAACTAACTATTCAATTTTTGGTATTGGAATTTCCTTTTAAATTCGGCTGTTAGATGAAAAAAATTCGGAAATGGGAAACTCGTAAATTCGAAATGAGAAAATCCAAAAATTCGAAAATCTGAACTAATAACTAACTATTTAATTCTAGGTATTGGAATTTACTTTCAAATTTAGCTGTTAGTTAACGTAACTAATTTATCCGAATTTACGAATTATTCGAAATAACGAATGCCATATGTAAACGAATGGAACGTAACAAATTAATAATAATAAATAATAATAATGGTAATAACAACTTTTTATTGTTATTATTTATTATTAATTTGTTCCGTTCCATTTGTTTAGATGCGGCATTCGTTATTTTGAATAATTCGTAACTTCGGATAAATTAGTTACGTTCACTAACAACCAAATTTAAAAGTAAAATTCCAATACCTAAATTTTAATAGTTGGTAATAGTTAAGTTGTTATTAGTTAGCTATTATTTCAGATTTTCAGGTTTTCAAGTTTTTGGTTTTTCATATTTTTTTTTGAATTTTCAGATTGTCATTCTTATTTTCGGATTTTCGAGTTTCCAAACTTTTTGGATTTTCAAATTTAGAATTTCCCAATTTCCAGATCTTCAGATTTCAGCATTTCAAATTGAATAGTTAGTTATTATTAGTTAGTTGTTGTTTTTCAGAATTTTCTACATTTTCATTCTTTAGAATTTTCTGATTTCCAAATTTTTCCATTTTCAAATTTTCTGATTTTCTAATTTCCGAATTTTCGAATTTTGAATTTCCAAATTTCCAGATCTTTGTATTTTCAAATTTATTAGTTAGCTAACCACTTAAGACCCGGACCAAAATGCAGGTAAAGGACCAGGCCCCTTTTTGCGATTCGGCACTGCTTCGCTTTAACTGACAATTGCGCGGTCGTGCGACGTGGCTCCCAAACAAAATTTGCGTCCTTTTCTTCCCACAAATAGATCTTTCTTTTGGTGGTATTTGATCGCCTCTGCGATTTTTATTTTTTGCGCTATGTACAAACATAGAGCGACATTTTAAAAAAAAAATCAATATTTTTTACTTTTTGTTATAAGAAAAATCAAATAAACTAAATTTTAGTCAAACATTTAGGCCAAAATTTATTTAGCCACATGTCTTTAGTAAAAAAAAAAAAATCGCAATAAAAAAAAATAGCTACCTAGCGGGAACAGCGACACTAATACAGCGATCAGAAAAATGATCGCTTAGTGATGCTGGCAATAGGGAGTGAAAGGGTTAACTAGGGCGGTGATCAAGGGGTTAAAACTTTATTAGGGGGGGTACAGGGGCTACCCTGAACCTAACACTAACTGCCTGTCACACTGACACTAAATACAGTAATCATACATATATGATTACTGTATTGAGTGACACTGTGACAGGGGGGAGGGGGGGTGATCGCAAGGGGTTAAGTCTGCCTGTGTGTCCTGGTGTCAGTGTAGTGTTGTGCAGACTTACTGTGCGATGTGATCTCTCCTCAGCGGTGGTTGAAAAAACCGTCGAGGGAGAGATCACATCACTTCCCCCTTCCTGTGTTTACACAGGAGGAGGAAGTGACACGGTGGGAGCGCGCAGATTGGCTGGGAGCGATCCTGAGGGGGCGGACAAAAACGAATAGCCGCCCCCTCATCCCGGATCGCTCGGCCAGCAAACCGGACCGCCGCATGTACCGGGGGGATCCCGATCGGACCCCCGACCCACGGCAAAGCCGGCACGTATATATACGTTGATGTGCCTGCCTGTGCCATTCTGCTGACGTAAATGTACATGCGGAGGGCCGCAAGCAGTTAATATTAGTTCGTTATTTTTTGTCATTTTCGGTTTAACGTTTTTTAGAAATTTTGCATTTTCTTTCTTATTTTCAAATTTTCAAATTTACGAAATTTCAAAATTACGAATTTTCAAATGTATGTATTTTAAAATGTACGAATTGGGATCATAACAAATGACCCGAAAAACAAAAAAACAGTTCACCAAACTGTTACCACAAGGTTGGAAGAGTCCAATTGTCTCCAAATTTGCATAACATTTTGGAGGGTGTCTGTAGGACCTTGTGATCATTTGTGAGGTCAGATACTGAAGTTGGGTGAGAAGACCCAGCTCACAATTGGCGTTCCAATTCACCCCAAAGGTTTTCAGTGGGGTTGAGGCCAGTGCACTCAAGTTCCTCCACACCAACTTGGTCACACCATGTCTTTATAGAGGTAGACATCTCATTTCCAAAACCATGGCCATTATTATGGAGTTCCCCAATGGACATTAATATTGAGTTATCTTCCTCTGAGGCTGTAATATCCTCCATCCTTCTGGTGAGGCTTTCCACAAGATCTTTGCGTAATTGGTGTGCATTTTATGGAGGTCAGGTACCTGCTGTTGGATGAGAAAAATCGGACTCACCATTGGCATTCCAATTCATCATAAAGGTGTTCAGTAGGGTTGAGGTCAGGGCTCTCTGAAGGACACTTGAGTTCCTCCATCTATTACACCTATATGGGCTTGTTGGACGTCCCATTCCTAAACCATGGCCATTAATGTGGAGTTGCCCCCCTTTCATGGTTATAACATCCTCCATTCTTCTGGGAAGACTTTCTACAAGAATTTGGTGGAAATTTGTGCCCATTTGGTGAGGTCACCTGAGAAGACCTGGCTTGGCTTTCAATTCATTCCAAAGGTGTTCAGTAGGGTTGAGGTCAGAGCTCTCTGAAGGACATTAGAGTTCCTCCACATAAAACTGGTCAAATCAAGTCTTTATGGAGCTAGCTCACAATTCCAATTCCTCCCAAAGGTGTTCAGTAGGGTTGAGGTCAGGGCTCTGTGCAGGACACTCGAGTTCCTCCACATCAAACTGGTCAAATCAAGTCTTTATGGAGCTGGCTCACAATTCCAATTCATCCCAAAGGTGTTCAGTAGGGTTGAGGTCAGGGCTCTGTGCAGGACACTCAAGTTCCCCCACACCAAACTGGTCAAACCAAGTCTTTATGGAGCTTGCTCACAATTCCAATTCATCCCAAAAGTGTTTTGTAGGGTTGAGTTCCTCCACACCAAACTGGTTAAACCAGGGCCGATCCTAGGCAGGGTGCACAGGGTGCATCACACCCAGGCACCTGCAGAGGGGGGGCTCCGAACATCTAACAGACTCTCTAACAGAAGCCCTCTCTGTGTCCATCACAGAGGCCCCCCTCCAGGTCCCAATAAAGTACTCTGTTTCTCTTCCTGTATTTTGTTTATTGTTAAGAGATCATGTAAGGATCCCAGGGTAATGAAGACTTTGTTGGGGAGCATCTCTGTGGTTGAGTCATTGCCATAGACACATTTTTAAAAGGGGAGTAGTTGGTAAAATGACGACGCCCCTTGGGGGGCGCCGGATATATTCCTGCACTCAGGCGCCTGTGACCCTAGGATCGGCCCTGGATTAAACCATGTCTTTATGGAGCTGGCTCACAATTCCTAAACGTATTTAGTAGGATTGACCTCAGGGCTCTGTGCAGGACACTTGCGTTCCCCACACCAAACTAGTCACCCCACATGTTTATGGAGCTGGCTTTTTACACAGGGGTCATGCTAGAACACTAAAGGGCCTTCCCTAAAGGTTGGAGGAGCACAATTGTCAACGATGTCTTTGAACAGTATGGTGTAGCAATCAGGGCCGGCCTTTGGGGCGTGCGAGCTGGGCGGCTGCACATGGCGACATGGGCAACGGGGGCGCCGTGCAGCCATCAGACTCGCACACTCCAAAGGCCGGCCCTGAGCCTGCCATCCTGTGCCCTCCATCCTCTACTATATGCCGCTGCCCACACCCATCTCACCTGTCACCCCCCACCAGCCAATCGCTGAGCGCAGAGGGGCGGGGCTGTCGCCCTATCCCTATTTCCTCCTCCTTCCAAACCTGGAGAATTGGGGAGTGGGGCGGGTGACGTAGTGATAGTCCCCTGGGACCAACAACACTGCATCGTGACTCTTCCCTGGGCGAGGACACCTGGGGGGAGGAAAGGGGGGCACGGTGTCACGAGCAGGGAGAGGACTCTCCGCGATGCCCGGGGGGGAGGGGGGCACCTCCTACCAGACTAGATCCCAGGCTGTGCCAGCTCTGCCGGCAAGATGGTGTCGTGGATCGTTTCAAAGGCCATGGTGTAAGTCATCCCACATTCTCCACCTTCAAGGAGGGTGCCAGCATCCCGGGCATTGTATGTCTGTGGATGATGGGAGGCCCTCCCTCACCTTATATACATGTATATTATAGGTAATGATCAGATGGGGATGGGAGGGGCACCACAGGATTAGCTCGCACAGGGCGCCTGAACACCTAAGGCTGACCCTGGTAGCAATGACAGAATCCTTCACTGGAAAAATCTGAAGTCAATAAATTGTCCATCATTTTTGACCATATAAGTATGTGTAAGGGTATGGTGTCCTCAAATGTCTGCCCATACTATCTATCTATCTATCTATCTATCTATCTATCTATCTATCTATCTATCTATCTCTAATTTGGAAATTTCTATCGTCCTTCTACAGATGGAGAAACAGCAGACACCCAGCAAGAGGTCTTGGGAAGGAATGAGGAAGATTCAGTCTCCGCCATCTTGGGTTAAAAAGGACATGGAGCCAGTGTCACCTTCTCCCTTAGAACTAAAGACTGTGGAGTGGGAAAAAACTGGGGCAACGATACCTCTGGTGGGGCAAGACATAATCGATCTTCAGACTGAGGTCTGAAGCTTAAGAAAAAGACTTCTTTTTATTTTTAAAGAATATGGTTCCATATAAAAACGGAGAGATGTTTGGTTTCTTTTGAAACCTTGTTAAAGTACTTTTTTGCATTGTTCTCAGAAGTGATATTCCGTTTAGGCTCTTAGAGGTAGACACAACGTGCTCTCTCTCCTGGGGTGTGGCAAAACGACGACAAAAAACAAAAAGATTACGTATTGGCTGATCGGCCAGATGATGAGGCGAAGTGGACGGTGAGATCAACTTGGAAAAGTCGTTGGCCTTCAAGCGGAGGTGACACTGAGGAATCCACGATGGTTGGCTGGCAATTATTTCAAAAAAACAAAAATCTTCAACAGCTCAACAGCTCAACAGCTTCCGATAGCAATTAACAAGCATATAGTACTTTGGTGTATTATATAAAAAAGATCTCGGGGGGGCCAGCTACTATAGAATCAGACCTAAATCTTCAGTGATGTAATACCTTGCTTAAGTATCTCCATAACGTATGTTTTGGTTTCAACCACAAAAAAAAACCCCGCTAGAGCTGGCCCTGAAAACTGTGTCCTGGTTATCCTTGACTAGTCTGAGTAGATAGAACCAAATAATAAAAAAAAAAGAAATAATAATAATTTGAACCCAGCAGAGTGAGGCTTTAAACCTAGATCAAGTGAAGATTCGACGTTGAATGGAAGTCTTTGACTGTTAAGAGAACCGCATAAGAATTCCTTTTGATGGACCAATCTTCACCCCTCTGCTAGGTCAAGCAGATGACATTTTTTTTTTTTGTTACGATAAGATTGTTCTAAGCAAAAACGTTAATATATATAGTTTTGTAACAATGGCTTGTGGGACTTGACGGACTGCATTAAAAAAAACAAACAAAAAATAAATAAATAAAAAAGTAAGCTATGGAGACCCAATAAAGTGTTCCCAAACTTTAGAGCACTTGTTTCTTTGCTCTTCTCCTTTTCGAGAAACATTTCCATTTGACCAAGAAACTTCCGAAGGGACAACGTTTTGCCTGGTGGCGGTTGGTTAAGGAAGTCTACAGCAACTTGACCGCTTCTTCAATAAATGTTCGCGAAAAAAAAAAAAAACGCAAGAGGTGGAATCCAAGTATCCCAACAACTTCTGTTGCGTCAATGGAAAATTAAAAAAGATGCATAATTTAACCTTAAAGCAAGTTTGCTTGATATGCAAGCATTTTTTATTTTTATTTTGGCTCCGGTGTTATTTTTATTTTTGGAAAAAACTAAAAATAATGACATTTATCTTGTCATGACCTGTATATTAAATAAATCTATTAATGTTTAAATGATTTAAAAAAAAAAATCCAAAATAGTAAATAAAGGAGTTAAAAAAAAAAAGATTACTTAAAACTGTGATGTAATTGTCAGATTTTAGATTATATATATGAAGAGAAAGCACAAGGCATCAGGTGCCGTGTTGTATTATATTGTAATTATTATAATTACACATAATGAATTTTACCATATAAATATCTTTTTACTGTATTTTAATTTTTTTTTAACACTCAAATTGTCCCGATCATCAAATCCCACCCCCCAAAAAAACATTAGCAATGTTATGTAATAACTATGTGTTTGTTTAATAACTGTTTTTTTTTTTTTACCTTTTGTTTTGTTTTTGTTTTCTTTGCCCAATTACCCCGTTTACTTTTTTGTTTTTTTGTTTTTTTTTTCCGATCTGTGTTTGTCAGTTTTTTTGTACAGTTTTCTGAGCACAAATGAATGTGTTTTATTTCTAATAAAAAGCATATAAAGAACATTGTGCTTTTTCCTGCTCTATAAATTAAATATGGGTAAAAAAAAAAAAAAATTAAATACGGGTAAAAAAAACAAAAACAAAAAAAAAATCTTTTTCCTGCTCAATAAAGTAAACATGGGTAAAAAAAAAAGGGTTTTCCTGCTCAATAAATTAAATATGGGTAAAACACAAACAAATAAACAAAAACAAATTCCCTTTTCTTTTCTATTAAATTCATAGAAAGGAGATTTGGGACTTTAAAGGTGCGAAAATACACAAATAGATATATATATATATATATATATATATATATATATATATATATATATATATATATATATATATATATATATATATATATATATATATATATATATAAAAATATATATTTAAAAAAAGTTAAAATTGACAGAATAACATTCATCTAAAGCATAAGCATACAATTTCAGTAGACAAAATTCTTGACATGTTTCACTACTTTTAGTGGCTTCTTCAGGAGATTTACATTTGTTAGGCACTAGCTACTGAAAGATAGAAAAATATAATTAAAACACATATTACACAAATGATAATAGTGAAATAAGCGCTATTTTTACAACTAATATTGTGAAATCCAACAGTAAATAAATGAATAAAACACATACATATATTAATAGGTGATCACTGAGGCCACAACAGGCCAATATAGCTCGTGTGAACAATGTAACAATGTAAATAGTGCTCCTGTGTCCACACCAATATATTACTACACATAATACACAAATGATAATTAAAAAAGCAAAAGAATCAAATTCAAATTCAATTACCTGCTGGCTCTCATTCTAAGTCGGTTCTTGTGAATCTAGCCATTGTGGGATTGAATTTATTGTGTATATTGTGTTTTGATTTTTCTGTTTTTGCGAGTATCATTTGTTTGCGCATTATGTTTGTTTATTATATTTTTCTATCTTTCAGTAGCTAGCGCTCGACAAATGTAAATCTCCTGATGAAGCTACTAAAATTAGTGAAACATGTCGAGAATTTTGTCTACTTGCACACTCAGAAATGGTATGCTTATGTTTTTGATGGATGTTATTCTGTCAATTTTAACTTTTATAAAATATATATTTTTTTTATATATCTATTTGTGTATTTTCGCACCTTTAAAGTCCCAAATCTCCTATCTATATCTTTACCAATAAAAGGGATGCGGTGCCAATGACTTACAGATGACAAGTTATTAATTTTTCTCCTTTCTATTAAATATGTTTACAAAAAAACAAAACAAACACAAATAACCATGCTTTTTCCTGCTCTATAAATTAAATATTATCTCCCCCCCCCCCCCCCCCAAAAAAAAAAACATGTATTTTATGATAATCCACATTTGTTCACTATAAAGTGTATGTAAAGCCTTTTTTTATTTATTGGATGGAGTAGTAGAGACTGGTAAAGACCACCCTATTATTATTTTTTTTTCATATTCTAGTTCCTAATTCAAAGATATTTCCTCTTATCACCCTACCAGATGTCCCCACTAGAAGACGAAAATGTCAGTGGACCTAACCCTTCACAACTCTACCCAAAACCTAATAAAAAAATGTTGGCTTTACATACACTTTAACCACTTGCTGTCCAGTCGTGGTACATAAATGGCAGGACAGTGGGGCCAAATGGGTGTGAGGATGTTTTAAAATGGTGTCACGTAGCAAGTGTGCGGCCGAAGTGCTGAAAGGGCTCCCCGTGTAGGTGGTCCTGGAAATGCAGTGCCCAAAGAAGCATGGTTGGACAGTTACTTTGGTCTGATGAGCTGATCACTGGAAGGTAGCTGGAACAAGCAGGATGCACTGTAGGGAAGGTGTGCTTGGGTGGCACCAGGTAAACCTGGCAGTAGAGCAGGCCGGAAACGGAACTGAAAGCCAGACCAGGGGTCATAAACAGTAGATCAGTCAGTATCAGGTTCAGATAGCAGAACTGGAACAAGCCAGGGTCATACACAGTTAGACGGGTAGTAGCAGAGTCGGTGAGCCAAACCGGGGTCAAACACAGTGGAGCACACAGAAGCAGAGTCAGAAGTACAAGCCAGAGGTCAAACCAGGAGATCTCCCCTGTGTGTCGTACAGTTGTGCCATGGCTTTAAAGAATGCGTCAGCAGAGTTAATGACCGGACTCTTTTGCTCCAATAAACTGGGGTTCATCTGTAACAAGATAATAAACCCCACTTTCATAGTCTCAATGGAAAAAGTCTGTGGTTGTAGGGCCAGGTACAGCTAGCATGTGTTCTTGAAGGATCTAAACTTTTTACAGTCCCTGAAGAACCGTTCAGGAATTGGCACCCATGGCTCTGGAGGAGGGACTACCACAGTATACAGGGAGTGCAGAATTATTAGGCAAATGAGTATTTTGACCACATCATCCTCTTTATGCATGTTGTCTTACTCCAAGCTGTATAGGCTCGAAAGCCTACTACCAATTAAGCATATTAGGTGATGTGCATCTCTGTAATGAGAAGGGGTGTGGTCTAATGACATCAACACCCTATATCAGGTGTGCATAATTATTGGGCAACTTCCTTTCCTTTGGCAAAATGGGTCAAAAGAAGGACTTGACAGGCTCAGAAAAGTCAAAAATAGTGAGATATCTTGCAGAGGGATGCAGCACTCTTAAAATTGCAAAGCTTCTGAAGCGTGATCATAGAACAATCAAGCGTTTCATTCAAAATAGTCAACAGGGTCGCAAGAAGCGTGTGGAAAAACCAAGGCGCAAAATAACTGCCCATGAACTGAGAAAAGTCAAGCGTGCAGCTGCCAAGATGCCACTTGCCACCAGTTTGGCCATATTTCAGAGCTGCAACATCACTGGAGTGCCCAAAAGCACAAGGTGTGCAATACTCAGAGACATGGCCAAGGTAAGAAAGGCTGAAAGACGACCACCACTGAACAAGACACACAAGCTGAAACGTCAAGACTGGGCCAAGAAATATCTCAAGACTGATTTTTCTAAGGTTTTATGGACTGATGAAATGAGAGTGAGTCTTGATGGGCCAGATGGATGGGCCCGTGGCTGGATTGGTAAAGGGCAGAGAGCTCCAGTCCGACTCAGACACCAGCAAGGTGGAGGTGGAGTACTGGTTTGGGCTGGTATCATCAAAGATGAGCTTGTGGGGCCTTTTCGGGTTGAGGATGGAGTCAAGCTCAACTCCCAGTCCTACTGCCAGTTTCTGGAAGACACCTTCTTCAAGCAGTGGTACAGGAAGAAGTCTGCATCCTTCAAGAAAAACATGATTTTCATGCAGGACAATGCTCCAGCACACGCGTCCAAGTACTCCACAGCGTGGCTGGCAAGAAAGGGTATAAAAGAAGAAAAACTAATGACATGGCCTCCTTGTTCACCTGATCTGAACCCCATTGAGAACCTGTGGTCCATCATCAAATGTGAGATTTACAAGGAGGGAAAACAGTACACCTCTCTGAACAGTGTCTGGGAGGCTGTGGTTGCTGCTGCACGCAATGTTGATGGTGAACAGATCAAAACACTGACAGAATCCATGGATGGCAGGCTGCATGAGTGTCCTTGCAAAGAAATGTGGCTATATTGGTCACTGATTTGTTTTTGTTTTGTTTTTGAATGTCAGAAATGTATATTTGTGAATGTTGAGATGTTATATTGGTTTCACTGGTAAAAATAAATAATTGAAATGGGTATATATTTGTTTTTTGTTAAGTTGCCTAATAATTATGCACAGTAATAGTCACCTGCACACACACATATCTCCCTAAAATAGCTAAAACTAAAAACAAACTAAAAACTACTTCCAAAAATATTCAGCTTTGATATTAATGAGTTTTTTGGGTTCATTGAGAACATGGTTGTTGTTCAATAATAAAATTAATCCTCAAAAATACAACTTGCCTAATAATTCTGCACTCCCTGTATGTAGCGGTGGTGCATTCTTTGCCCGGTGCAGCAGATGCAGAGCTGGTGGAAGATGGGCCCTGGTCCGCAGAAGCAGGTGTCACCATCAGACGCTGCAGTCGACCTTCCAAAAGGAAGTAGCCTTCCTGTAATCTCTGTACTGCTTGGGTGAGGGCAGTAACCTGTTGGCACAAAGCATCTTGTGGGGAAGCACCTCCGTTGGCCTCTGACATGATGGCTGGATTACACTGTCACGCACCAGGTGCAAGGCCGAGGTGCCAAGAGGGCTTCCCTTGCAGATAAGTGCAGCGCACCACTGAAGGTGGTACAGGGAAATGCAGTGCCCAAAGAAGCACAGTTTGCCAGTTACTTTGTTGATGAGCTGATCACCGGAAGGTAGCTGGAACAGGCAGGATGCACTGTATGGCAGGTGTGCTTGGCACCAGGCGTACTTGGCAGTAGAGCAGACTGGAAACAGAACCATGAGCCTGGCCAGGGGTCATACACGGAAGGTCAGTCAGTAGCAGGTTCAAATAGAAGAACTTGAACAAGCCAGGGTCATACACGGAAGGTCAGTCAGTAGCAAGTTCAGATAGAAGAACTGGAACAAGCCAGGGTCATACATGGTTAGACAGGTCAGTGAGCCAAGCCGGGGTCAAGCACAGTGGAGCAGACTGGAGCAGAGTCAGAAGTACAAGCCAGAGATCAAGCCAGGAAATCAGCATGAGCAGGTCAAGGCAAGCCGGGTCAGTAACGGGAGGTCCAAGGGTCAGGATACACCGGAAACACGGGGGAGCTGACGATAATCCAGCAATCTAGTGCTCACAGCAGCAGGTTTAAATAGGTCATTGGGTGCCATCATCTGTCACGCCATGCATGCGCCACGTTGCTTCGCGCTGCGTGCACTCTTACGGATGGAATTTCACTAGATGCGCCCATGATGGATATTGGCAACATTCTCTGACAAACACTTCCACTTCCCTGACAAAAAGCCTCTCATTTTGGGTGCTTTTGCTCACTTTCTAGCGCCGGCACGAGCACCACAATATGAATGCACTGAATGAGCGTACAGAGCCAGTGAGAGTGGCTCTGTGCCCTGTGATTGCTGTGACAAATCCGTTTCTTTTCCGCAACAATAGACATTTGGGGAGGGGTCGTTATGTGTAATGTTTTATACAAAAAGTAAGAGTAACAGATTTTTTGGTTATATTTTTGTGTTTATATTTTATCTTTTATACAGTTGAATAAAAAGTTCTATCAGTTTAAAAAAAAAAAAGATATAAAATTAATCTGGGTACAGTTTTTCATGACAGAGTAATTGTCAGTCAATGTATTACAGCGCTGGAAACTGAATAATGACCTGAATAAAAAGGTTGATTAACATCCTGGTCCCCAAGTGGTTCATTGAAGAGTCC
This sequence comes from Rana kukunoris, assembly GCA_029574335.1. Taxonomy (NCBI): domain Eukaryota; kingdom Metazoa; phylum Chordata; class Amphibia; order Anura; family Ranidae; genus Rana; species Rana kukunoris. Next base: position 194,077 of record JAJQKJ010001635.1, on the reverse strand, counting down.
AATGAACCCATATCACCTGTTGTTGATTATCATTTTTTTTTTAAAATAATGCCACCTTGATCCACTCTATATTGGGTAAGAATTTTGGCACATTGTTTCCAGCTTTTCATCTGTCAATCATGATAAACCTTTAGGAGCACAGGGGCAAAGTGGGAGGGGCCTGCCTATGACAACCCCATGACCTGCAGTGTCTTGTATCCCAGTGCTATGCTCGGGAATATGCTTTAGTGAAATATCAGGGGTCTAAGCAGATCCCTGATTTCTCACTTTTGAGACAAAGTAATTGAGGACACCAATACTCAAAAACATCACAGGGCCCTGCCTCAGTACTCCTCTCAAGAGCCCTCAGCTCTGATGTAAACAGTGGGATGGCTTTTGGGAGGAGCTATGCAAATATAAAAAAAGGCATGTACACTATACTCATGTACCCTCATGTATGCCTCCATAATGGTTAGAAGCTCCCAAAAATGTCAGCCCTCTTGCATTTTTTGCAATGCACCGTGAAGAAGTTTAAGTAACCCCCATCATTGGCGTCAGTGGACTCAATAATAACCCCCATCATTGGCATTAATGAACTCAATAATAACCCTCATCATTGGCATTAATGAACTCAATAATAACCCCCATAATTGGCGTCAGTGGACTCAATAATAACCACCATCACTGGCATTAGTGGACTCGATAATAACCCCCATCATTGGCGCCAGTGGACTCAATAATAACACCCATCATCAGCGTCATTGGACTCATTAATAACCCCCATCATTGGCGTCAGTGGACTCAATAATAACCTCTGTCATTGGCGTCAGTGGACTCAATAATAACCCCCATCATTGACATCAGTGGACTCAATAATAACCCCCATCATTGACATCAGTGGACTCAATAATAGCCCCCATCATTAGCATCAGTGGACTCAATAATAACCCCCATCATTGGCGTCAGTGGACTCAATAATAACCCCCATCATTGGCATCAGTGGACTCAATAATAGCCCCCATCATTGGCATCAGTGGACTCAATAATAACCCCCATCATTGGCGTCAGTGGACTCAATAATAACCCCCATCATTGGCGTCAGTGGACTCAATAATAACGCACATTATAACCCCCATCATTGGCGTCAGTGGACTCAATAATAACCTCTATCATTGGCGTCAGTGGACTCAATAATAACCCCCATCATTGGCATCAGTGGACTCAATAATAACCCCCATCATTGGCATCAGTGGACTCAATAATAACCCCCATCATTGGCGTCAGTGGACCCAATAATAACCACCATCACTGGCAATAGTGGACTCAATAATAACCTCCATCATTGGCATCAGTGGACTCATAAAATAACCCCCATTATTGGCGTCAGTGGACTCAATAATAACCCCCATCATTGGCGTCAGTGGATTAGTCAGTGATAGATGGCACTGATGGGCATTACTGATATGGAGGCATTGGCAGACATTACTGATGGGAACCATGTGACATCATTTTTGGGCACTGATTGGCACCCCTGGTGGGCATGGGTGGTCTGGGAGACGCAAGTGAGGAAAAGCCGATACACAGTAATTAACCACTTAACAACCGAGGACGTCATTTAACGTCCTCGACTTTGTGCAGTGATATCTGAATGATGGGTGCAGCCACATTCAGATATCGCCATCTTCAGCCGCCATTCTGTGCACGATAAGAACGATCATAGCTGCAGTTCCGCCGCTTGATCGTTCTTATAGGCGGCGGGAGGGGACGTCCGCTCCCTCCCACCGCCATCCGGTGCTTCCCCAGGCTCTCCCGTGACATCGGTGGCCCGGAGAGCAAGCAAATCGGCCGGCGCTGCCTGGGAAGCATAGAGATGACTGGTGAACAGATGGTCACCAGTCATCTCTATGACCGTCGGAGGCCCAGGCGCGACGTTATGACATCACGCCTTGTACCCGGAGATAAACAAAGCCGCAATTGCGGCTGTCGGCATGTGATCAGTGAATTTTTTTTTCACCGATTTCATGCTTGTAAGCCTGGAGGAGAGATGTGGGGGGGAGGGGGAGGTCTTACCCCGCCTCTCTCCATAAAGAGTACCTTTCACACTGATTCCTACTACAAGGGATGATTACATTCCTTGTAATAGGAATAAAAGTGATTAAAAAAAAGCGTAAAAATAAAAAAAATGAAGTAAAATAAAAAATAAAATCTTTTTTTTTTTTTTTGCACGCCCCTGTCCCCGGTAGCTCGCGTGCAGAAGCGAACACGCATGCAAGTTCCGCCCACATATGTAAACGCCGTTCAAACCCCACATGTGAGGTATCGCCGCGTGCGTTAGAGCGTGTGCAACAATTCTAGCACTGGACCTCATCTGTAACTCGAAAAAATGAAAAAAATAATTAAAGCGTCGCCTATGGAGTTTTTTAAGTACCGAAATCTGGCTCCATTCCATGAGTGAGCACAATTATAAAGCGTGACATGTTTGGAATCTACCTACTCGGCTCATCTTTCACATTATACGAAAAAATTGAGCTAACTTTACTTTTTGTAATTTTTTAATTCATGAAACTGTTTTTTTTTCCCTAAAAAAAGGCGTTTGAAAAATTATTGCGCAAATACCGTGCAAGAAAAAAGTTGCAATGACCGACATTTTATTCCCTAGGGCAGTGATGGCAAACCTTGGCACTCCAGATGTCATGGAATTTCCCATGATGCTCCACTACACTGCAGAGTGGATAAGCATCAGGGGAAATGTAGTTCCAAAACATCTGGGGTGCCAAGGTTCGCCATCACTGCCCTAGGGTGTCTGCTAAAAAATATATATATATAATGTTTGGGGGTTCTGATTAATTTTCTAGGAAAACAATTGTGATTTTTATTTTTTATTTTTTTATTTATAAACCAATTGTGATTTTTACATGAAGGAGAGAAGTGCCAAAATAGGCCTGGTGGACAAGGGGTTAAATTCCACCAAAAGAAAGCTTTATTAGTATGAAAAAAATGATAAAAATGTCACGTGACCGAGTAATTGTCATTGAAAGTGTGACAGCGCTGAGAGCTGAATATTGTCCTGGGCAGAAAGGGGTTGACAGTGCCCGGTATTGGGAAGGGGGGGCAGGAATGGGGGTGATAGTGCCCGGTATTGAGGGGGGGCAGGAAGGGGGTGACAGTGCCCGGTATTGGGGGGGCAGGAAGGGGGTGACAGTGCCCGGTATTGGGGGGGAGGGGCAGGAAGGGGGTGACAGTGCCGGTATTGGGGGGGGAGGAAGGGGTGACAGTGCCGGTGTTGGGGGGGGGCAGGAAGGGGGTGATAGTGCCCGGTATTGGGGGGGGGCAGGAAGGGGGTGACAGTGCCGGTATTGGGGGGCGGCAGGAAGGGGGTGACAGTGCCCGGTATTGGGGGGGGCAGGAAGGGGGTGACAGTGCCCGGTATTGGGGGGGAGGGGCAGGAAGGGGGTGACAGTGCCGGTATTGGGGGGGGAGGAAGGGGGTGACAGTGCCGGTGTTGGGGGGGGGGCAGGAAGGGGGTGATAGTGCCCGGTATTGGGGGGGGGGCAGGAAGGGGGTGACAGTGCCGGTATTGGGGGGCGGCAGGAAGGGGGTGATAGTGCCCGGTATTGAGGGGGGGAGGGGCAGGAATGGGGGTGATAGTGCCCGGTATTGGGGGGGGGCAGGAAGGGGGTGACAGTGCCGGTATTGAGGGGGGGCAGGAAGGGGGTGACAGTGCCCAGTATTGGGGGGGAGGGGCAGGAATGGGGGTGATAGTGCCCGGTATTGAGGGGGGGCAGGAAGGGGGTGACAGTGCCGGTATTGGGGGGGGGCAGGAAGGGGGTGATAGTGCCCGGTATTGGGGGGGGGGCAGGAAGGGGGTGACAGTGCCGGTATTGGGGGGCGGCAGGAAGGGGGTGATAGTGCCCGGTATTGATGGGGTTAACTAATCCCATTCGACTTTAGTTGACTAAAAAACAACTAAAACTATTCAGATGGCAAAAGTCTATGACTAAAACTAAATCGAAATTTGATTTCAAATTTTTAATGATAAAATTGCATCAGTTTTCAAAGCATAACTCCACTTTTGTTGGGTGATCTCTGTACATTTGCAGGGATTGTAACGAACTTTGTTGCAGATTCCGCTCTCTTGTTACTCGCTGTGTGTTTCTCTGTGTCCATGAGTAACTGTGTACAGGTCTACGTCCCTTTAGATGTGATTTCCTTTTTGGAGTATCTCAAAAATGATTTTTTTGTTGGAGGGGATGCCCAAAAGTTGACTTGTATCTTAGTGCAGAAAATCAGTGAGCCAATCACACAAGCAGGAAATCACATTTTCAGGGGGAGGGGCTCTGTATACCATCTGTGTACACAGCGCCTCCAGGTGGCCATATTGCATTTTTACAGAAAACGACAGCGGCTGCAGATTGAAACGGAAAGGTAATTTTTAATACCATTCAATTACAATATGACTCGCAATTGTATACGCTATATTATTATTATTTTTTATTAGCTAACTTTTTTTTAACACGAAAGTGGAGTTACCCTTTAAGACTGAACGCCAGGCACAAACAAAGTTAATTAAATGTATTGCCAAAAAGTGTATAAATCCACTTTGTGTGCACCAAATGCTTTTTTCAATCCCATATATTATCATGTAAAAATAGTAGTGACATCATCACTGGGTTGTACATAGCCCACACAAAGAGCAGAGCTGTGGGAGGGGCCCCAGCAGGCTCCACCTAATAGAGGCTGCCTGTAGAAAATGACAGGAGGGGGCAGAGACAAGACCAGTCGCCCTGCACAAGGAAAGAGAGCAGAGCTGTGGGAGGGGCTCAGCAGACCCCACCCACTACAGAAAACTAGAGGAGGGGTGGAGATAAGACCAGTCACCCTGTGATCTGACGATATGGCTCCTCCTATCGAGATGGTTCCTGTCTTGACTGCGCAGGTGCAATCCTTGCCAACGGAAATCACCGACCCTCCAGGGCGATGTGGAATTTAAGGTAAGTGGCCAGTGGTCCTCCTGGCTTTTTTTTGTACCATCCTCCAATCCACGGGGATGTTAAGGAATGAGCCTGGATGCCGCCCGAGGTTCGGAGATTTTCGTCGGCAAGGATTGCGCCTGCGCAGTCACGACAGGAACCATCTCGATAGGGGAACCATACCGACAAGTCACCCTGCACAAGAGAGAGAGAGAGCAGAGCAGTGGGAGGGGCTCAGCAGACCCCACCCACTACAGAAAACTACAGGAGGGGGCAGAGACAAGACCATTCCCCCTGCATAAGGAGAGAGCAGAGCTGTGGGAGGGGCCCAGCAGACTCCACCCACTACAGAAAACTAGAGGAGGGGGTGGAGCCAGGACCAGCCAACCTGTACAAGGAGAAAGAGCAGAGATGTGGGAGGGGCCCAGCAGACTTCACCCACTACAGAAAACTACAGGAGGGTGGAGTCAAGACCATTCCCCCTCCACAAGGAGAGAGCAGAGCTGTGGGAGGGGCCCAGCAGACTTGACCCACTACAGAAAACTAAAGGAGGGGGTGGAGCCAGGACCAGCCAACCTGTACAAGGATAAAGAGCAGAGCTGCGGGAGGGGCCCAGCAGACTCCACCCACTACAGAAAACTAGGAAAGAGAACAGAGCTGTGCACAAGGAGAGAGCAGAGCTGTGGGAGGGGCACAGCAGACCCCAGCCACTACAGAAAACTAGAGTAGGGGGCGGAGATAAGATCAGTCACCCTACACAAGGAAAGAGAGCAAAGCTGTGGGAGGGGCCCAGCAGACTCCACCCACAACACAAAAACTACAGGAGGGGGCGGAGACAAGACCAGTCCCCTGCACAAGGACAGAGAGCAGAGCTGTGGGAGGGGTCCAGAAGACTTCACCCACTACAGAAAACTACAGGAGGGGGCAGAAACAAGACCAGTCTCCCTGTACAAGAAGAGAGAGCAGAGCTGTGGGAGGGGCCCAGCAGACTCCACCTACTACAGAAAACTACAGGAGGGGGCAGAAACAAGACCAGTCTCCCTGTACAAGAAGAGAGAGCAGAGCTGTGGGAGGGGTCCAGAAGACTTCACCCACTACAGAAAACGACAGGAGGGGGTGGAGTCAAGATCAGTCATCCTGCGCAAGAAAAGAGAGCAGCCGTGGGCGGTCTTTATTACAGGAAGTCTCACACTGGATTATTAATGTACAGACCTGGAAGAAATACACAAAGATCTCCGAGGTTCCAGAAGAAGTCACGTGACCGATGGATTTAGAGGAGATTTGCTGTTTCCGGGGCTCACCATTAAATGATTGCAAAATGAGATGCAGTCATTGTTCCGATGATAAATCAAACAAGTAAAACTTCAGAATAGATTCCATTTATCCAGGAAAAGTTCAATGAAATTCAGGAGATCCCATGACTGGAGTGTTGTACGGAGATGGAAGTGATCAGACGTAGGGATACATCCATAATAAAGAGGGACATTAGGCGGGATTCCCATCATCACAGCCCCTGAAACTCAGACAATAATTGCATTTGCATTGCAAAGTCTTCTGCCTGCCAGGCTTGACCTTCATTGTGTCACCTATAGAAACATTTCAGAGCTTCTGTTTGATTGTGAGATAATAATCAGCCCAAGGGAAGAGCAAAGCCCATCGCGGCCTCCATCTGGTTATCTTCCTTCATCCTACACCTCGTTATCCCTCTCCATCGTACACCTCGTTATCCTCCTCCATCGTACACCTCGCTATCCTCCTCCATCGTACACCTCGTTATCCTCCTCCATCGTACACCTCGCTATCCTCCTCCATCGTACACCTCGTTATCCCTCTCCATCGTACACCTCGTTATCCCTCTCCATCGTACACCTCGTTATCCCTCTCCATCGTACACCTCGTTATCCCTCTCCATCGTACACCTCGTTATCCCTCTCCATCGTACACCTCGTTATCCCTCTCCATCGTACACCTCGTTATCCCTCTCCATCGTACACTTCGTTATCCTCCTCCACCATACACCTTGTTATCCTCCTCCACCGTACACCTCGTTATCCCTCTCCATCGTACACCTCGTTATCCCTCTCCATCGTACACTTCGTTATCCCTCTCCATCGTACACCTTGTTATCCTCCTCCACCGTACACCTCGTTATCCTCCTCCACCGTACACCTCATTATCCTCCTCCATCGTACACCTCGTTATCCCTCTCCATCGTACACCTCGTTATCCCTCTCCATCGTACACTTCGTTATCCTCCTCCACCGTACACCTTGTTATCCTCCTCCACCGTACACCTCATTATCCTCCTCCATCGTACACCTCGTTATCCCTCTCCATTGTACACCTCGTTATCCTCCTCCACGTACACCTCGTTATCCTCCTCCATCGTACACCTCGTTATCCTCCTCCATCCTACACCTCGTTATCCCTCTCCATCGTACACCTCGTTATCCTCCTCCATCGTACACCTTGTTATCCCCCTCCATCATACACCTCGTTATCCTCCTCCATCTTTGCAATGCAAATGCAATTATCGTCTAAGTTTCAGGGGCTGTGATGACGGGAATCCTGCCTAATGTCCCTCTTTATTATGGATGTATCCCTACGTCTGATCACTTCCATCTCCGTACAACACTCCAGTCATGGGATCTCCTGAATTTCATTGAACTTTTCCTGGATAAATGGAATCTATTCTGAAGTTTTACTTGTTTGATCTATCATCGGAACAATGACTGCATCTCATTTTGCAATCATTTAATGGTGAGCCCCGGAAACAGCAAATCTCATCTAAATCCTTCGGTCACGTGACTTCTTCTGGAACATCGGAGATCTTTGTGTATATCTTTCAGGTCTGTGCATTAATAATCCAGTGTGAGACTTCCTGTAATAAAGACCGCCCACGGCTGCTCTCTCTTCTTGTGCAGGATGACTGATCTTGACTCCACCCCCTCCTGTAGTTTTCTGTAGTGGGCGAAGTCGTAAGTGTTCCTGAATCTAGCCCTAGGTGTGTAAATTGGGGCAAGCTGGTAGGGGCCCCAGTGCAGTACTTTGCTCAGGGGCCCATGACTCTCTTAACCACTTCAATACCCAGCCATATCCGCCGCTTGATCGTTCTTACAGGCCGCGGGAGGGGACATCCCCCCCTCCCGCCGCCATCCGGTGCTTCTCCGGGCTCTCCCGTGCCTTCGGGGGCCCGGAGAACGAATCGTCGGCTTCAGCAGGAAGCATAGAGATGACTGGTGACCAGATGGTCACCAGTCATCTCTATGACTGTCGGAGGACCCGGGCGCGATGTGATGACGTCACGCCTGGGCCCCCGTAAGTAAACAAAGCCGCAATTGCGGCTGTAAGCCACCATTCATGAGATCGGTGAATTTTTTTTCACCGATCTCATGGTTTCCAGCCTGGAGGAGAGATGTGAGGTCTTATTGACCCCCCATCTCTCCATAAAGAGGACCTGTCACACACATTTCCTATTACAAGGGATGTTTACATTCCTTGTAATAGGAATAAAAGTGGAAAAAAAAAATTTAAGTGGAAAAATAAATGAAAAATAAGTAAAAATAAATAAATAAAAGATAAAAAAAAAAATGAAAACGCCCCTGTCCCCGATAGCTCGCGTGCAGAAGCGAACGCACACGTAAGTCCCGCCGACATATGTAAACGCCATTTAAACCACATAAGTGAGGTATCGCCGCGTGCGTTAGAGTGCCAGCAACTAATCTAGTACTAGATCTCCTCTGTAAATCTAAACTGGTAACCTGTAAAAATAAAATAAAGTGTTGCCTATGGAGTTTTTTAAGTACCGAAGTTTGGCTCCATTCCATGAGTGTGCGCATAATTAAAGCGTGACATGTTGGGTATCTATTTACTCGGTGTAACATAATCTTTCACATAATACAACAAAATTGGGCTAACTTTACTGTTTTGTTATTTTTTTAATTCATGAAACAATTTTTTTTACAAAAAAAAGGCGTTTGAAAAATGATTGCGTAAATACCGTGCGAGATAAAACGTTGCAATGACCGCCATTTTATATCCTAGGGTGTCTGCTAAAAAAACATATATAATGTTTGGGGGTACTGTGTAATTTTCTAGCAAAAGAATGATGATTATTACATGTACTGTAGGAGAGAAGTGTCAGAATAGGCGCGGTATGGAGGTGGTATAAAAGCCTGGTATTGAAGTGGTTAAGATGGCCCTGATAGGGTGGCCCAAGAAAATGTTTACCCGGGGTCCAATAAATATTAAAGACAGTCCTCCATACACAGATAATACTCTACTTTATTCATGTCCTTTATCCTTTTTTTTGTTGTTGTTTTATGTTCCCATCTAAGCGCGTTCCTTCCGAGGGAGACAGATCGCTGTTATGATTGTTTTATGTAAGAAGAAAGCGATTTTCTATTTCCAAAAATTTGTTCCGGTTGTGAAGATGCATAATTCAACTTAAAAAAAAAAAAAATATTGAATACAATGTATTCTTTTGTGGCAGAAGACCGCGTGACAGCGGAGGGGAAAATGCTCGCTGATACATCTTTGTACGGCGGCTTTTTTCAGCTGTCGTTTTGCTCCAGCAGACAGGGATCAGGATAAATAAAAGTTCACAGCGCACACACAAGTACGTCGGCCTAATGTGTTGTTTCTGTGACTATGAATATTTAATAGATTGAAGGAAAAGTTCCCGTTCTGACAGGCTGACAGTGGCGGTCCTGCCACGCTCAGGTGGAGCTCAGGATCTGATACATTAGTCTGATGGCGCTCTCACAGAGAACGTCTGGCTGGCTGTCAAACATTTATTCAGCCCCCGTTCCCTGTAAATCTGGAAACTGCATCCTATTACCGGAGACATTACAGACATCTCTTGTAATTTTTATGAGCGCAAAGTGGAAATGTTTTCTTGGCCTTTTGGAACTCCCTGTGGAAAAGACAAAGAGATTTTGTAACATCATAACTACGGCGAGTGTCTTTTTTTTTTGGAAAAACAAAAGAGGAAGGACTCACACCGCCACATCCGTACATTTGAGAGGAAACAAGAAAAAAAGAGTAACCACAGTCTGGACTGTAGAGGCATAGAAAACAATGAAGGAGTAGAAAAAATATAGAAATATTTATTGTTATAGTCAGAGCGTTCAAAAATGTATAAAATTATACAATTTGTACAGTGAGCGTCAATGCTGCTTGTGAGTCAACGCGTTTCACCGTTAGACTTCTTCAGGACACAGTCAAGGTTCAAAGAGGTAGCAAAAAAAGAGAATGAGTCTCAGGCCTCGTACACACGACCGTTTTCCTCGACAGAATCCATCAAGAAAATTGGTGGCAGAGCTTTTTTGCCGAGGAAAACGGTTGTGCGTATGTTTTTCGTCGAGAAAACTGTTGTGGATCTCGACGAGCAAAAAACAGAACAAGTTCTCTTTTTCCTCGTCTGGAGTCTCAATTTCCTCGTCATGTTTCTCGTCGGGCTGGTTTACGACGAGAAACACGTTCGTGTGTATGCTAAGAAACCCGCGCATGCTCAGAATAAAGTATGAGACGGGAGCGCACCTTCGGTAAAAGTAGCATTCGTAATCGAGATAGCACATTGGTCGCGCTGTAACAGACTGAAAAGCGCGAATCAAAGTGAGAACCAAACTTTTACTTAACACGCACTAACATGAGATTAGCAAAAGCAGCCCCAAGGGTGGCGCCAGTGGAATCGAACTTCCCCTTTATAGTGCCGTCAGCGCACCTCCCACCCCAATGTGAAAGGGGCCTAAGGGAATACAAAAACATAGCTCATAAATGCTGATGGGTTGTTGTATAGCCTATCTGTTAGAAATACCCTTAAAGGGGAGAGTTAGGCACTGGAATGATCTAAAGATGCCCCTGGGAGACAGCCTGTCACTGTGTCTTTTTTTTTCTTTTTTTTTTTATTTAAAGCAGAACTCCAGCTAAAAAAAATGAAAAGAAAAAGAAAATCTTTTGCTGCAATTCTCACCTTAAATTCGGTGCACTCTCCAACAGTAATTCTTTTCCACCTCTTGATTTCCTCAGTCTTCCAGTTGAACAATGATCAGAGTCGTTAAAACCCACTTCCTCTGAGCCCAGGTAAATGGCACTACATGGAGCCCTTCAGTGCAGCAGAAAGGACCAACACCATTGGAGGTCCTGGGGATGAGGTCCTGGTCTTTACAGATGCCAAAAATAAGAGACTAGAAGCCCTCTGTACTTCTCTATGGTAGGAGCGGCTCTGCAGATTACAGTGGTTGTAGTGGGAATTTTCCATGCCTTCAAAGTGTGGGAAAAGCGTAGGCTTCATTCTAGAGCAGCTATTCCCAACCAGGGTTCTGTGGAACCATAGGACTCCCCCAGAGGTTGCTAGGGCTTCCTTGAGTTGTAGCTGATTGACCTCCCATTTGATAGACCTTGGATAAGTTCGGGCAGGGCCGATCCTAGGGTCACAGGCGCCTGGGTGCAGAAATATTTCTGGCACCCCCACATTGGCCTGGTCATTTTACTAACTCCTCCCCTTTACCATACCTCCCAACTTTCTGAGATGAGAATGAGGGACACCTATCAGCAAAAGTATGCAGGCAACCCTGGCTCTCAGAATTGTCATGTGTTGTTGAGCGCGGGGGGGGCCTGTTCCGCGGATCTGAGTTATTGCGCGGGGGGGGGAGACGCGGATCTGAGTTGTTGAGGGGGGTGTAATGTAAGAGTGCTGAAGAGAACGATTAGGACAGGGATCCTCAAACTACAGCCCTCCAGCTGTTGTAGAACTACACATCTCAGGAGGCATTGTAACACACTGACATTCACAGACATGACTAGGGCATGATGGGAATTGTAGTTCCTGAACAATTGGAGGGCCGTAGTTTGAAGACCCATGGATTAGAATGCACGCACGGGCAAAGCAGGCTTCCCAGAGTGCAAATGCGCATGCGCGTGCGCAACAGACTGCGTGCACATGTAGGAGCACATCCCTAACCTCAATTGGCGCTAGACGGCCTATTTAAAGGGTGCCCGGACTCCCAAACAGTGCTGACTGGTCTTCAGCTGTGTCCTGATCTTCTGATTCCCTGTTGTACTCTGCCTAACACCTGTTGCTAAACTTGGCCATCCCTGACTCTGTTTTTGGACTCTGATACATTCCTGATGATTACCAGTTCCTGATCTTGGCTTCCCTTGGACCTTGCTTCTGCCTATGCCTTTGTACTTTGCTGCCGCCTGTTACCAAACCCAGCTATCCTTGTGACCCTGGTCCTGCTCGCCACCTGGCTCAAACATTGCCTTAGAGTGCCTGTGCTGTAGGGTGACCACGTGTCCCGGGTTGCCCGGGACAGTCCCACATTTGCCCGCAGGTCTGTCCCGGGCACATTCAATCCAGAACAATACAGTGTCCCGGAATGAAACTAACACAGCCACCCCCCCCCCCCGGGCCAATCTGATAACCCCAGAAAAGCTGCCACATCAACACTTGTCCTGGCCGGGACCGTCTGGAGGAGCACATTCCCCCCCCCCCCCTGCTTGTGATTGGAGAAATCATAAATCCCACCTCTTGTGTCCAATCACTTTGCTGTGATTCGTTACAGCACAAGCTGGTTTTTGGCAAGGGGGGGTGTCCCTGAAAGGTAGTTTGGAAATGTGGTCACTCTACTGTGCTGGACACCAGTCGTCTCAGTCCTCCTGGGTCCTGTATCCTCCTGTCCTCTGATTGCAACCAGAACCGGCAAGTTGGTTGCAGTTCCCCTTAAAGCGGAGTTCCACCCAGGAAAACTACATTTGCCTATTTTGTTTAAAAAATATTAATAAAAAAAAACCTGAAAAAAAAAATACTCACCCGAAATACCTGTTGCTATGCGGAAGTCCGTAATCTGCCTCTTCCACATCGTGTGTTTTCTTCTTGTCCTTTTCCTAGTGAATGGGGCGCGCTGCTTTCTGGGAACTGTGTGTGTTCTCAGAGAGCAGCGCGCCCATTCACAAGCCAGCGTGAGACTCACGCAGGCTCAGTAGGAAATGGGCAGTGAAGCCGTAAGGCTTCACTGCCTGTTTCCCATAGTGTGAATGGCGGCGCGGGACCCGGAGCGATCGTGGGACCGGCATCGGGGGGGGGGGGGGGCATCAGCGTGGGCGCCTAGGACAAGTAAGTGTCCTTATTCAAAGTCAGCAGCTACACTGTTAGTAGCTGCCAACTTTGAAAAAAAAAAATGCGGGTGGAGCTCCGCTTTAACATCGGCTGATCAACCGTGCATTACTCTAGCTTCGTGCCTGCTGTCCTGCCTGTGGCACAGAGCCTAAAATTCCGTCTGCAAGTTCTGCAAGCTACACCAGCTACACCTACAGGCACCCATGTTCCTCCTGACCCTGGACACCATCTGTTCCACCTTGAGTGGGGTGTGGGCTGCAGAGACCGACCTCGTCATATCAGACTCCTACCAGGTCTGTGACTGTAACAGAACATACCACACTCCGCTTGAGTGCTTTCGTCATATACCACTTTCTATCAGTCTGGATATAGATATCAGATATTCCAGCTGCTCACAAGCACCCAACGAGACGAGACTTGTGGAGCGTTTATAAGAACCAAGAATACAACCTTATATACAGTTTAAAGAGGAGGTAACCAGAACATAAATTAACATGAGCTAATTAACTAATCATTTACCCAGACTAGGCGACTCAGATATGACCTTTCAGAGTAGACGTCCCATCTCCGCTCACCTGCTATACAATACACATTATCATAAGGGTAAACACAGGACAGCTTCACACAGTAGCAGGGACATTTAGCACAGAGAACAGAGAGATGGCTGGAGGTGAGGGCATTAGCATCTAACATTATGAATGAGTCACTCTTACAATTAACCCGTTGAGTTCAGAATCAATAAACAGTAAATAGTTCTTTACAGATATCCTGGAATATATTGTGGATAATAATTACATAATAATTCCATCTCAGGTAGTCCGAGATATCATTCCTCAGTCATCCTATGCCCCTAGTGGACATAGGATGACTTTAGACATAAGAGGGTCCGGTGATGTCCCGGGTGAGTCTGTCACAGTGACAAGTGCCATTTGGACCACCACTTTAAGTAGGGCTTACTTCCCACTGCCCACCAATATAAGGGACATTTTTCCCACTGACCCCCAGTTAATTGGTTTTAGAAGAGGTTCCCTGAGACCTGGAAATTATATTTAGGGTTTCTCTGGGGTAAAAAAGTTGAGAAAATGCCGTTCGGGGACAATGCAGAAGTGGAGGTAAGTATGACGTGTTTGTTATTTAAAAAAAAAAAATGCAAACCTTTACAACCACGTTAAAGCGAGATTCCACCCGCAAATTACATTTTTTTAAAAGTCAGCAGCTACTAACAGTGTAGCTGCTGACTTTTAATAAGGACACTTACCTGTCCTACTTTCCCGCGCTGATGGCCCCCCCGATGCCGATCCCACGATCGCTGCAGGTCCCGCACCGCCATTCACACTAGGGTAAACAGGCAATTCCGCGTACACACGATCACTTTTAGGGATGAGCCGAACACCCCCACGTTCGGTTCACACCAGAACCGTCGAGCAGTCCGATCGTTCGCACGAACATTTAGAACCCCATTGAAGTCTATGGGACTCCAACGTTCGAATCCAAAAACGGTCGTTTTAAAGAATAATTTTCAAGTTATTGTTGGAAAGCGTCTTTCAGAACCTGGGGTCTTGCCCCAGGGAACATGTTTCAATGGGAAAAAGTCTTAAAAACAGTCGTTTCGTTTCACTCGAATTTCCCGCGAACGATCGTTTTTGTTCGAAATTCGACGAACGATCGAACAGACGATGTTCGAGTCGAACATACGTTCGTTTCGAATGCGAAGCTCATCCCTAATCACTTTATGCGATGGAGAAAAAAAAGAAGTTTTCTGTGAAGTAAAAAAACTACGTTTTTGAAACTTCAATTTTCAGAAACGGCGTTGCCCACACGCCATCGTTTTTTTCACAATGCTCTAGCAAAGCGAGGTTACGTTCACCACTCTTTTCCATTGAAGCTCGCTTCATAACTAGCTTCTGGGCATGCGCGGGTTGAAAAAACGTTGTTTTAAACGACGTTTTTGCTACACACAGTGACTTTTTGTGAAACAAAAAACGACGTTTTGAAAAACGACACAAAAAATTCAAGCATGCTTCAATTATTTTTTTTTTCATTTTTCACAAGACATAAAACGACGTTTTCCCCCACACACGGTCATTTAAATTGACGTTTTTAAAAACGTTGTTTTTTTCCATCGCATAAAGTGATCGTGTGTACGCGGCATTACGGCTTCACTGCCAATTTCCTGCTGCGCCTGCGTGAGTCTCACGCCGGCTTGTGAATGGGCGGCTGCTCTCTGAGAACACACACAGTTCCCAGAAAGCAGTGCGCCCAATTCACTAGGAGAAGAAGAAGAAAAGACACTGTGGTGGGGAAGAGGCAGATTACGGACTTCCGCATAGCAACAGGTATTTCGGGTGAGTATTTTTTTTTCAATATTTTTTTTTCTTTTTTTAGGATTTTTGGCCAAATGTTTTTTTCCTGGGTGGAACTCCACTTTAATCCTGTTGTTTTCTTTGTTTGTGACTTGTTTTCCCTTGATGCCTTATTAGTTGTTAATATTTCTCATTTTGAAATACCATTATAATCAAAGAACGAGAATACAATAAGACCTCTGCAGTCTTGAATCACATGAAACACAAACAATGCTACCATTACGCACAGATCATGTGATCTCAGATGCCTAGGCATTAAAGGGTATGTAAAGAAATGTTGTTTTTTTAAATAACAAGCATGTCAGGCCGCGTACACACGATCGAATTTGTCCGCTGAAACTGGTCCGACGGACCGTTTCAGCAGACAAATCCGATCGTGTGTATGGGCTAGCGGACATGTCTGACCGGCAGACAAATTTTAAAGCAAGCTTTAAAATTTGTCCGCCGGAGACATGTCCGTCGGATATATCTGCTGGTTAGTACACTCACCAGCGGATATATCTGCCCGCACATGCGTCGAATGCATGGAAGTTTTTTACTTCTTGGTACGGTGGCGGTGTCAACGTCACCGCCACGTCACCGTGCTGTCTGCCGGCGGGGATTTTGATCCGATGGTGTGTACACGCCATCGGACCAAAATCCGGAGGAGACATGTCCGCTGGAAACGGTCCCTCGGACATGTTTCAGCGGACATGTCCCTCTGTGTGTACGCGGCCTCATACTTACGTGGCACGATCCCCGAAGGAGCTGCTGGTTTGTTTTGGGTGCCATGTTACCTCTATTCCTTCGCCGTCTAGGTTATCAGATGAGAGTTGAGAAAAAGTCCAATGTCCACACTTTAGACTTCTTTTTCTTTGATTTATTTGCTGAACTTGGGTAAAGAATAAGTAGTTGAAGAGGTAGAAGGGTAATAGGTAATAAGTTCAGGTGCACAACTTCTGTCCAAAAACACTCCTGCTTCCAGCAACGCAGCTTTCATCGCCACTCTAGCCAGAGTGGGTATTGCGCACCCGGATAGGCCACTCTCACCGGCCCAGCAACCAGGATGGCGCACAGAAATTGGTAAAGTCTCTGCCACAGACCTTCCCACAGATGGAGGTATGTTCGGTCCAAAATCCTCTCAACACAGGATTAAGCACCCGGATCTCTCCTGATTAACTTCCTAGAAACTTAGAACTGACTGGCGACCATCATTCAGCCTTTCAGTAGTAGTGCATCCTTCGATGAAGTTCAAGGCCTCTCCTGAGATAACAGCCTCCTGCTCGGTGCTCTCCAAGACAGGTTCTTTATCGGGTGGCTTCCTCCCTCAGGACAGACAGCACAGGACCACTCTGTCTGACTACTGGGTCTACTTAGTAGATCAAAACCCCCGAACCAACGTGGTCCCGGAGCCAGGAACACTTGAACATGCACCCCCGGCCAGGAGGACCACTCACATGGGTGGGACGACAGACTCAGGATCGACGACCCTAGTCCAATGGCATCTGTCCCTTAAGTACTCCTCCCCAGCAAGCACAGTGGGACGATCAACTCCCACTGATTGGCTGCCAGAGGGGAACACCCAAAACACCTTGACCTGACTGCTGTCACCCTTGGCCTGGGATGATAACAGCACCCCAGATAACAATAGTGGTCACTCACAGCACAGGCATGGCTGGAACAGAGGCCCAAAATTTGGAAAGAATCATACAGTCTGAGTCAACTAACTCTCAGACTACCCTCTAAATTTAAAGCAGTGCCGTCTAAAAAGTAGCAGGCCTCTCCACTGTGCAGCTCGTTTTGCACAGAGTGGCCCCAAACCTGGTCTTCTGGGGTCCCTCGGCGGCTGTCTCGGCTCCCCCCGCAAGGACTCATCACCTTCATGATGATGAGTTCTTGCGGGCGCGCTCCTGTGATACAACCGGAGGCCTTAGCCCCTTACTGCATCACTCAGCCCCACCCCCCGGCACGCCGCATCATTGGATGTGATTGACAGCAGTGCCAGCCAACGGCTGCGCTGCTTTCAATCAACCAATGAATGAGCCGAGAAGCAAGCGCGTTCACGTTTGAGGGGTCAGGCTAGTAAATTGGGGCACGTGGGGGCGCTAATCTGCAGTTGTTTTTTCACCTTAATGCATAGAATGCATTAAAGTGGTTGTAAACCCAAATTTTACTCTTTGTATTTCTACATGTATCTTAATATCCCCAATGCATCGCTCTCTTTATTTTTTTTCTTACCTGCTTCCTTCTCGGGATATCGCCGATATCCCGAGTGGTGACGTCACTTTGTGCATGCGCCGTTTGATAGCTAGACCGGCCAGCCGAGACCATGCCGGCCAAAATCTCTGTTCGTGTCGGGGCCGCGTCATTTCCTGCTGTTGACGTCAGCCCCGACATCGCGCGATGGTTTGCGGTGTGATTTCCTTCCCCCGCAGAGGCTCATGGATGTTTACCTTGTGACTCCTACGTCATAGGGTATGAAGGAGGAAGACGGCGCAAGACAAATCCACCGCTGTGAAGAGCTTCTCTTCGTTTCCATAGTAACCGGAAACGAAGAAGAGGCTTGAATATTTGCCGTAGTGCGCACGCGCGGGATTACAGCCATTACTTCTGTGGGCGGAAGTTTTCACTGTAGTAGACGCGGAAGACCACAAGAACAATGGCGCCGGCATAGTAGAAGAAAGAGACTTCACAAAGGTAAGGATTTAAACCATAAAACGAATAGTGACATTTAGGGCCAGATTCAGGTAGAGTTACTCTGGAGTATCAGTGATACTCCAGCCTAACTTTCACTTTGAGCCGGCGTTTCTGTTTTCTTTAGTCAGAAAACAAGAAACGCTGGGTTGGAGTTCCTATACGAGCGGCGTAATTGTATTTCACCGTCGTTTTGTAACTTCAATTTTAAAAATGGCGCGCGGGGCGTTCCCGCTGATTAACGCCGAGAATATGTTAATCAGCGAGAATCGGCAATTCACGATCGTATTCGGGCGCGACGCAGTGACTTTCCGACATTTCCGTAAGAGATACGCGGCGTAAAGAAATACATGCCCCCTAGGTGGAGTATCCCATGTTAAGTATGGCCGTCGTCATCGCTTCGGAAAAAAAAAAATCGAGTCGTTTGCGTAAAACGTCCGTGAATGGGGATTGACGTCATTGACGTTCCCTGACAGAATTTGGAGCATGCGCACTGACAGTCGACGCATGCGCAGTACGTTCGCCGCGGGATCGCGCCTACTTATAATAATACACGCCCCCTACCTGCCCAATTTGAATTCCGCCGGCTCATTTTCGCTACGCCGCCGCAACTTTAGGAGCAAGAGCAGTACTTGCTCCTAAAATTTTGCCGGAGTAACGTAAATGAGAAACGTTACTCCAACTTAAAGATTCGCCCATCTACCTGAATCTGGCCCATAGTAGATAACGATCGATGGATGCAGGGGGACACTGGCTTTAAGAAGATGTTACTAGTTAGGAGAATAGATGGGGGTTTACAACCACTTTAAGGTGAAAAAAATGTACCTTTACAACCCCTTTAAGTCACATGAAGAAACTGCTTCTTTTTTTTTTTTTTACTCAAAATAATAATTGAATTGATAATGCTGACATAGACACTATTAAATCCTGCAAAGTGCAAATTGTAATTAGAGTTCCACTGTCATCTATCAAAGACGCCCGCCCATGGAAGACTCAGGATTTGGTAATGACTTACTGGCTCCTTATTAAATTACAATACTTCTTCCATCTGTGCAAATGTTTTTTTTTATTATAATTCAGATATTTGAATTTTTTTCCTGTTCCATAATGAATTTCGGAAGTCGTTTTTTTTTTTTTTCTTATCCTGTTTGTGTAGCGAAGTCCCAGCAGTGAGAACAAAATTACCTGCGCCTTTGGATTCGCCTCTCAGAGAGATGTATTTCATGGTTTGCATTGTAATTGGGGAGCCGTTTGTGAAGCCCAAACATCAGAAGAATGAATAATCCTCCATTGAACTTTTTTTTTCCCTTCCTTCAGTCCAAGGTTAGAGGAAGGACGTTTAGCACCTTAAGAGTCTCAGGAATTAACAGAGCAGGACACATATCCAGCGTAAGACAGAAAACGCACTTATATCTCGCTTCTGCTATCTCCCGGGGCCACACATGAACTTCATTTGTAATGTCGCTGCCTATTCCATTCCTGCCATATAGCGTTCTTTACAATCGCTATTCAGCCGGCTTGGCTGCCAGGCAATAGCCGAAGTGATCAATTTTCCATGATTTGTACCTACAGTAATGGTATACCGGACCTATCCTAGTCAATTCTCCATGCCGTTCCTCCGAGCGCTTTTTGTCACTTATGTATTTTCCATTATTGTAGATGGGAAAACTGTAGTTTCAAATTAATTCGATGTTTCGGTTTCTTTGTGACTTTTACTCTTTGTAGTATTATGTTTCATCGTAGCCAAGAAACCCTTCCACCGCCGCAAGTCAACGCAGAATGCTTCCAAATCCTTCAACTTTCATTGGAAATGTTTTAAGATTCTCTGTGTGTATTATAATTTTACAATAGATTCACAGAGAGTTGGGCGCACATTACGCCGCCGTACGCCACGCCGGCGCAGCGCGGAGAGGGAAGCACTGTATTCAGCAAGCTATTGCTCCCAACGCTGCGTCGGAGTGGTGTATTTTTCGAAGGTGCAGACCGGCGTAGGTGGAAGTGGGCGTGACCCCATGCAAATGATAGTCCGAGCGTGGTGTACTGTTTTACGCCCGGCGTATCACGAACTGGGCATGCGCCATGACGTTGCCGTGACATGAACGCATGAAACTGCACACTTATGCGCATGCTCACAACTATGCCGGCACAACTGCCTAAGCTACGCCGGATCACCAGGTACGCCGTGAACGTAACGTACGCCCAATTCGCCGGCCTGTGTTCTGTGGTGCAGACCTTTGCATGTCTGTTGCCGAGTTGCGCCTCACCTATGGGGAATAACTTTACACCGGACGTACAATTTATGCGCGGCATGCGTCGGGCGCACGTACGTTTGTGAATCGCCGTATTTCCCTCATTTGCATGTTTGAATACCTAATCAATGGGAGCAGCAACATGCGTCCAGACGAAAAGTGCGCCCACGCTACGCCGGGGTATGTAAGCTACGTCGGCGTAGGGTGGCCAGTTTTTAGGCGTATTTTGGTTTGTGTGTCCGGCACACAGATACACCGGCGCAAATTTTATGTAAGTGCTTTGTGAATCGGGGCCTATATGTATTCTAGAATTTTTTTAAGAACTGCATTGTTATATATATATATATATACAGACACTATTGGCTAGATTCACGTAGAGCGGCGTAATTTTATGCGGGCATAACGTATCTCAGATACGCTACGCCGCCGTAAATTAGAGAGGCAAGTGCTGTATTCACAAAGCTAAGTTACTGCGGCGTAGCATAAATGGGCCGGCGTAAGCCCGCCGAATTCAAATGTGTTTGATGTGGGCGTGTTTTATTTAAATTAAGTGTGACCCCGCGTAAATGATGTTTTTTACTAACGCCGCATGCGCCGTCCGTGGGCGTATCCCAGCTCCAAATTACACAGCTAAGACTCATTGGTTTCGACGTGAATGTAATTTACGTCCAGCCACATTCACGGACGAGTTACGCAAACGACGTAAAATGTGAAAAATTTGACGCGGTCCCGACGTCCATACTTAACATTGGCTGCGCCATCTTGTTGCAGCTTTATCTTTACGCCTGAAAACGCCTTACGTAAACGGCGTATCTTTACTGCGACGGCCGGGGTGTACGTTCGTGAATGGGCGTATCTTGCGGCCAGCGTAAATAGGCAGCGTAGGAGACTTACGCCGGTCGTATCTTAGCAACATTTAAGCGTATCTCAATTTGAGAATACACTTAACGATACAACGGCGCAGATTCTGACTGATACGCCGTTGTAACTCTTTATCAATCTGGCCCTATATTACCAAAAGTATTGGGATACCTGCCTTTACACGCACATGAACTTTAAAGGGGTTTTAAAGTTAATTTTTTTCCCCCTTAACAGCTTCCTTTACCTTAGGGCAGTCCTCCTTCACTTACCTCATCCTTCCATTTTGCTTTTAAATGTCCTTATTTCTTCTGGGAAATCCTCACTTCCTGTTCTTCTGTCTGTAACTCTCATAGGTGTGCGCAGCCTATTACATTATGGTGTGCACCCCAAAGCTCAAACATATTTGCATGTGTGTGCATGTGTATATACAGTATACAGACGGTGTCAGTTGGGCAGTGGACAGTGTCAGTAGTAGGGATGAGCCGAACACCCCCCCCCCCCTCTCGTTCAGTTCACACCAGAACCTTTGAATGGACCGAACGTTCGCGCGAACATTTAGAACCCCATTGATGTCTATGGGACTCGAACGTTTGAATTCAAAAGTGCTCATTTTAAAGCCTAATATGCAAGTTATTGTCGTAAAACGTCTTTGAGAACCCGGGTCTTGCCCCAGGGAACATGTATCAATGAAAAAAAAAGTTTTAAAAACTGTATTTTTTTCTGGAGCAGTGATTTTTTTTTTTTTTATTGTTTTTTGTTTCAGAAAGCCGGTTCGGAGCAGTGATTTTAATGACGCTTAAATAAAAAAAAGGAAAATTCCTTTAAATATCGTACCTGCTGGGTGTCTATAGTAGTGGCACGTGTTTATAACTGTCCCTGCACAAAATGAGATTACTATAAGAAAAAAGTAATTTAAAACTGCTTGCGGCTTTGATGTAATGTTTGGTCCCTGCAATATGGATGAAAATCATTGAGAAAAATAGCACAGACACAGACAGTACACACACCACGTAGCTTTAGGTGCACACTGCGGAGGACACAGGCAGTACACACCACATAGCTTTAGATGCAAACTACAGAGGACACAGGCAGTACACCACGTGAGAATACTGCAGCTAGCACAATCACCTGCCTGCCAGTAAATTAGGAAGAACTGATCTAGCTAAGCTATACAGTGTATAAATATATGTACAACACCTAGGATGTATATATATCCTCTACACACTGTAAATTAAGCTAAACTGACTAGCCTGCCTGCTCTATCTACCTAGAAAAAAAGACACTCTTTCTCTCTGACAGATCTCTAACCACCGCCGCAACACATTACACAAGGTCGACCTGCAGGCGGCCCTTTATAGTGGGGGGCGTGTACTAAACCCCCTGAGCCCTTTATTAAAAACAAAAAACAAAATATAAAGGAAAAAAAGGGGGGGTTGCCATCCGGGGCCCTGTGGACCTCCGGGCCCCTTACAGGTGTACTGCCTGTACCCCCTTGATGACAGCCCTGTCTGTAACCATTCTGTTATTCTAAGGGGGGGGGTTTGAAATCCATTTAACAGCAATCATTTTTTCAGCTGCAAAAAGGGACCTGGAAACTACCAGGAATCTATACTCATCTAAAAACGAAGAATCAAAATATCCCAAGATACATGTCAGGGGATCTACAAGTGAACAGCCTATTACATCATTAAGGGTATGGATGACCTCAGTGCAATATTGTTTGAGCTTGTTTGGCATTGTTGGGGGAATGCCACAATCGATGTATCATGTCTCCATGAGGTTGAAACTGCAACAAGAATATCGACATAGACCTATACTGTACAGAAAGTGTGGAGTACCATATGCCCGGTATAATAAACAATTGTATAAGCTGGTGCAAGGGAGAGAGACAAAAGGAACTGCTTGTAGAACCCCCTCCTTGGGCATTATCGGAAATACGGCCTGACTCTTGGAAACAGTAATGGCATCTTCACACTGCAGAAGGAATAGCTGTTTGTTTCCTCATGTCCTATACCAACTGATTCTGAAGGGGAGGGTCTGGTTCATTATAATGACTTGGTGCACTCCCAGTGTTCTGATGGGGAAAGTTGCAGAGTCTGCGACCCATTACCATTTGTGTACAGAACACCTCCAGGTTGCCATATCACATTTACTTTAAAATTACAGTGGCTGCAGGTACTAGAAAAGGTCATTTACAATAACTTTCAATTACAACATGGCTTGTGCAGCACTTGTATATGTTATATTATTTTTGTACTTTCTATATTCTCTCTCTATATTCCTCCATATTTCCTCTTCTCTTCCTCTCTTCTTCTTCCTGTCCTATTCCCCTTTCTCTCCTTTTTCTCCCTCCTCTTTTTCCCTCTCTTCATTTCTTTTCATTTCCTCTTTCTCTTCCTTCCTTTTCCTCTTCTCTGCCCCTCCTCTTCTCTTCCTCCCTCTTTCTCTCATTTTCCTCTTTCCCTTAATTTCCTCTTATCTTTTTATTTCTCTTCCCCTTTCTCTCCTCTCCCTCTACTGTTTTCTTTATCTTCTCTTCCTCTCCTCTTCCACTTCCTTTCCTTTCCTCTCTTCTTCCTCTATTTTTTCTCTCCTCTTCCTCCCCTTTTCCTTTCTCTTCATTTCCTACTCTCTTCCTCTTTCTTTTCCACCTTCTCTTCTCTTTCTCTCTCTTCCTCTCCTCTTCTCTGAATCTCTCTTTTCTTCCTCCTTCTCCTTCTCTCATTTTCCTCTCCTCCTCTTCTTTCTTTTAATTTCCTCTTCTCTTGCTCTTTCTCTTCCATTCTCTCTTCTCTTCCTCTCCCACTTCCTCTTCCTCTGTTCTTTCCCTTCCTCTCATTTTTCTCTCCTCTTCTTCTTCCTCCCCTCTTGTCTTACTCTTAATGTCTTCTTTCTCTTCATTTCCTATTCTCTTCCTCTTTCTTTTCCACTTTATCTTTTCTTTCTTCCTCTTCCTCTGCTCTGCCCCTCCTCTTCTCCTCCTCCCTCTTTCTGTCCTTTTCTCTCCTCTTCTTTCACTTCATTCACTCTTTCTCTCCACTTCCTCTACTGTTTTCTGTATCTTCTCTTCCTGTCCACTTCTTCTTTCTCTCCTCTTCCTCTTATTTTCCTCTCTGCTTCTTTCTCTTAATTTCTTCTTCTCTTCCTCTACTCTTCCTCTCCTCTGCTCCTCCTCTTCCTTCTATTTCTCTTCCTCCCTCTTTCTCTTAATTTCCTCTTCTCTTACTCTTTCTCTTCCACTTTCTCTCCTCTTCCTCTACTGTTTTCTTTATATTCTCTTCCTCTCCTCTCCTCTTCTTCTTCCTCTTCCTCTCATTTTCCTCTCCTCTTCTTCTTCATCCCCTCTTTTCTTCCTCTCCTCTTTATTTCTTCTTCCTCTTCAATTTCCTCTTTTTTTCCCTCTCTCATTTTTTTTCTTACGGTATGAAGAGATGATACAATGTATGGAATGGATGGAGGAGAAGCGGAGACTCTGGGCCATGTGTCCTCCATGTGTGTCACGTATATTGATGTATATTTGATGGCGATCGGCTGGCTGGGTAATGAACGGCGAGTAACAGACAGATAACCGCAAACTGTTTCCAAGCTTTCCATCTCTGCAAAGCTTGTCATCTTCAGCAGCAGGAGAAGAAGAGAAATGTTTTCCTTCCCTGGAAGTATTAAAGACACAAAATGTTGAAGGAAAGAACAGAGATTCCACCTTCTAGGCAAAGCGACTGCCAAATGTCGCCAGCTGCTGCCGTTGTGTTCGGATTGAGGGATTGTCGAGCTGATTGGAGGTTCTGACAGCGCGGTTACTGCGGCCAGCTGCTGACGGCTTCCTACTTTTCAATTCAAACTCCGGTCTGTACCTCATCCGTCTAAAGCCCGGCTCATAGCAGGGACGCCTTGTGCATGGCTGATGAGGTGCAGGTCTGGATGGAGACGCAAAAGGAGAGATTATCCAGAGAAACCACTGCGCCTGGAGTTCTTTTTTTTTGGTGTATTTTTATTTTTTATTTATCCTTTACGTCTGTGATATGCTTTTAATAGTTTTTGTTTGTCAGAACCTTACTTGGTTTATTACTGAATACAAATACTGTATATACTCGAGTATAAGCCGACCCGAATATAAGCAGAGGCACCTCATTTTACCACAAAAAAATGGGAAAACGTATTGACTCAAGTATAAGCCTAGAGTGTCCATCTGCATGCCTCATTGTGCCTCAATGTGCCCATGCCTCACTGTGCCAATGACTAGACTGACGTTTAACATGGGAGTCTATGGAAGGGGTGCCCAGCTTTGAAAAAAACGGTGCTCCCCAGCCGTAGGTCTCCCGGACAACAAACTTTGCACACTTGTAGAGGAGAAATGGGGCTACATGCGTGCCAAGTTCCGGATCCAGGGAACCTACGACTGGCCAGTACCAGGTCCCCAAAGTCACCAGAGAAATTACCGTTTAACATGGGAGTCTATGGAAGGGGTGCCCGGGTTTGAAAAATTGGTGCTCCCCGGCCGTAGGTCCCCCAGACAGCAAACTTTGCACACTTGTAAAGGAAGAGTGGGGCTAGTTTGGTACCGGGTCCCTAAAGTTCGGGAGATCAGGTGCAAAAAGGTGACTCAAGTATAAGCTGAGGGGGGCATTTTCAGCACAAAAAAAATGTGCTGAAAAACTCGGCTTATACTCGAGTATATACGGTAAATCGAAAATAAACTGTGCTTAAAAAGTGTGAATAGTGACGTGATATTCATGAGATCCCTTTGTGTTGGAACTTCCCCAAAAGAATAGTGCCAATAGAAAAGAGCACAGCTCCACCTAATGAATTTTCTGCTTACCCGCTCCCGAGACCTCCTATGATGGGAGGTCTCAAACGCTCTTGTGGCTCTAAACCCAGCCAGGGCCTTTCATCATCCAAGGGGATCGCGCTGTCAGGCCTCCTCTGCCCAAAAAAAAGTCAGTCACAGATGGGTTCTGTAATGATGGTTACGATATGCTTTCGTCACATATCACTTCCTCCCAGTCTGAATATAGATATCAGATATTCCAACCGCTATCAACAACAAACTAGATGATACTCGTTTGAATTCTGAACATGGACTGTTTATTAGAACCAGAATACAAGTCTTATATACAGTAGAAGAGGAGGTTCCCCCCTCCTTCTCATATTATTCTAGCAATACATCTGTAACCAGAAACATAAATAACATGAGCTAATTAACTAATCCCTTAAAGCAGCTGATGTGACTCTGTGCCCTCCTGGGCATTGTTGTGATTAATCAGGATTTCACTACAGGTCAGACTTGTTGTCACCGAGCTTCACACAGTAGATGATATATTCTCATAAGTATAAATACAGGACAACTTCACACAATAGCAGGAGCTCCAGTAGGAGTCAGCCCGTCTCCTACATTGTACAGAGGCCAATGTGATCATCTCTCTCAATTAACATGTTGAGTCCAGAATCACACAAACCAAGAATAGTCTTTACATATATCCTGGGAGATATTGTGGATAAATATTACTGTCCCATTTTAAGTAACCCAAGAGATAATTTCTCAGTCACCCTGGGCCAGGATCGACACAGGGTGACTTAGACATAAGAGGTGCATGTGGAGCTGAAACAAGGGTATCCCAACCTTTCCAAGGAATTCTGGGCTCCACGGGCCATACCGTCACAGGTTCCGTAAAATAAATAAAAGCTCCTTAGTGTAAACACTATGTGTGACAAAACGCGTAGGGGGAGCGACTTGCTGCGTTGTGAGCGGGCTGGCTTGTTGAATTTATGCGACGCAATCTATTTTTGATGTATGTATTGTGTTGTGTGTGTCTCACAAGAAAATTGCTGCCTTGCATGGTCATATTTATTCATTTATGATATTAATGATACATTTGATTTGATAGCGCTGTATTACCTTTCACATTTTTATTATTAAGTACACTTTATATTTTACAGTGGAACCTTGGTATGCGAGTAACGTGGTTAACAAACGTTTTGAAAGACGAGCAACTTTTTTTTTCAAATTCTGACACGGTTTGCAAGTGTTGTCTCACAAGACAGGCAGAATTCAAGCTAATGGGGTGTGTAGTACTGCATTTGGCCTGAGGTGAGGGGGCGCTGGTGACACCCAGAATGGTTCAGAGCCGTTCGGAAATACTCAGGATTAAACGTAAAATACTCAGTTCCCGAGAGTTTCGAGCCTTTCTGAGATCAGCCGAGCCGTCCCCGAGTATTTACGAGACTCTCTGGCGCCCCCCCACCTCTGGCCACATGCGGTATTGCATACCATAGAAGTCAATGCAGAACGTATTATCTTCGTTTCCATTGCCTTCTATGGGGAAACTCACTTTGATATGTGAGTACTTTGGATTACAAGCATTCTCCTGGAACGGATTAAACTTGTAATCCAAGGTTCCACTGGGATATCTTTTCTCTTTCCTCGGAATGTATTGGTGGTGGTGGGACGGGTACATGGGAAGAGATTCAGTGACTGATATTTATGAGAGAGGAGCATGAGGCATAGATGGCTGTGAGGCGGCGTACACACGTACGAGAACCTCGACGGACGGAACAGATCGTTCCGCCCGTCGAGGCTCTCGGCCGGCCGTCGAAATCGGCGACCCGCTCGTCGGGAATGGCAACCAGCCATTCATCCAGGCGGGCCGTCGAGCATATAGAGAGCCTGCTCTCTATTCGCTCGACGGGATTCCTGACGGGCGGGGCGAGCCAGGAGCGTACACACGGGCGAGGTTCTCGCTGGAATGCAGCTCCCAGCGAGGTTCTCGCTGGTTTCTAGCAAGAACCTTGGTCGTGTGTACGCCGCCTGAGAGGGAGTGAGCTGGATACATCCATTTATTCATCCATCCATTCATGCAGGATATGGGCACCAGTTCTCAAAAAGGATATCGGAGAACTGGAGAAAGTGCAGAGAAGGGCAACCAAACTGATAAGAGGCATGGAGGAGCTCAGCTATGAGGAAAGATTAGAGGAACTGAATTTATTCACTCTTGAGAAGAGGAGAATAAGGGGGGATATGATCAACATGTACAAATATATAAGAGGTCCATATAGTGAACTTGGTGTTGAGTTATTCACTTTAAGGTCAACACTGAGGACAAGGGGGCACTCTTTACGTCTGGAGGAAAAGAGATTTCACCTCCAAATACGGAAAGGTTTCTTCACAGTAAGAGCTGTGAAAATGTGGAACAGACTCCCTCCAGAGGTGGTTCTGGCCAGCTCAGTAGATTGCTTTAAGAGAGGCCTGGATTATTTCCTAAATGCACATAATATAACTGAGTACTAAGTTTTGTAGGTAAAGTTGATCCGGGGTAAATCCGATTGCCTCTTGGGGGATCAGGAAGGAATTTTTTCCCCTCCGGTAGCAAATTGGATCATCGCTCTGCTGGGGTTTTTTGCCTTCCTCTGGATCAACTGTGGGTATGGAGTTGGGTGTATGGGAGGATGTACTGTGTTTTACTTTGTTTTATTTTTATTTTTTTTATGGTTGAACTGGATGGACTTGTGTTTTTTTTTCAACCTGACTAACTATGTAACTATGTAACTATGTAACTATGTCATCATTTATTTGCCAATTTAGACCTCTTGAGATGTGGGGTCTAAGTATCCGGTAAGCAGCTTTATAATCCCATGGTGGTTGGTGCACATTGGACGTATGACGATTATTTACACTCATGGTGGACTTTATGGGCTAGATTCTCCAGATACACCGTCGTATCTCTGTTTTTGTCCCCGGGTATCTATGCGTCTGATTCCTAGAATCATTTACGCATAGATACGGCGTAGATCCGACTGGCGTTAGTCACTTACACTGTCGGGTCTTAGATGTAATTCTACGCTGGCCGCTAGGTGGCGTTTACGTCGATTTCTCATTTGACTATGCAAATGAGCCTGACACGCCGATTCCCGAAAGTTTTTGCGCCACCTCGTCGTCGTTTACGCTGTTTCCTGCTATATGAGGGGTAAGTTTACGAAGGTCCGTCGTATGCCATGTTAAGTATGGCGTCGGGACAGCGTCGTCTTTTTCCATCGTTAACGTCGTTTTACTAAGTCGTTCGCGAATAGGGCTTTACGTAAATGACGCTCACGTCGGCTTCATTGACGTTTTCCGTCGTGAGCTGGAGCATGCGGGGGCGCGCTTAATTTAAATACAAGCCGCCCCCTTTGAATTACACGGCCTTACGCCGGGCCATTTACACTACGCCGCCGCAAATTACGGAGCAGTGCTTGGAGAATACGGCACTTGCTCCAGTAAGTTGCGGCGGCGTAGTGTAAATGGCTTACGCTACGCCGCCGCCGATTCTACGAGAATCTGGCCCTCTGGACGTAGTTAATACTGGACTTTATTATTGATCAAAATGTGCCCTATAGATTAATTATTGCACTAATTGATTCTGCGCAAGGTCAAGGCCAAATTTTACTTTCCAGGTAACCTACCGTTCCCTCGTCCAGACACCACACCATAAGTCTGGAGAACAAGAAATAAGAGAAAGGTCACAGTAACATTTTATTCTACAGGTAGCCTAATGCCGCGTACACACGATCACTTTTTGTGATGAAAGAAAGACGACGTTTTCAAAAACGTCATTTAAAATCACTGTGTGTGGGCAAAACATCGTTTTATGTCTTCAAAAAAACGACCAAAAAAAAATTCAAACACGCTTGAATTTTTTGTGTCGTTTTTCAAAACGTCATTTTTTGTGTCATAAAAAGTGATGGTGTGTGGGCAAAACGACGTTGAAAACGACGTTTTTAAACCCGCGCATGCTCAGAAGCAAGTTATGAGACGGAGCTTCAATGGAACAGAGTGCCGTCGAACGTGGTGTACGCCACCGCGCTTTGCTAGAGCATTTTGGAAAAACGATGGTGTGTACGCAACGTCGTTTTGGAAAATGAAGTTTGAAAAACGTCGTTTTGTTTCATCACATAAAACGCCGTTTTTTTTTCATCACAAAAAGTGATCGTGTGTACGCGGTATAAGCCTACTGATCCTCAGTCCATACCCCAGGCCATACATCTCCAACAGTCAAGAATTAGGAGAAAAGTTAAGGTCATGTTTTGATTTACAGGTAGCTTGCTGTTTTCCGATCCAGACACTGTGGTGCAAGTCCACAACGGTCAACAAATAAGAGAAAGGTCATCGACACGATTTGGTTTACAGGTAGTCTACTGTTCCTGAATCAAGACGCCGTTTCATAAGTCTCCAACCGTCACAAGGAGAAAGTTCAAGGCTATGTTTTGTTTTACACGTGGCGGCTGGTGATCAATTTTTTTTTTGGGGGGTCGGGGGGTTCGCAAACAAACTGAAAAAAAAAAAAACATCAAGTGTAGCCACTGTGCCCTTCAAACACAGCCAATGTGCCCATAAAAAACACAGCCACTGTGCCCATCAAACGCTGCCACTGTGCCCATCAAACGCCGCCACTGTGCCCCACCAAACGCCGCCAGTGTGCCCATCAATTGCCGCCATTGTGCCTCATAAATTGCCACCTATGTGCCCCATCAATTGCCGCCACTGTGCCCCATCAATTGTCGCCACTGTGCCCCATCAATTGCCGCCACTGTGCCCCATCAATTGCCGCCACTGTGCCCCATCAATTGCCGCCAGTGTGCCCCATCAATTGCCGCCAGTGTGCCCCATCAATTGCCGCCACTGTGCCCCATCAATTGCCTCCACTGTGCCCATCAATTGCCGCCACTGTGCCCATCAATTGCCGCCAGTGTGCCCATCAATTGCCGCCAGTGTGCCCCATTAATTGCTGCCAGTGTGCCCCATCAATTGCCGCCACTGTGCCCCATCAACTGCCGCCACTGTGCCCCATCAATTGCCACCAGTGTGCCCCATTAATTGCCTCCACTGTGCCCATCAATTGCCGCCACTGTGCCCCATCAATTGCCGCCACTGTGCCCCATCAATTGCCACCATTTTTTACCTTTACAACTCCTTTTAGTCTCCAAGGTGTGACAAAAAATAAAAGAGGGTCAAGGCCATGTTTTATTTTATAGCTAGCCAACTACTGGATTCTATGCCCAATCCTGACACTCTGCCAAAAGTTTCCAAGAGCCAAAAAAAGTAAGACAAGGTCACATTTGTTTGCGCCAGTTGCCAACCATTCCCATTTGCAAAAAATCAGTCTCCAAGACCAAGAAATATTGTGCGGCTGCCTGATTGTTTCCTAACATTGGACTGCCATCTACTGTCTATGTTTAGCTTTAATGAGAAAATAAAATAAAAATTAGCAATCAAAGACTGCAGATTAGAATCAAACAATCAAAAAAAAAAAAAAACAACAAAAGAGCAAACAGAGTCTTTCCCTGTGATCATCACGTTTTCAGAGAAAAGATACTCTCGAAACTTAGCGCCAGACATCAAAGCCTGGGAATGTACGGCTCCCTCCGGCGAGCCGCGCTTTATTACACCGCACAAAGTGTTTTTTGTATTCCAAGTTCCTGCAGGTGAAGTATCTCCAGACTCGCCTGCCAACGCTCGTTTGTTTCATGTGCAGAAATTACCATTAGTGTTTTTACACGCATCCTTAGAGATAAAAATCGAAGACTAACAAATTTATGGCGTTCATCTTTGGCGTACACAATTCCTCATCCTTGCCGGCAAAGAGATAAAAAGCCTTGTTGGGTCGAAGAGGCTGTGCGCCGCTGCGCCATAATAATTCCAAACAACTTTATTGAAAAATAAGTTCTCCAAACACTCATAGGGCCAGATCAATGGCATCTTTTCTGGATACGCTTCTCTTTGGCAGAAATTTTAGGAGAGTACACAATTCCTAAAGTTGCGGCAGCGCATCTGAGCCGCGGAACATTGGGCGGGTACGGGGCGCGTAAGTAAGCGCGCCGGCAACTGCGCAGTTTAATGTAGCTCCAAAATCTGTGAATGAATCAAAGTCACATTCCCTTGTTACGCAAGGACGTTTTTTTTTTTTTTTCCGACGGTGACGACGCCTATACCTAACATAGGATATTCCAAATGTAGGTCAGGTATCCCTCCGGAAACGTGTAACGCACTGCTGCGCGGAATGCATCGTAATGCCGATTTCCGCTCATTCATATTTTTTGAGCGGAAATCGGCGGGAACGCCCCCGGCGCCATTTTTAAGTTGAAGTAACGATATGGCGAAACTGACGCTGCTCGCAACAACCCGGCGTTTCTTGTTTTCTGGTACAGAAAACAGAAACGCCGGCTCAAAGTCAAGGCTGGCGGATCTGGATCCAGCCTAACACTGGCCCATAGGGTCTGTACTCTTCAGGGTGAAGGTCCTCGTTACCTTGTTTAACCACTTCAGACCCGCGCTATTGACAGAATACGTCAACAGCGCGGACCTGTTTGTGCATTACCCACGCGTGCCACTGGGTGGCGCGTGGCTGGTTAACACTGTCCCGCTGCATTCGCTGGGGATCCGATGCATGTACCTGGCGGCCACGATGTCCGTCGGGTACATGCGATCGGCGGGAAAACGAACAGATGACAGCAGGGACGTGGAGCTGATGGGGTGTAATGATGGGGTGTAAACACCGAGCTCCACGTCCTGTCAGGGAAGAGAGGAGACCGATGCTGTGTCCCTTGTACATAGGGACACAGCATCGGTCACCTCCCCCAGTCACCCTCCTCCCCCCACACAGTTAGAACACACCCAGGATACACATTTAACCCCTTCCTCACCCCCTAGTGTTAACCCCTTCCCTGCCAGTCACATTTATACAGTAATTAGTGCATATTTATAGCACTGATCGCTGTATAAATGTGAATGGTCCCAAATTTGTGTCAAAAGTGTCCGATATGTCCGCCGCAATATCACAGTCGCAATAAAAATCGCAGATCGCCGCCATTACTAGTAAAAAAAATAATAATAATAATAAAAAAAAATCATAATTCTGTTCCCCATTTTGTAGGCGCTATAACTTTTGCGCAAACCAGTCGCTTATTGCGATTTTTTTTTTTTCAAAAATACGTCGAAAAATATGTATCGGCCTTAACTGTGAAAATTTAATAAAAAAAAATAAAAAAATTGGGATATTTATTATAGCAACAAGTAAAAAATATATATATATTTTTTAAATTGTCGCTCTTTTTTTTGTTTATAGCGCAAAAAATAAAAACCACAGAGGTGATCAAATACCACCAAAATAAAGCTCTATTTGTGGGGGAAAAAAGGACGTCAATTTTGTTTGGGAGCCACGTCGCACGACCGCGCACGAGCGTCCGCGCAAATTTGTGGGGGCAGTATATTAAGCATGGGGGCAGATGTGTATATTACAGCATGGGGGCAGATGTGTATATTACAGCATGGGGGCAGATGTGTATATTACAGCATGGGGGCAGATGTGTATATTACAGCATGGGGGCAGATGTGTATATTACAGCATGGGGGCAGATGTGTATATTACAGCATGGGGGCAGATGTGTATATTACAGCATCTGCCCCCATGCTTTTATATACACATCTGCCCCTATGCTTTAAAGTACACATCTGCCCCCATTCTTTACTATACACATCTGCCCCCATGTGTACATTACAGCATGGGGGCAGATGTGTATATTACAGCATGAGGGCAGATTTGTATATTACAGCATGGGGGCAGATGTGTACATTACAGCATGAGGGCAGATTTGTATATTACAGCATCTGCCCCCATGCTTTAATATACACATCTGCCCCCATGCTTTAATATACAGGATGGTTGTCCTCTCTTACCTACATCAGGCGGGCAGACCCGTCCGCAGAGAAGCTGATGGACACGTGCTAGGGAAAATGATGACGTCGATCAAAGAAATCAACGATTAATCGAACAATTAATCGTTAATTTCCGCAGCCCTGTTTTTTATATATTTTTGTATTTCTTTTTTTTTTTTTATTAAAGGACTCAAAGGTCCCCAGGGCCCCGTAGGTTCCCAGGGCCCTGGATAGTTACCCCCCTTTTTTTTCGTCAGCACCCAAAGCCCCCGACGATAATTTGCGGTGGCAGCACACCCCCCCCCCCGGTTCACAATTCGTGGCACACCAAACCACTTCTCAATTCACGCCCCTCGCTTCACCTTAATTAGTAGCGGCACTTCTCCTCATTTTCTCAATTCGTGGCAGCCCCCCACTTCTCAATTTGAGGAGGCAGCACCCCCCCCCCCCGGGTTCTCTGTCTGAAGTCAGAAGCTGTGTAAGGGGCCCCATAATTCCTGATGGCGGCCCTGGTTTGGGGGGGTGGGGTGCTTATACAACCAGCCCTTTGAGGGCAACCACAATTAGGATCGATCCTAGGGTCACAGACGCCTGGGTGCAGAAATGTTTCTGGCGCCCCCACATGGGCATAGTGATCTTACTAACTCCTCCCCTTTACACATGTTTCTATGGCTACGACTCAAACACAGAGATGCTCCCCTAAGAACTCTTCATCAGTGTCCCCCATCAGAGCCCCCCACATCAGGTGTCCCCATAGATCAGTACTTGTCCAATAGATCCATGTAGCTCAGGCGCGCTTGGAGCAGAAGCACATTACAGGTGGACGGGACATAAGTGGCATCTTTGGTTACTTGGAGGGTGGAACTCAGAGAGCATTTCTGGGCGTGCACGGGATGATTGGCAGCAGCTCCGGCCAACACAGAAGCCTCTCATCACACCGCCTATGGGAGAAGAGCCGACACACGCAGAGGGGGTGGGGCAGACAGGAGACTGCTCCATGCACACCGGACAGAATTAATTAGTGGAGCCTAGTGCCGAAACGTGTTCCGGGGACAGTGGGAGGTATGCGCCCTTGTCAGTTACCAGCGGAGAGAGCAAGCGAGATGGGGAACCGCTGCACCTGCTACATGTGCTCCGCCTCTGGACACAGACAAGGAGGGAGGGGAGCACTTTGGAGCTTCGGCGGCCCCAACCCTGCGGCGCCTGGGTGCAGAGCACCCCGTACACCCTGCCTAGGATCGGCCCTGACCACAATGCTGATGTGGCTCACAAGGAAATAGAGTTTGACACCCCTGCTCTACGCAAAACGAATTTGGCCTCTTAAATAGAGGGAACATTTTAGCCAAATGTTGTCAAAGCCGGGAACCGTTAATTTCCCCATTGGTGACCACGGTCCCCGTCCTCCCCCCGTCCCCGTCTATGAAGACTAGACACCTGGTAATGTGGCCACTGAGTGCTCAAGGCTTTTTAAAGTAGGAAAACATTATGCGGTAGCTCATCTGCTACAATATTATTTGTGATACCACTTGTAGGGAAATAGAATAATGCATAAGTGTTTATTGAAGAACATGTTTCGGCATTTTATGACAATATTTCACAAATGACGAGCGTTAGCATAAGTTATGCAGCAAAAAAAAAATTCAGGCGGTAATCAGACAAAACACAAACATCAATACTGAATCCGCGCTGATTACATTCACTAAATAAAATAACAACGGAGAAAGAAAATGTTAGACGAGTCAAGAGGGTTGTTTACAAGAGCAACAAAAAATGCGAAGAACCCCGGCGGGACGTGCAGCCAAATTCGTTATTTGTCAGTCTAACTTGTACTCATGCCGGGAGGCGCAAACAAGCGTTGTATGGACGGGGTGTAAAGGAAGGTTTAATGGACCATTTCCAATCTTCTGAGAGCTGAGGACCTTACTGGATCCAGGGTGAAATGACGGGGGGGGGGGGGGGGCACCTTATAGAAGAATCTCTAACTATTTCAGTGACTTGGATTCACCTACCTTCTTATTAGGGTTGTCTCGATACCACATTTTTAAGGTGCCCCAGTAGTAGACCTAGTAGGACGAACCGCATCGGGCCAGGTACACCACTCCCCATATTGCTTTTATTGAACTGTGATCACTTTTATTCATGTATGTTGGTTTTTATCAATAAAAACCTACTTTTTTTGACCTGCACCATCAGAGTTTCTACTTTTCTTTTCTTTCCATGTTCTGTGGATGAGAGTCTTTTAGGTTTCTTCGTTGGGTCCTTGCCACCCCATCTGGGGTACTGTTTACCAGAACCGAGAATCGAGGATCCTTGGGATTTCTCGTTGATCCCCTTGGTTTGTTTGATCCATCTACAAGATTGGGATACCAACACCAGATCGATCTCCAGCTGTGAACTACCGGGTCCATTGGCTTAATTTGTGGTTACCACCATCCAGATTCCATTGAGGTACATCCCGAATTCCTCTGGATTCCTTTGTCTACTTGGTCCATCTGTCCATTGGGAATATCCATGCTTGATTGATCCGTTGTCGCTGACAGTCGGGGCTGACCAACAGTTCCGGGAAGCGTGTTGAAGTCATACCATTTGTTTGAAGGCAATTTCCATGGGATGGTTCATACAGCTTTATGACATCTTCACCTGGATGGGCACTGACTAGTGGTGCAACAGATCGTCATTGATCCGTGATCCGAACCGGAAAACATTGATCCGAACCGCACACACGTGATCCGAGGATTGATTTCTGGAAAAAAAAGTTGTTGCGCATGTTCAGTCCACACACAGCGTGGTCATGGCGAGCGGAGGAACTTGAACGCCTCGTGTCATTTAAATCAAATAGTGGTGCAATGGACCACAGTTGATCTGTAATCCGAACAGGTCGCCCACTTCGGATCCGCACACACTGTGATCCGCGGATTGCCGTGGCTCAGGAGCTAGGCCGAAGCCGCGACCTTTCCTAATGTTTTGGCCGCAGCTCTGGAGCTAGGCCGAGGCCGCGGCCTTTCCTAACCACTTCCCGCCCGGCCAATAGCCGATTTACGGCCGGGAAGTGGTTATGAAATCGTGACTAGCTGTTCTCAAACGTCTAGCACAATTTCAATGCCGCGCGCGCCCGTGCGGGC
This sequence comes from Rana kukunoris, assembly GCA_029574335.1. NCBI lineage: Eukaryota > Metazoa > Chordata > Amphibia > Anura > Ranidae > Rana > Rana kukunoris. Next base: position 157,056 of record JAJQKJ010001635.1, on the reverse strand, counting down.
GCGCAGCGCGGCGATCGGTGATGCGGGGTGTCAGTCTGACACCCTGCACCTCCGATCTCGGTAACGAGTCTCCGGCGGAGCCTCGTTACCACGTGATCAGCCGTGTCCAATCACGGCTGATCACGATGTAAACAGGAAGAGCCGCCGATGGCTTTTCCTCATTCGCGTCTGACAGACGCGAGTACAGGAGAGCCGATCAGCGGCTCTCCTGACAGGGGGGGTTCGCGCTGATTGTTTATCAGCGCAGCCCCCCCTCGGATGGCCACACGGACCACCAGGGAGTGCCCACACTAGACCACCAGGGAACATAAAAAAAAAAAAAAAAAAGGACAAAAAAAAAAGGACAAAAAAAAAAAAAACCAACAAGAAAAAAAAAAAGGGGCAGTAAAAAAAATGATGCCAATCAGTGCCCACACATGGGGACTGATTGGCAACATTGATCCATCAGTGCCACCCCTCAGTGATCATCAGTGCCACCCCAGTGTCTGTCAGTGCCACCCCACAGTGCCAATCCATGCCCAGCTATCAGTGCCCACCTGTGCCACCTATCAGTGCCCACCTGTGCCACCTATCAGTGCCCACCTGTGCCACCTATCAGTGCCCACCTGTGCCGCCTATGAGTGCCCAGTGCCGCCCATGAGTGCCCATCAGTGCCGCCCATGAGTGCCCATCAGTGCCGCCCATGAGTGCCCATCAGTGCCCCATACCAGCGCCGCCTATCAGTGCCCATCAGTGCTACCTAATCGGTGCCCATCAGAACTACCTCATCGGTGCCCATCAGTGCCACCTCATTGGTGCCCATCAGTGCCACCATATCAGTGCCCGTAATTGAAAGAGAAAACATACTCATTTACAAAAAAATTAACAGAAAAAAATAAAAACTTTATTTTTTTTAAAAAAATCTTTGCTCTATTTTTAGTTGTTGCGCAAAAAAAAAAATCGCAGAGGTGATCAAATACCACCAAAAGAAAGCTCTATTTGTGGGGAAAAAAGGACGCCAATTTTGTTTAGGTGCAGTGTAGCATGACCGCGCAATTGTCATTCAAATTGCGACAGTGCTGAAAGCTGAAAATTGGCTTGGGCGGGAAGGTGCGTAAGTGCCTGGTATGGAAGTGGTTAATGTTCTGGCCACGGCTCCAGAGCTAGGCCATCTTGGTACACCTGGTGGCGGCCCTCCTCTCTGTTTACACCCACAAAGGAGGAGGAGCCAGCACTCGTGGGACACACCGCTGGGGAGGTCTGTCTGTACTACCTGGGGGGGTCTGCCTTTACTACCTGGGGGGGTCTGCCTTTACTACCTGGAGGGTGTCTGTAGTTCCTGGGGTGGTGCCTGTACTGAGAGGAGGGGGGTGTCTGCACCAATGCGGGTGTCTGCACCGAGGGGGTTCTTTACTGAAGGGGGACTATAGTTGGCGGGAGGGGGTGATACCATTTTTTCCTGCACCGGGTGACGCCACCCCTAGTGACGGCACTACAGTGGGGGGAGATGTGGATATTACAGTGGGGGGATGTGGATATTACAGTGTGGGGGGGGGGGAGATGTGGATATTACAGTGGGGGAGAATTTTTTTTCCTGATCCGAGGAACGATCCGAACCGTGAGTTTTTTGATCTGTTGCACCCCTAGCGCTGACAGATGGCTGGCACTTATGGGCAGGCACTGAAATAAATGACATGAGAGGAAAAGAACGGAACCTCAACTATTTTGCTATGCTGCCTGCGGCGCCCATCTTGGTACACCCTGAACTCGGCCACATAAAAGCGGCAGCGGACATCTTGTTACACCCAGCCCAAACTATATGGGCTGGGTGTAACAAGATGTCCGCTGCTGGCTTAATGTGGCCGAGTGAAGGGTGTACCAAGATGGGCGTTGGGACTTAGGATGTTCAAGCACTGACGGTGTACAACTGCAACACGGAGCGTCACTTCAGTTACCGAATGTGACAGCTCCTGTCACCATTGGATGATGCGGCTTCGCCCTGCACCCCTGCCAGCCTACCTGCTTGAAGACTCGCTCTCCGCTCCGCACGCTGACTCTGCCTGCTGATTTCGGTTTTGCACACCGCCTCTCGCTCCCATCCCAGGTATCGGATCAGGGATCGGGAGCATTTGCGCGAGCACAAGTACTCACACAAATGCTCAGTATCGGTCCCGATACTGATGTTAGTATCAGTATCGGGACAACTTTACTTCTTTATAATAACAATTGCATTCTTGCACTCTTGAGAGTGGTCCAACCCAATAGTTCCATTATCCACTTGTGCTCTTTTAACCTTGTGGTAGCAGTTTGATGTCCCAGGGGGACTGGTCCCCCTGTGTTCAAAGCCATGTCCAAAAAGTCATGGTTTGGTCAACTTGAGTTTCCTGACCTCAGCCCATTTGGGATGAACTGGAATGCCAATGGTAAACCAGATCTTCTCATTCAACATCAGTACCTGGCCTCACAAATGGGCACAAATTTCCACAGACGCCCTCCGAAGCCGCGTACACACGATCGGTTCAAACCGATGAAAACGGACTGAAGTTTGTTTTCATCGGTCCAAACCGATCGTGTGTAGGCCCCATCAGTCCGTTATCCTTCGGTCCAAAAACAGAGGGCTTGCTTAAAAATTGAACCGATGGACGGCTAACCGATAGGTCAAAACCAATCGTTAGCACGCACGAGCATTGGTTAAAAATCCACGCATGCTCAGAATCAAGTCGACGCATGCTCGGAAGCATTCAACTTCGTTTTTTTCATCACGTTGTTGTGTTTTACATCACCGCGTTCTGACACGATCGTTTTTTTAACTGATGGTGTGTAGGCACATCAGTCCATCAGTCAGCTTCATCGGTGAACCTATGACAACGGTCCATCAGACCGTTCTCATCGGATGGACCGATCGCGTGGTTCAAAAGACGTAACTATACGAAACGTGCGTAAAGCAGATACACGCACACTCACGCACGCACTTCCGGGACAACCAGCTGGACCGCAAGTGGAACGCACGCCGTTCCCACACTGGTCTGACCATCTACACAGTGCTGCGTTGGGCTGATTTACTAATCAGCGTCTTTAGTTTTATAATTATATTTTTGTAGCACTGGTTACTATCCTTATTATCCCTTGAACTCCCGGATCAGTGTTATTTTTACTTTTTTGTATCGTTTTTGTGCACCCCACTGTTGAGTGGCAGTGCCAATAAATTCTTATTTTACATCACCTACTATGCTATGCAAGGTTTTTGTTCCTCCGCTTTGACGACTTAGGAACATTGGAGGACGCCTGACACCCAGAACTGAAGATCATCCCAGAGGACCCTAAGGACGGGAGAGTCGTTCGGAGGACCAGTCCGGGTTATACATACACTTTACCCCTGCAGGGGTGAGTGTCTCCGGTGAGTGTGGACACAGGAGGGGGAGCACCGGATCCACTGCGGTCTGCGGATAGCACCAATTGTGATCTGTGACCAGTATTAGAGACCAGGATTACCCTGGAAGTCTTCCCCATACAGCTGGCCTACTGGATTTGATCATGGACTAAATACTTATTATTGACTCACTTTTGCTCACCTAATGACTTATTTATTTTTCTGGACATATAACCGTTTATGGTTTTTGATGCTAGCATTTGGTTTAGCATTAAGTTTATATTGAAGTTTATTGGATGTTATTTACCTTCACATTCACCGTTCATACATAATTGTTACTTGTGTTTTATATGTACACAAGAGTACCCTCTTTAGGTTGCTCTCTACTGCATTGTATTTGCACTTTTTGTTCCACGATTGTCGGACCTAGAGCTTATTATTACTTTTACTTTTTGTCAGATATACTTTCCACATGTAGGGACTAGTACATCACTGACTATTACAGACAACGCCACTTTCTTTCTACATCAGTCCATCAGTCAGCTTCATCGGTGAACCTATGACAACGGTCCATGAGGCCCCGTACACATGACCGAGAACCTCGGCAGAATCCAGCGAGAAGCTTGCTGAGATCCATATTCTGCCGAGATACTCGGTCGTGTGTACGTTTTCGCTGGGCGTCCCGTCGAGAAAGCCGTCGAGCCAAAATAGAGAGCAGGTTCTCTATTTGCTCGAATGGCCCATCGAGAACCATGGCTCGGCGCCTTTCCCGATGGCTTGGTCGACGATTTCGACGGCCGGGCGAGAACCTCGACAGGCAGAAGATGTGTTTGGCCCGTCGAGGTTCTCGTACGTGTGTACGCGGCCTCAGACCGTTCTTTTTGGATGGGCCGATCGTGTGTACGAGGCCTAAGATCTTGTGGAAAGTCTTACATGAACTGTGGAGGATGTTATCGCCATAAAGGGAAAAAATTCATACTAATACCCATGGTTTTGGAATTGGATGTCCAACAAGCTCATTTAGGTGGAATGGGTTGTGGAACTCAAGTGTCCTGCACAGAGTACCGACCTCAAACCTACTGAACACATTTGGGATGAATTGGAACGTCACATCCACCATCAGTACCTGACCTCACAAATGGATAACAATTCACACAGACAGTGGCCGTGCGTCCATTAAGGGTGCACGGGCGTTGCCCCCTGTGTCACACCACCCCCCCTATATGACTAATGGATAGATTCATGTATTGCATGAATCTAGCCATGTTCGCCACTGCCACCCCCTTTACAGGCATCCGGGCCCTTTTCAGACGCTGGGCTCCTGAATTACAGTGGCGGCGGGGGGGGGGGGGGGGGTTTGAAGCACCTGATTAGAGCCATAGACCTCTAATAGGCTTAAAAATAGGTGGACTTGGAGCGCAGAGCATCGCACTCACAGTCCACCCAGGTGTGTTAGAAAAGCATATAAATATTTGCTTTTCTAACACTGAACCGCCTCTTTGCCAATCAGGAAGCGCGGGTCTAATACCCTATTGGAGGCCTAGCAGAATGGAAGCAGAGATGCAGGGAAGCATGGAGGACCTGCTGCTGGTCCCCACATAGCTCGCCGCTGCCACCTGCTCCCTGACCCACCACCGCATTTTATGTGGCACAAGTGGCTGCATATGATGGGCACATGTGGCTGCATATGATGGGCACAAGTGGCTGCATTTGATTGGGCACAGCGGCTGCATTTGATGGGGCACAAGCTGCTGCATATGATGGGGCACAGTGGCTGCATTTGATTGGCACAGTGGCTGCAATTGATGGGCACAGTGGCTGAATATGATGGGCACAAGTGGCGGCATTTGATGGGCAAACTTGGCTGCATTTGATGGGGCACAAGTGGTTGCATATGATGGGGCACAGCGACTGCATTTGATGGGGCACAAGTGGCTGCATTTAATGGGGCACAGTGGCTGCATTTGATAGGTACAATCAGCTGCATTTGATGGGCATAAGTGGTAGTATTTGATGGGGCACAAGTGGCTGCATATAATGGGCACAGTGGCTGCATATGATGGGCACAATTGGCTGCATATGATGGGGCACAGTAGCTGCATTTGATGGGCACAAGTGGCTGCATGTGATGGGGAACAGCGGCTGCATTTGATGGGGCACAATTGGCTCCATATAATGGGCGCAACGAGTGCATTTGATGGACACAACGGCTGCATTTGATGGGGCACAAGTGGCTGCATTTGATGGGCACAGTGACTGCATATGATGGGCACAGTGGCTGCATTTGAGGGGCACAAGTGGCTGCATATGATGAGCACAGTGAGGCTGCATTTGATGGGCACAGTAAGGCTGCATTTGATGGGGCACAGTGCCTGCATTTACTGGTGCACAAGAGGCTGCATATGTTGGGGCACAAGTGGCAGGATTTGATGGGGCAGAGTGGCTGCAATTGATGGGCACACTGGCTGCAATTGATGGCACAGTGGCTGCATTTGATGGCACAGTGGCTTCATTTGATGGGCACAGTGAGGCTGAAATAGTAACTGTATGTTAATGGCCAATGGGAAACTTCATGGAGAATTATTTCAAGGGATCCTCTGGGGTAAGAAGGTTGAATAACAATCCCTTTTCTCAGAAGATGGGGAGATCCGTGAGAACGGGGGCTTTCCTGGTGACTGACGTCCTCGGAAGCCTCCTCCCCTCCGGTGAACCTCCATGCTCAGTCCGCCTCCACATAAAAGAATGTCTCCTAAATTGCTGATAATAGTTATTACACCCGGCCATTCATAGTTCAATAAAAGGAACACGCGGCTCGCTGTGTAAGTGTGAACACAAAGGACTAACGGAATTTAGATTTACATGAATGCAGATACATTCAGCTCTCTGCAAGTACAATTAATTTTAAACAAAAGGAAATGGGATCTGTGTCATCCAAACAAAGGCTGCCGAACAAAAGGAAATGACTGTAGTAAATTAAACGGCACGTAGATAAAGGCAACAGAAAAATTGAATTAGATGCCGGCCCCATATGGAAGTCTGCTTTCATTTGGTTCTTTAGGGAAATCGGCATCTGGTGTAATTATATCTGTTTGCACAGTAATGTTTTCTTGGATGCCGAGATAATCTGATAAACATCCATACATACTACGCCAGATCCCCCGTCCCAGGAGCAAATGCCCCTATGAAGCTCCAAACCGTGAATATTTTGCCTTCCCTGATTACCCCCAGGGCTGGACTGGGACAAAAATTTGGCACTGGACATCATCCAGAAGGGCCCACTTTAACAAAAAGCAGTATATATACTATTGGGGGGGGTGGAGGATACAGGGGGACAGCGTGGGGGTGTGGAGGACAGAAGGGGACACCGGGGGGGGGGGGGGGGTGGAGGACACAGTTTGACACCATGGGGGTGGAGGACACAGGGGGACACTGTGGTGGGTGGAGGACACGGGGGGGGGTCGGAAGACAGAGGGGGACAGCATGGGGGGTGCAGGACACAGGGGGACACCGTGGGGGATGGAGGACACAGGGGGACGCCGTGGGGGGTGGAGGACACAGGGGGACACCGTGGGGGGTGGAGGACACAGGGGGACGCCGTGGGGGGTGGAGGACAGAGGGGGACACCGTGGTTGGTGGAGGACACAGGGTGACAGCGTGGGGGGTGTAAGACAGAGAGGGACAATGTGGGGAGTGGAGAACAGAGGGGGTGGAAGACAGAGGGGGACAGCGTTGGGGGTGGAGGACACAGGGGGACACCGTGGTGGGTGGAGGACGTGGGGGGGTGGAAGACAGAGGGGGACAGCGTGGGGGTGGAGGACAGAGGGGGACACCGTGGGGGGTGGAGGACAGAGGGGGACACCATGGGGGGTGTGGAAGACAGAGACAGCGTGGGGGGACACCATGGGGAGTGGAAGACACAGGGGGACACCGTGGTGGGTGGAGGACATGGGGGGGTGGAAGACAGAGGGGGACAGCGTGGGGGGTGGAGGACAGAGGGGGATACCGTGGGGGGTGGAGGACAGAGGGGGACACCGTGGGGGGTGGAGGACACTGTGGGGGTGGAAGAAAGAGGGGGAAAGCGTGGGGGGTGGAGGACAGAGGGGGACACCATTGTGAGTGGAGGACACAGGGGGACACCGTAGTGAGTGGAGGACATGGGGGGTGTAAGACAGAGGGGGACAACGTGGGGGTGGAGGACAGAGGGGGACACCATGGGGGGGTGTCGGACACAGGGGGACACTGTGGTGGGTGGAGGACGTGGGGGTCCAAGACAGAGGGGGGCGGCGTGGGGGGATGGAGGACAGAGGGGGACAGCGTAGTGGGTGGAGGACAGAGGGGGACACCGTGGGGGTGGAGGACACAGGGGGACACCAAAGTGAACTATTAGCACTAGCGTGGAGGAGGAGGAAGTGGAATCCTCCTCCGCTTTGAATGCTGGGCAGGGAGGGAGTTGCCAAACCCTAGGCGGCTATAGCAACCAGCAGCCAAGAATAGAGTGAGGTGGAGGCGGCGATGGAGCCAGCTCTACCACGGCCCCTGTCCCCTGCATTTCGGACTAGGAAATACCTGCTAATAGTGGGACTGCACCCACCCGGTAAGTGACTTGGGGCTATGGGCCCCAGACTCGGGGCTATAGCCCCCAATAGCCCCCCCTAGCGACGCCACTGGCTGGGTCAGCAACAGAAGCTCAGTTAGCAGGAACAAGAACAAAACTAGCTCACATCAGGGCTTCCTTTAAATAGGCACCTTGGCGTCATTCCCAGGATTGACTGTGTGCATGCGCGCACCAATGCATGTGGAGGTGTGCACCAATCATATGTGGGCTGGCACATCCCAGCCAGGACAGCGGAGCGCCCCTCACTGGACACTGAAAAGAACAGATCTAATCCAAATAGCCGAGAAGCGATGTTTCCTCACCTTCTGAATTTCAGGTTGTACATTCATATCATTTTTTTTATAAGTGTCATCATCTGCATCGCCGCTGTACGGAGAGACGGAGAAGTCATTTCTAGAGAAGACCATCAATGGCAGACCATTCGTCCTTGTGATCAGAAACCACTTGAGCCCCCTGTTAATCCCCGCGCCTTCCTAAAATACACTTTCGTGTTTCGCCACTAAAACAAACCATAAATTAATTTGCTGGATTTCGAGGTGGAAATCTGCATTCTGCGTTCGGCGCTCTCCACTACCTGCTTTACAAATATAATCAATTTATATGTTAATGAGCTGTGTTTCATGAAACAGACTTTGCCAATGTCGATGAAACTCGCTCGGCACGGAATGTTACTCGTCGCGGTGGTTGGGGGGGGGGGGGATCTCAGTGGAGAGGAAGAAGCTACAACTGGGTTTTAATGGAACGCCGGTATTGATGGAATGCGGGTCTATAACTGACACTTCCAATTAACTTGTTCAATAGAGTTTATTTGCCGGTAACTCAGGAGACGGTGGAGTTGCAGGGCGAATGATTATCTTGTTATGTTGGTCAACACCTGAGCACGGGGGGGGGGGGGGCGGGGGCTTAGCGGTTAAAGTCATTATGTCACTTACCCGGTAAGGATACAGCTTACCTATTTATAACCAATGATAATTTCTAAACAGGAAAAACTGTTAATCCCGCCCCATAATCCCTTTCCTTTCTTGTAGTTTAAGGAGATATTTATTGAGCAGAAACTCTTAAAATCAGGGGAAAATCGTGGGTGCGCGATATATACGCCGATCCCCGCTGTCTAGCCTAGAGCTGAACCGAGCCGAGTGTACTCGTCTAGGCTCGGCCACGCTCGACTCCGCCCACCGCAGCCTAGAGCCGAGTGTACTGCACACTCGGCTAGGCTCGAACACACAGGAAATCCAGCTCCTCTCGGCTAGCGCCAAATCCAAAAACGAAACCCCGGGCAAGGTGCGGACTCGCAGAAGGACACGCTGGACGGAGACGGACACCTGGATGGAGGCCGCAGACGGACACCTCCAAAGCCGCAGACGGACCCCGTGCAAGGAAGCCACAGGCGGACACCCACAAGGCTGGACAGACGGACGCCGGACAAGGCCGCCGATGGACGCAGGGCAAAAATGTAAGTTTTCTTTTTTTCCCTCATACTACCTTTCTGGGTTTGGGGTGTGCGTTATACGCCGGCGCACGGTATACCCCGATAAATACGGTATATACTGTATATATATATATATATATATATATATATATATATATATACAGTATACAGGGCTCACAATTTCAAGTCTTGAGCCACTAGCCAGGCCTCAAGGGTTACTCGGCATCAGTTGCCCAACCCAATCCCTACCCTGCTCCGCCCCTAATTCTGCCGCTAATCACGCCCTCATAAATGATCTCATGAAATGACACCTAAATGTTTTATGCAGAAGTTACGGAAATAAATATTAACAACAACTTTATCAGTTCCCCTCAGCACAGCCTCACCTGTGCTCATTAATGCAGCCCCACTGTGCCCCCATTGCAAACTCACTGTGCCCCCATTGCAAACTCACTGTGCCCCCCATTGCGGAGTCCTTGTGACCCACATTCAGTGGCGTAGCGTTGGTTGTCAGTGCCTGGGACAAGGCAAGTAATTTGCACCCATGGACTTACCTATTTTCAGCTAGCTCCAATCTGGTCACATGATCCACTGTGTGAGACAGCGGTGGCTGTAGGGAAGAGGAGAGCGTGCTTGATAATGACTGGTAAAGCCTGGAGTGGTGGCATTATGCCTATGTTCCTATGTTCCACCTGTTGTTGGTGCTCCCTCCTCTCCACACTTGTGACAGCGCCCCTCTAAATTTTGCGCTCGGGGCGGTGGTCCCCCTGGCACCCCCCCCACGCTACGCTACATTGCAAACTCATTGTGCCCCCCATTGCGGAGTCCTTGTGCCCCCTATTGCGGAGTCTTTGTGCCCCCCATTACGGAGTCCTTGTGCCCCCCATTGCAGAGTCCTTGTGCCCCCATTGCAGAGTCCTTGTGCCCCCCATTTCAGAGTTCTTGTGCCCCCCATTGCGGAGTCCTTGTGCCCCCTATTTTGGTGTCCTTGTGCCCCCCATTGCAGAGTCCTTGTGCCCCCCCATTGCAGAGCCCTTGTGCCCCCCATTGCGGAGTCCCTGTGCCCCCCATTGCGGAGTCCTTGTGCCCCCCATTGCAGAATAATTCTGCCCCCCATTGGCGGCCAGATCATGACAGGATGGAGAGGAGAGCTGCGGATTGCAGAGCGGTAGTGCCCGCTGTTAGAACTTACATTGAAATTTCCTCCGCTCTGCTCGCTCACACAGGCCCGCCTCCTCCTGACCCCGCGCCTGTGATAGACAACACGTCCCAGCATTGGACCCGCATTCTGTCTATTACAGGTGTGGGGTCAGGAGGAGGCGGGGCTGTGCGAGCGAGCAGAGCGGAGGAAATTTCAATGTAAGTTCTAACAGCGGGCACTACCGCTCTGCGATCCGCAGCTCTCCTCTTCCTCTGTGATCTCTGCCATCGGGCTATCGTTGCTCGCCCCCCCCCCCCCCACACTCCCAGGCAGTCCAGCTCCTCGCCAGACCTAATTTTTCCACTCGCAAAACGCAAGTATGCGAGTGGAAAATTTGATGTCTGTATATATATTATATATATATATATAGATATATATATATATATATATACACACACACATACATACAGTATATACATCATGCATTTTAATAATGGTTAAATTGTTTTATTCGAAGTCGGGGAATCCGTATATTTTTTTTGTTATCATACCTACCTAGGTGAATGCAGCATCGGTCCAATGCTGCATCTGTCCCTTGCCAGCTCTAACACTGAGAACCGAGCGATCAAATACCACAGATCGCTCGGTTCTCAGGTGTAAGGAAGATCACACCAGTAGAAGAGATGTGCAGGCTTGTGCGCGGTTGCGGGTGCCAATGCGAATGCGCGAGCGCGCACATGCACACTCATGGTCTTGAGCACAAGTCTGCACCAACGAAATCATAAAGCTTCACGGAGTGCCAGCTAACATTGTGTCCGATTGAGGAGAGCAGTTCACTTCCAGATTCTGGAAGGCATTATGCGAGTCTCTAGGAATTGAACTTTCCTTCTCCTCTGTCAAGGGGAGGACTGACAATTCAGGCTCTCGGGCACCGCCCGAGGGCCCTATGCCACTAGGAGGCCCAATCAGGGTTGCCAGCCTCAGTAAAACCAGGGACAGTATGTCAAAAACTGTGTTTTTTACATCTGTCCCTGAAATGTCCCTTACCGTCAACGTTTTGGTCTAAAAATCCCAAGAATATAGCTGCCCTGCCCCTCCAGTACCTTCTCAGTGTGTGTATACTGTATGTGTGTGTATACAGTACTGTGTGGTCCCATAATCTATTGCTTTAGGGCCCCATAATCTCCTTTTGCCTGGGGACCCCATCATTTCCTAATGCCTGGGGGCCCCATAATCTCCTATTGCCCGAGGGCCCCATGAGTTGTCAGTCCGCCCCTGCCTCTGTCCACCACCCACAGACAAATGGGCAGACAGCGAGGACCAATCAGACCCTTGAGCAATACCTATGCTGCTTCTCCTTGTTTTTTCAGGATGACTCTTCTGATTTTGCCACAAATATAGGATCCATTCTTTGCCAATTACGGCTTTCATCCATTATTTTTGTCTAACTCCTTTCCGGAATGTTCAGTACCAGCTGTTCTTAAGACAATGAACTTCTTCAGTACAAATAATAAACTATCACAGGAGACAATGGCTAAGACACACGAGTATAACAAAGGCATCTTTGATAAGAAAAGACATGAAGAATTAATTCTGGAACCCGGCAATCAGGTGTGGCTATCTACAGCAAATCTACGGTTGGCATGCCCCTCAAAGAAGTTGGGTCCTAAGTTTGGGGGTCCGTTTCCAGTGAAGAGAAGGATCAACGCGGTGGCTTATTAAGACTCATTCAGGATTCATCCTGTTTTCCACACAACCCTGTTAAAAACCTGCTGTTCCCAATTCTTTCCCTGAATGGAATTCTGGTCTACCAGAACCTGTAATGATGGGGAAGAAGAATTTGAGGTCGAGGCAATCTTGGATTGTAGGAAGTGAAAAAAGTTCAATACCTAATCAAATGGAAGGGGTATGGGCCAGAGGAGAACTTGTGGCAACCTGAAGGCAATATTTACGCTAAGAGGCTGATCCAGTTATTCAAGAGGCCCCATCCTGAGAATTTGGGGGGGGGGGGGGGTAGCAATGTCAGAAAGATGACACCAGTACCCCCATTAGAAGAGCTGTGCTGGCTGGTGTGCGGTTGTGGGTGCTAATGCACATGTGCGAGTGAGCGTGTGCTCGATCTCTGGTGCCAAATGGAATATTTAAACCAGGCTTGTACACAGGTTCAATGCTGTCTGATCTGAAGCGTTTCCTGTGTTATACCTGTGACTCTGCATTCGTTCCTGTGTTTGATCCAGCTTGCCTCTGACTACTCCTGCCATGCCCCTGCATCTGACCCTGGCTTGTCTCTGACTTAGCACCTGCCTCCTCCTTTGATTACTCTGCTGAGCACATGTTACTGACCCAGCTTGTACCTTGACTATGCTCCTGCCTCCACATCTGTTCCAGTATTAGCAGTTTGTGTATGAACCGGCTTGCCTGCACTCTCCTGAGTTCCAGTCCACTTAGAGCCTCCTCTCTGCACTCCTGTGTATGGCATCCAGATACTAGCTTCCTCCAGTCTCCAACCAATCCACTGTTCCAAGCTTCTGGTCTCACTGACAACCCTCCACTCCCCCAGTAGAGATAACTGGTAACTGTCAGTTTCTGGCTCTCTGCTCTGCCCCCCCCCCCCCTGTGCTCACTGGAGTGCTGGGCTGTGGAGGGTACGGGAGTGGCTTGGTCAGACCCTCAGCTGCTCACCCTAAGGATGAGCCGGGTTTCGGTCCAAGCAAGAGGGCGAATCCCTACTTCATTGCTGCGATCTTGACCGAGCCTGGACTGGCTCTGTGATGTCATCATCAGACAGCGGTCTTCAGCCTGCTGTCTCCTGAAAATGGGTCACAGGAGTGCAAAGCGATCGACACTCCTGTGGTCTACAGCAGGGCAGTCTTAATAGCATCATGGGCCCCTGGGCAAAGTAATGCTCTGGGGCCCCTACAACGGAGAACATTTTTGGGCAGCGTGGGCTCAAGGACCAGCTGCTTTGGGGAAAGTGCAAGGGCCCCCCATCCCGCTGGGGCCCCTGGGCAGTGCCCAGTTGTGCCCTCTCATTAATACAGCCCTGTTCCACAGGAGAAGTTGGTCTACTTGTTCCACAAAGAGGTGTTTGAGAGTCTGAAGGTCAGTGCAGCCAATAGGGTGTTTCCAAGATAGCAGAAATGAATCTCTCTTGTAATTAATGATGTTCTGCTTGAGCCACTTCATAGGTCTGCAAGCTTAAAAGGGTTAACCTCTCTGGGTTGCCTTATTTGCCTGTATAGAGCCCATGGTCTGCCTGCTTATGTGCCACAACGGCAAACATATAATCCCAGTGCTAACTATATATTACTACAATTGTGTCACTACAATAGTTGGCCACTCTACCAACTAATTTGTACTATGCTTGAGGCCCCGTACACACGACCGAGCTTCTCGGCAGAATCCAGCGAGAAGCTCGCTGGGATCCATATTCTACCGAGAAGCTCGATCGTGTGTACGTTTTCGCCGAGCAAACTGTCGAGCGAGGCGTCGAGCCAAAATAGAGAGCAGGTTCTCTATTTCCTTGACGGGCCATCGGGACTAATGGCTCGACGCCTTTTTCGACAGCCTGGACGATGAACTCGCCGGCCGGCCGAGAACCTCGTCGGGCGGAACGATGGGTTTAGTCCGACGAGGTTCTCGTACGTGTGTACGCGGCCTGACACCTTGACCTCCTGGTTGTGAACAAGCAAGCTATCGCTTGTCAAACGCGTCTACCATTGCCTGCATCTGTCTGACCCCTTTGACAATAAAGATGACATCAAGATAAGCTGGAGTTCCAGTGTGCGACTAATTTCTTGTTTTATTTGTCTTCCACGGTGGTGAGCCAACGTCTGCACCTGGATCTACCTTGCACCTGATTCTGCCTGGAGCGGTGTGCTTCTCCTTGGATATGACACCATGGTGGAAGTTGGATATGACACCATGGTGGAAGTTGGATATGGCACCATGGTGGAAGTTGAATATGGCACCATGGTGGAAGTTGGATATGGCACCATGGTGGAAGTTGGATATGGCACCATGGTGGAAGTTGAATATGGCACCATGGTGGAAGATGGATATGGCACCATGGTGGAAGTTGGATATGGCACCATGGTGGAAGTTGGACATGGCACTAAAGCTTGGGAGAAGGGGTAATTATATTTGCAATACATGATGTCTCTCCAGGAGGCTCTTGGAGTTTTTAGGAACCTGAGCAATCAAAGCAATTAGCAGTAAAGGAGTAGTTAAAGTGCTTGCTGATTTACCAGTAGTTGGCCACACTAATACCTATAGTTCGCCACACCAATTGCAATAGTTGGCCACAACAGTTGGCTGTGTCAATACCAAAAGTTGGGCACACTACCAACTGATTTGTACAATGTTTGGCACCTCTACGAGGAAGGCCCCTCCAGGAGCTACAGAGAGGTCATCGGGGAAGTTGGAGATAGGATTAAAGCACTGCTTGGTGGAAGGGGTGAATATATTTGCAATGCAATGCATCTCTCAAGTAGACTCTTGGGCCCGGATTCACAAAGCACTCACGCTGACGTATCTCGAGATATGCCGCGTAAGTGTAAATATGCGCCGTCGTATCTATGCGCCGTACCCATAGAACTAAGATACGCCAAAAAACTGACTTCATCCGACCGACGTAACTTGCCTACGCTGGCGTATACGATGGACGCTTTGGGAACTCCCATTGATTTTCGATGCAAATATGCAAATGAGGGAGATACGCCGATTCACGAATGTACTTGTGCCCCGGCGCATGTTTTAAGCGATTTGCGTAAGAATTACGTCCGGCGTAAAGTTAATCCTCATATAGGAGGCGCATCCCATTCGAAGGTATGGACCAGGGAATGAACGCCGTTGAAATTTACGTTGTGTAGGTATGCGTAAGTTAAGTTCACGTCGTAGGCAGTGTTTCAAAGTATCTCAGGCAGTTTTTTCAACGTGACTGTGAGCATGCGCACTGGGATGCGTCCAAGAGACAACGCATGCGCAGTTCGTTTTTTGAAGCTCAGCCCATCATTTGCATGGGGTCACGCTTCATTTTAATATATCACGCCCACTTCCACCTACTTTAACTTACGTCGGCTTACGCCGACAACAATACGCTACGCCGGCGCATTTTTTTCTTTGTGAATCCCATGCTTGACTCTCAACGTTGCGCCGACGTAGCGTAAAGAAGATACGCTACGCCTGCACAAAGATGCGCCGATCTACGTGAATCCGGGCCTTGGAGTTTTTAGGTACTTGAGCAATCAAGGCATTTAGCAGTAAAGGAGTAGTTAAGCACTGAGAAGAACTGCAATGTCCACACTTTAAGTGTCTTTTTCTGTGCTTTATTACCCAACTGGGTAAAAGAATAAAAGTAGTAATTGAAGAGGTAGAAGGGTAATAGGTAGGAGGTTCAGGAGTAAAACTTTGCTCGGAAGAAATCCTGCTTCCAGCAATGTAACTTTCGTCGCCACTCTAGCCAGAGTGGGTATTGTGCCCCTGGATAGGCCTCTCTCACCAGCCTAGCAGCCAGGATGTCACACAGAAAAATTTAGAAAAGTCTCTGCCACAAACCTTCCCAAAGGTGGAGGTATATTCGGTACAGAATCCTTCTCAACACAGGATTAAGCACTCGAATCTCCCTTGAACAACTTTTGTGAATTCAGAACTGACAGGCGACCATCACTCAGCTGCTCAGCAATCGTGCATCCTTCAATGAAGTTCAAGGCCTCTCCTGAGATACCAGCCTGGTGCTCGGTGCTCTCCAAGTCAGGTGCTTCATCGAGTGTCTTCCTCCCTCGGGACGGACAGCTCAGGACAACTCTGCAATTGTAGACCCAGTCTGATTACCAGGCCTACACATACCTCCCAACATAATAAAATCCACTAAGGGTGTTGAGTAGGGTGACCAATTTTCCAAACTGACATTCAGGGACAGTTCATCACTAGTTGGGGTGGTCACATTTTCAGCTCTGAGGGGTTCATGGTGGGACCTGTAGTCCTTCACTTTTGGGGGTCACAATAGATGTGACCCCCCCCCCCCCCGAAATTTAAAGGACTACAACACCCAGCATGAACCCCTCAGATCTAAGGGTGTAATCCCATAGATTTCACAGGTTTATGCTAAGATAAGGTGACCAGATTTTTCAAATGATATCCAGGGACTTTTTTTTTTTTACTAGTAATGGCGGCAATCAGCGACTCTCTGCCCGTCGCCCCCCGCCTCAAAGCCTGTCAAGTCTTACTCTCCGGGCCCCGGCTACTACTGGATGGGGAGCGGAGGAAGATCACTCCGCCAGGGAAGGCAATGAGATAGGCAGGAGGCTGGCCAGGACTTGAGCCAAGGCAGAAGAACATGCGGAGCTGAATGGGCATGCGCCCGAAACTAAAGAAATATTTCCTCCGCTCCGACCAGCACATGATCATCAGAAAGGGGCACAGATAATCGGAAAAATATAACCCCCCTATGGTAGTAGGCACAGCGAAGTGGGGGGGTGTAATTCAGATTTTTTTTTTTTTTATTCTGCACTGATTGGGCCAGATTCTCTAAGAAAATCGCCGGCGTAGCGTAAGCCATTTACACTACGCCGCCGCATCGTACTAGAGCAAGTGCCGTATTCTCCATGCACTTGCTCCGTAGTTTGCGGAGGCGTAGAGTAAATCGCCCAGCGTAAGCCCGCGTAATTCAAATGGGGCGGCTTGTATTTAAACAAACTGTGCATGCGCAGGCAGGGGAAAAAGCCCAGTGCGCATGCTCCAGCTCGCGTCGGAAAGCGTTGTTGAAACCGACCTCAAAACGACGTGATCGTCACTACGCAATGCCCCATTAGCGAACGAGTTAGTAAAACGACGTAAGCGACGGAAAAAGCCGACGCTGACCCGACGCCATACTTAACATGGCATCCGACGGCACCTGACGGCATCCGACGGGACTTCGTAAGGTTACTCCTCATAGAAGCAGGGGTAACCTTACGAGTTCGTAAACGACGTACGCGGCGACGGGGCGGCGTAAAAGCGATCGGGAATCGGCGTAGTAGCCTCATTTGCATAGGCAAATGAGAAAACAACGTAAAGGCCACCTAGTGGCCGGAGTTGTCATTACAACTACGATCCGCAAGTGTAATGGTATTACACTTGTCGGATGTTGAAGCGTATCTATGCCAAAGTGATGCTAAGCATCACTCGCATAGATACGAGCCAAAAAAAACGGCGATACGACAGGGTATCTGAGATACTCCGTCGTAGCGCCGCTGAGAATCTGGCCCATTGTCTTTGAAATTGCCCCTGCCCCCTTATTAAATCAAATCTGGGGACAAAACCGGGGACAGACTTGGTCCGGGGACAGTGTCCTCAATCAGGGGACTGTCCCCTGAAACTGGGGATGTCTGGTCACCCTATGCTAAGACCTGTAGTTCTTCACTATTTGGGAGGCGGGGGGTATCACATCTTCAGCTCTGGGGAGGGGGGGAGGTCATGCTGGGACCTTTAGTCCTTAACTTTGGGGAGGTCACACACCCCCAAAGTAAAGGACTACCTGTCCCAGCATTAACCCCTGAGATCTAAGGGTGCGACCCCCCAAATTTGAAACTCCCAGCATGAACCTGTGAGATCTAGAGTGTGATCCCATAGATTTCACAAATCTATGCCCAGCAGTTCTTTACTATTTGGGGGGTGTGGGGGTCACATTTTCAACTCTGAGGGGTTCATGCTGGGACCTGTAGTTCGTCACTAGTTGGGTCAGTTTCATTCTGGGACATTGTATTGTCCCAGAGTGAAGGTGCCCGGGACAGACCTGCAGAATGCTGGACTGTCCCGGGCAATCCGGGACACGTGATCACCCTAGTGTTGAGCGGGGGGGGGGATTGAAGTATTGAAGTTGTTGAGTGGGGGGGTTGAAGTTAAGCGGGGGGGGGGGGGTGACTCTCACCTCTTCCCTTCAGTAGTGCTATGGTTCCTCCTACTGCTGCCCTGCCCATTCAGCTCGCTTGTTGAGCGGGGGGGCGGGCGCATTTTAGTTGTTGACGTTTTTTTTTTACAGTTGTTGAGCGGGGGGGAGTGCCTCTCACCTGTGTCGGCAGCCGGCCACAGACTGTCATTAGCCCGGCTGTCAGCTCTCCGCAGTCCTCCACGCACAGCTCCGGTTCCTCCTGCTTCTGTGCTGCCTCCTCTTGCAGTGCGGGAAAATGAACCCTATCGCAGAATTGCGGGAAGATCCTGTCTGTGCGGGACAATCCCGCAGAATCCGTGCGTGTTGGGAGGTATGCCTACATAGTAGATCACAACCCCGGACCAACGTGGACCTAGAGCCAGGAACTCTTGAACACGCACCCAGGCCAGGAGGGCCCTCTAAATTTTGCGCAAACCAATCGATAAACGCTTAATGCGATTTTTTTTACCAAAAATATGTAGAAGAATACGTATCGGCCTAAACTGAGGGGAAAAAAAAAATTATATATATTTTTGGGGGGTATTTATTATAACAAAAAGTAAAAAATATTGCATTTATTTCAAAATGGTCGCTCTATTTTTGTTTATAGTGCAAAAAATAAAAACCGCAAAGATGATCAAATACCACCAAAAGAAAGCTCTATTTGTGGGGACAAAATGACGCCAATTTTGTATGGGAGCCACGTCGCACGACCGCGCAATCGTCTGTTAAAGCGATGCAGTGCCGAATCGCAAAAACTGGCTGGGTCCTTTAGCTACACAATGGTCCGGGGCTGAAGCGGTTAAGAGTCTGGCCAGACTATGATCTCCATCACCCGACTATCCCGACCCGTCACAGATTGGTGATTCGTTATTCTTTCTCCGCATTATAAATGTTGCTGTTGGAATACGGACACGCCATGAACGCAAAGACCTACAAAAAAAAGTTAAACCCGGCCGTGATTTACAGATATTGTCAAAATAATAATATTCAATCTTCTCTGAAAGAGTCTGCCAATTACTACATTTCCATCTCTAATCCTGGAGTGTTTAAAATGGTCTGTCAAATTTTTATAATTTCTTATGCACTTTCATCGTAAAAAAAAAAGAAAGAAACTGGAATTTTGTGCCAGACAATGCAGGCTTGGCAGTTCTGAACAAAACATGATTTAGCGGCTCGATCTGCTTTTTATCAGTGTTCAGAGAGAAGGGGGAGGGGAGGGGCGCAGAGACGGAGATGCGGATCAGATAGAGGCTGCAATGTATTGTGCTGTGGCTCCATAAAGGGCTGGGCACAGTGGCATAGCGTGGGCAGGGCCACAGGGGTAGAAGCCCTGGGCACAAAAAGGTCAAGGTCTCCACAAATACACCAGGCAGGGATGTGCTAGCACCTGGCACATAGGGCACCTACTACAGGAGATGGTCAGAGACTGCAGACATAGTACAGGAGATGGTCAGAGACTGAAGACATAGTACAGGAGATGGTCAGAGACTGCAGACATAGTACAGGAGATGGTCAGAGACTGAAGACATAGTACAGGAGATGGTCAGAGATTGAAGACATAGTACAGGAGATGATCAGAGATGATCAGAGACTGCAGACATGGTACAGGAGATGGTCAGAGATTGCAGAAATACTACAGGAGATGGTCAGAGACTGCAGACATACTACAGGCGATGGTCAGAGACTGCAGAAATACTACAGGAGATGATCAGAGACTGCAGACATACTACAGGAGATGGTCAGAGACTGAAGACATACTACAGGAGATGGTCAGAGACTGCAGACATACTAAGGTCTCCACAAATACACCAGGCAGGGATGTGCTAGCACCTGGCACATAGGGCACCTACTACAGGAGATGGTCAGAGACTGCAGACATAGTACAGGAGATGGTCAGAGACTGAAGACATAGTACAGGAGATGGTCAGAGATTGAAGACATAGTACAGGAGATGATCAGAGATGATCAGAGACTGCAGACATGGTACAGGAGATGGTCAGAGATTGCAGAAATACTACAGGAGATGGTCAGAGACTGCAGACATACTACAGGAGATGGTCAGAGACTGCAGACATACTACAGGAGATGGTCAGAGACTGCAGACATACTACAGGAGATGGTCAGAGACTGAAGACATACTACAGGAGATGGTCAGAGACTGCAGACATACTAAGGTCTCCACAAATACACCAGGCAGGGATGTGCTAGCACCTGGCACATAGGGCACCTACTACAGGAGATGGTCAGAGACTGCAGACATAGTACAGGAGATGGTCAGAGACTGAAGACATAGTACAGGAGATGATCAGAGACTGCAGACATGGTACAGGAGATGGTCAGAGACTGCACACATAGTACAGGAGATGATCAGAGACTGCAGAAATACTACAGGAGATGGTCAGAGACTGCAGACATACTACAGGAGATGGTCAGAGACTGCAGACATACTACAGGAGATGGTCAGAGACTGCAGACATACTAAGGTCTCCACAAATACACCAGGCAGGGATGTGCTAGCACCTGGCACATAGGGCACCTACTACAGGAGACGGTCAGAGACTGCAGACATAGTACAGGAGATGGTCAGAGACTGAATACATAGTACAGGAGATGATCAGAGATGATCAGAGACTGCAGACATGGTACAGGAGATGGTCAGAGATTGCAGAAATACTACAGGAGATGGTCAGAGACTGCAGACATACTACAGGAGATGGTCAGAGACTGCAGACATACTACAGGAGATGGTCAGAGACTTCAGACATGATACAGGAGATGGTCAGAGATTGCAGAAATACTACAGGAGATGGTCAGAGACTGCAGACATACTACAGGAGATGGTCAGAGACTGCAGACATACTACAGGAGATGGGCAGAGACTGCAGACATACTACAGGAGATGGTCAGAGATTGCAGACATACTACAGGAGATGGTCAGAGACTGCAGACATGATACAGGAGATGGTCAGAGACTGCAGACATAGTCATAGACTGCAGACATAGTACAGGAGATGGTCAGAGGCTGCAGACATAGTCAAAGACTGCAGACATAGTACAGGAGATGGTCAGAGACTGCAGACATAGTCAAAGACTGCAGACATAGTACAGGAGATGGTCAGAGGCTGCAGACATAGTACAGGAGATGATCAGAGATTGCACACATAGTACAGGAGATGGTCAGAGACTGCAGACATTGTAAAAGAGATGGTCAGAGAGTGCAGACATACTACAGGAGACAGTCAGAGACTGCAGACATAGTACAGGAGATGATCAGAGACCGCAGACATGGTACAGGAGATGGTCAGAGACTGAAGACATAGTACAGGAGATGGTCAGAGATTGAAGACATAGTACAGGAGATGATCAGAGATGATCAGAGACTGCAGACATGGTACAGGAGATGGTGAGAGATTGCAGAAATACTACAGGAGATGGTCAGAGACTGCAGACATACTACAGGAGATGGTCAGAGACTGCAGACATACTACAGGAGATGGTCAGAGACTGCAGACATACTACAGGAGATGGTCAGAGACTGAAGACATACTACAGGAGATGGTCAGAGACTGCAGACATACTAAGGTCTCCACAAATACACCAGGCAGGGATGTGCTAGCACCTGGCACATAGGGCACCTACTACAGGAGATGGTCAGAGACTGCAGACATAGTACAGGAGATGGTCAGAGACTGAAGACATAGTACAGGAGATGATCAGAGATGATCAGAGACTGCAGACATGGTACAGGAGATGGTCAGAGACTGCACACATAGTACAGAAGATGATCAGAGACTGCAGAAATACTACAGGAGATGGTCAGAGACTGCAGACATACTACAGGAGATGGTCAGAGACTGCAGACATACTACAGGAGATGGTCAGAGACTGCAGACATACTAAGGTCTCCACAAATACACCAGGCAGGGATGTGCTAGCACCTGGCACATAGGGCACCTACTACAGGAGACGGTCAGAGACTGCAGACATAGTACAGGAGATGGTCAGAGACTGAATACATAGTACAGGAGATGATCAGAGATGATCAGAGACTGCAGACATGGTACAGGAGATGGTCAGAGATTGCAGAAATACTACAGGAGATGGTCAGAGACTGCAGACATACTACAGGAGATGGTCAGAGACTGCAGACATACTACAGGAGATGGTCAGAGACTTCAGACATGATACAGGAGATGGTCAGAGATTGCAGAAATACTACAGGAGATGGTCAGAGACTGCAGACATACTACAGGAGATGGGCAGAGACTGCAGACATAGTACAGGAGATGGTCGGAGATTGCAGACATACTACAGGAGATGGTCAGAGACTGCAGACATGATACAGGAGATGGTCAGAGACTGCAGACATAGTCATAGACTGCAGACATAGTACAGGAGATGGTCAGAGGCTGCAGACATAGTCAAAGACTGCAGACATAGTACAGGAGATGGTCAGAGACTGCAGACATAGTCAAAGACTGCAGACATAGTACAGGAGATGGTCAGAGGCTGCAGACATAGTACAGGAGATGATCAGAGATTGCACACATAGTACAGGAGATGGTCAGAGACTGCAGACATTGTAAAAGAGATGGTCAGAGAGTGCAGACATACTACAGGAGACAGTCAGAGACTGCAGACATAGTACAGGAGATGATCAGAGACCGCAGACATGGTACAGGAGATGGTCAGAGACGGCAGACATAGTACAAGAGAGTACCCCCTTACATCAACTGTCCCCTCCTTATGTCAAGTGTCCCTAATAGATTACCCCCTTACATAAAAGGTCCCCATCAGAGTCCCCCCTTAAATCAACTGTCCCCATCAGAGTCCCCGGAGGAGGGATGGTGCTCTAGCAGAGCAGTAGCGGGGGGGGACTTGAACGCTTGGCACCAAATACAGCCAAACACAAAGTCCTTCCTACAACTGTGTTCATAAACAGGGCCGCTGTTAGAAACCATGGGGCCCGTACAGCCTATAACAAAAGTGACCTGGGGAATGCCCAGGGAATAACCAAGCCTATTTACCGACCAGCTTGCAAAACAACCAATTAACCTGTCTAACAGTATGCGTTAAAAACAGGGGTTTTGTCTGCATGCATTTGCAAACGCATGTGTGAGCCACAGAGCCGCGCCAAGGCATCCTGTAATCTGTGGTCCTAACACTAAACAATGAGTGCCCTCACAATGGAGGCACATGCATTTTAATGGATAGATGAGGGCAGGTGGACTGAAGGGGAGCCATCCCTCCTAAAAGGTACAGGAGCACACCAAACACCCAGCATATAGCACAATGGCTGCAAAGGTGTTGGTGCATTGCTGGACCAATATAAACACCACAGGTGAAGCATAAACCTGTCCACCACCCCATCTATAGCTGGCCATAGCCGTACAGCCTACTTGGCAAGGCCCCCCCCCCCCCCAATTTTTTTTTTATTACAAAACAGGTAAGCCTGCAGCACCATGGGGGGGGGGGTCAGAAGCAGGCAGAACAGGGAGGGTGATCGGTAGAGGGGAAGCAATTACAGGAACAATGCTCTGTGTCTCTCCCTGCAGCAGCTGAAAGCTGGCAGGAGGGAGGGGGGATCAGAAGCAGGCAAAACAGGCAGGGTGATCGGTAGAGGGTAAGCAATTGCAGGAACACTGTGCTGTGTCTGTGTCTCTCTCTGCAGCAGCTGAAAACTGATAGGAGGGGGGAATCAGAAGAAGGCAGAACAGGGAGGGTGATCGGTAGAGGGGAAGCAATTTCAGGAACAATGCCCTGTGTCTGTCTCTCCCTGCAGCAGCTGAAAATTGGCAGGAGGGAGAGGGGGAGGCAATCAGAAGCAGGCAGAACAGGAAGGGGGATTGGTAGAGGGGAAGCAATTGCAGGAACACTGTGCTGTGTCTGTGTCTCTCCCTGCAGCAGCTGAAAACTGATAGGAGGGGGGAATCAGAAGAAGGCAGAACAGGGAGGGTGATCGGTAGAGGGGAAGCAATTTCAGGAACAATGCCCTGTGTCTGTCTCTCCCTGCAGCAGCTGAAAATTGGCAGGAGGGAGAGGGGGAGGCAATCAGAAGCAGGCAGAACAGGGAGGGTGATTGGTAGAGGGGGAAGCAATTACAGGAACAATGCCCTCTGTCTTTACCTGCAGCAGCTGAAAGCTGACAGGAGGGAGGTGGGGGAATCAGAGGCAGGCAGAGCAGGGAGGGTGATCAGTAGAGGGGAAGCAATTACAGGAACAATGCCCTGTGTCTGTCTCTCCCTGCAGCAGCTGAAAATTGGCAGGAGGGAGAGGGGGAGGCAATCAGAAGCAGGCAGAACAGGGAGGGTGATTGGTAGAGGGGGAAGCAATTACAGGAACAATGCCCTGTGTCTTTACCTGCAGCAGCTGAAACCTGTCAGGAGGGAGAGGGGGGATCAGAAGCATGCAGAACAGGGAGGGTGATCGGTAGAGGGGAAGCAATTACAGGAACAATGCCCTGTGTCTCTCCCTGCAGCAGCTGAATGCTGTCAGGAGGGAGAGGGGGGATCAGAAGCATGCAGGGTTCGGATCCCGGTCTCGTCTGCATGTGAATTGAGCTTGGTGGTCTCAGCCCGGCTCCCGGTGGGTGTGCTATGTGAGGTAAGCCTGCGCTTAGTACGCCCACCCCCCTCCCACAAAATCACCACACTTGCACGCACTCGAAATTGGGTTAACACACACGCACTTTGGCCACGCGGTCTCTAAAAAAAAGAGAGGCGAAAGACTAACAGGGCTGGCTGAGCGGGCTAGATCCTCTCACTCCCTCATATGGGAGTCCCTCTGCCCGTTGGGCTTCAAAGCGGAGCAGGTAGGGCGGGCTGTGTGGGAGGACCCCCTCACACCCGCCATTGCCACCCGGGGGCATGGAGAAAGATGGCAGATTGCCTCTGGGGGAGGTCTGCCTACTCCCAACTCCTGCAGTCCGGCTCCTCTCTCTCGAGTACACGCACAAAATACACCTATAAAAAAAAAAAAAAAAAGAAGCATGCAGAACAGGGAGGGTGATACGTAGAGGGGAAGGAATTACAGGAACAATGCCCTGTGTCTGTGTCTCTCCCTGCAGAAGCTGAAAGCTGGCAGGAGGGAGGGGGGATCAGAAGCAGGCAGATCAGGGAGAGTGATCGGTAGAGGGGAAGCAATTACAGGAACAATGCCCTGTGTCTGTGTCTCTCCCTGCAGAAGCTGAAAGCTGGCAGGACGGAGGGGGGATCAGAAGCAGGCAGATCAGGGAGAGTGATCGGTAGAGGGGAAGCAATTACAGGAACAATGCCCTGTGTCTGCATCTCTCCCTGCAGCAGCTGAAAGCTGGCAGGAGGAAGAGGGGGGATCAGAAGCAGGCAGAACAGGGAGGGTGATCGGTAGAGGGGAAGCAATTACTGGAACAATGCCCTGTGTCTGCATCTCTCCCTGCAGCAGCTGAAGCTGGCAGGAAGAAGAGGGGGATCAGAAGCAGGCAGAACAGGGAGAGGGGAAGCAATTATAGGAACAACGCCCTGTGTCTCTCCCTGCAGCAGCTGAAAGCTGGCAGGAGGGAGAGGGGGATCAGAAGCAGGCAACACAGGTAGAGGGGAAGCAATTACAGGAACAATGCCCTGTGTCTGTCTCTCTCCCTGTAGCAGCTGAAAGCTGGCAGGAGGGAGAGAAACCAGCTTCCAGCTGCTGCAATAAGGCGCACAGGGAATCCTTTTGTATTTGCCCCTCTGCCTTACCACATCAATTCCTTCTGCTGTCTGGGTCCCCTTGTGTGGGCTGGGCCCCCTATAGGAGGACTGGTGGTCCCCCCCCTATCAACGGCCCTGATCCTCTATGGCAGGGGTCCTCAAACTTTTTAAACAGGGGGCCAGTTCACTGTACCTCAGACCGTTAGAGGGCCGGGTCCTTCACTGCCGCCGCCCCCCCCCCCCCGCCAAAAAAAACTGAAAGTCCCCCAACCCATGCCCATCACTGCAGCCTCACTTTCAATGCCTCCTTACTACGCCCTCTTTGCAGCCCCCTCACCATCATTACAAGCCCCCCTCACAATCATTACAAGCCCCCCTCACCATTATTACAAGCCCCTTTCACCATTGCAGCCCCCCACCATCATTACAAGCCCCCTCACCATTTGCAGCCCCCCTCACCATTATCACAAGCCCCCCTCACCATTGCAGCACCCCACCATCATTACAAGCCCCCCTCACCATTGCAACCCCCCCTCACCATTATCACAAGCCCCCTCACCATTGCAGCACCCCACCATCATTACAAGCTCCCCACACTATTGCAGCCCCCCACCATTATCACAAGCCCCCCCCACCATCATTACAAGCCCCCCTCAATATTGCAGCTCCCCCTCACTATTATCACAAGCCCCCTCAACATTGCAGCTCCCCCACCATCATTACAAGCCCCCTCACCATTGCTGCTCACCCCACCATCATTACAAGCCCCCCTCACCATTGCAGCCCCCCACCATCATTACAAAACCCCCCACCATCATACAAGCCCCCCTCACCATTGAAGCCCCCCACCATTATTACAAGCCCATTGCAGCTTTACTGTGCCAAACGATGTCTGACCTGTCTGTGTGTGTATCAGGATCTCCTGCTCCTGCTGTGTCAGAAGCTCATTGAAAAGTTCAGGCGCGCTGTGTGATAGTAGTCCCGCCCTCCTCCTGGACTAGCTCATGTGATAGACGGAACACTGCGTCTATCACACGAGCCGGTCTAAGAGGAGGGCGGGACTACTATCACACAGCGCGCCTGAACTTTTCAACGAGCTTCTGACACAGTGACTTTTCACAGCGCGCCCAAACTTTTCAATGAGCTTCTGACACAGCAGTCTACCGGCCCTGCATGCAGTGGGCCGGATGAAGGTGCTCGGCGGGCCGTAGTTTGAGGACCCCTGCTCTATGGCAATCCACACCTTCTCTAAGCGCGGGTTCCTTCTCCTGGAGTACATATGATGTAGGACACGACTTCAGCACCCGGGACAGCTCCTCTCGGAGACGTATCACACTGCTACATCTAACCAATGGTGAGGAGGAGAGGAGGCGCCTTCCTAAACGCGCCGAGCAGACCCAGTGTCCATTTAGCTAATGAGAGCTTTTAGTTACACATATACTCTGTAGAAATTATGCTAACCTCTTTATCAGCGGCTAAATTATTTCCCCCTCCCCCCATTCGAACGACATAATGAACACGAGGTCGGCGCAGTTCACTGTCTCCCGTACGGCGAGCACATTTATTGGTAATTTGTCCCAATTATGGGACACATGTATTACACGGTATTATGTTCAATGATGTGAAGGATAATACGGCGTGGCGCCGAAAAACACCGAAAGCTGCTGCTGTTATTAAAGGGGGGAATGTGAATTCATCACGTCACCTACTTACTCCATGCATACTACAATTAACAGGATAGACAATAATAAAGGGAAATAATAAAAACCGTTTCAGATCCGCGTTGTATTTTCTTGCCGTTAGGAAAAATGAGGGCGATAAATATTTTTTCACCTTTTTGCTTCCCATGTGGAATGTAAAATAAACCCAGTAATAATCTTATAATGGAATATTTAGTGGCTCGGTGTGCCTTTTGGTTTCTTTATTATGTTCAGAACTCAAAAAAATAAAATAATATTTAGTTAGATACAATGGCCCAGATTCACAGACATCGGCGCACATTTATGCCACCGTAGCGCATCTCTTTTATGCTACGCCGGCGCAGCGCGGAGAGGCAAGCGTGGAATTCACAAAGCAAATGCTCCCAACTCTGTGCCGGCGTAGCGTATATTTCGTAGGCGTAAGCTGGCGTAGGTGAAAGTGGGCTGAAAGTGGGCGTGATCCATGTTAATGAAGCGTGACCCCATGCAAATGATGTGCCGGGCGCCAGACAAGTATTTAAAACGAACTGCGCATGCGTCGAGACGTAGACGTATCCCCGTGTGCATGCGCACAACCACGTCGGAACAACTGCCTAAGATATCTCTGTGTACGCCGTGAACGTAACCTACACCCAGCCAGACCCACGTCGGCCCATATTCACCGACGTCCAACGTACAATACGTAGGCTTGTGTTCCCTGGTCCATACCTTTGCATGGGTTGCGCCTCATCTATGGGGAATATCTTTACGCCGAACGTAAAACTTACGCAAACCGCTTAAATCATGCGCCGGGCGCAAGTACGTTCGTGAATCGGCGTATCTCCCTCATTTGCATATTTGAATAGAAAATCAATGGGAGCGCCACATGCGTCCAGCGTAAATATGCGCCCACTCTACGCCGGCGTAGGCAAGTTACGTCGGTGGGATGAAGTCTGTTTTTAGGCGTATCTAAGTTTGTGGGTTCGGCGCACAGATACGACGGCGCATATTTGTACTTACACGGCGTATCTGGAGATAAATCGGCGTAAGTGCTTTGTGAATCCGGGCCACTATCAATATTTTTCCATTTCCACACTCATCCAGCAGGTGGAGCGTTTGGCTCTTTTTCAAATACTCTCAGGCTCTCCTTAGCTACTTTTTTGTCTTTGGTTTGCAGACCTTAACCACTTAGAGCCCGCCACACGTCACTGTCAAACGTTTTTTCACCTTGATGTATAGGATGCACATGTGTTTAGAACCCCTTTAATTCCTAAAAAAAAATTGATACACATACAACATATGTATTCATGAAACCTGTATCAATCACAATGCTTGGAGTTCGACATGTTTCGCTTTATCTGCTTCTTCAGGACAAAAAGATAAATACAATCAATCTAGTAAAAAAAATAACAATTATACTATACAGATGTAATGCACATTGCCACTTAATATATCACCTTGTATAAAGATATAAAATGACCTAGATTTACACTTGAAATATACCTAATAAACATCAAATTGATACATTGAAGGATTATCTGAATAGACAATGCATTAGAGACTATCAATGGGAGTCTGAGTGTTATATTTATGTTATATACCTCTGGATGTAGCACTCAGACTCTCATTGATATTCTCTAATGCATTGTCTATTCAGATACGCCTTCAATGTATCAATTTGATGTATATTTCAAGTGTAAATCCATGACTAAGCACTAGTTTTAGTGCGAAGCGCGTCAGCAGTCGGGTTTTACTTTATATTGCTGCGACTTGTAGCGCTGTCCTTCTTTTAATAAAGGCTACAATTTGTTCAGAGTGTGGCTGTCCAGAGACAATTTTTGTTCCTGCTTTGTAAATCTAGATTAATGTACAGTATCTCACAAAAGTAAGTACACCCCTCACATTTGTGTAAATCTTTCCTTGTATCTTTTCACGTGACAACACTGAAGAAATTACACTTTGGGCCAGATTCTCTAATATTTTCGGCGGCGTAGCGTAAGCCAGTTACACTACGCCGCCGCTGCGTACTGCAGCAAGTGCTTTATTCTCTAAGCACTTGCTCCGTAGGTTTCGCCTGCGTCGCGTAAATCGCGCAGCGTAAACCCGCGCAATTCAAATGGGGCGGCTTGTATTTAAATTAAGCGCGCCCTCGCGTCGAACGAACTGCGCATGCGCCGGCCGGGGAAAAAGCCCAGTGCGCATGCTCCAGCTCACGTTGGAAAGCGTCGTTGAAACCGACGTCAAAACGACGTCAAAACGACGTGAGCGTCATTTACGCAAGTCCCTATTCGCGAACGAGTTAGTAAAACGACGTAAGCGACGGAAAAAGCCGACGCTGACCCGACGCCATACTTAACATGGCGTCCGACGGGACACGACGGCATCCGACGGGACCTCGTAAGGTTACTCCACATAGAAGCTGGGGTAACCTTACGAGTTCGTAAACGACGTACGCGACGACGGGGCGGCGTAAAAGCGATCGAGAATCGGCGTACTACTTCATTTGCATATGCAAATGAAAAAACAACGTAAAGGCCACCTAGTGGCCGGAGTTGTCATTACATCTACGATCCGAAAGTGTAATTGTATTACACTTGTCGGATGTAGAAGCGTATCTATGCAAAAGTGATGCTCAGCATCACTCGCATAGATACGAGTAAAAAAAAAAGGCGATACGACGGGGTATCTGAGATGCTCCGTCGTAACGCCTCTGAGAATCTGGCCCTTAGTATCTACAATGTTGTGTAGTGAGTGTACAGCTTGTATAACAGTGCCAATTTGCCGTCCCCTCAAAATAACTCAACACACAGCCATTAATGTCTAAACACCCCTAAGTGAAAATGTCCAGATTGGGCCCCAAAGTGTCAATATTTTGTGTGGCCGCCCTTATTTTTAACCCTCTTGGGCATGGAGGTCACCAGAGCTTCACAGGTTGCCACTGGAGTCCTCTTCCCCTCCTCCATGATGACATCACAGAGATGGTGGATGTTAGAGACCTTGCGCTCCTCCACCTTCCCTTTGAGAATCCCCCACAGATGATCAATAGGGTTTAGGTCTGGAGACATGCTTGGCCAGTCCATCACCTTTACCCTCAGCTTCTTTAGCAATGTATTGGTGGTCTTGGAGGGTGTTTGGGGTCGTTATCATGTTGGAATACTACCCTGCGGCCCAGTCTCTGAAGGGAGGGGATCATGCTCTGTTTCAGTATGTCACAGTACATGTTGGCATTTGTGGTCCCCTCAAGGATCTGTAGCCCCCCAGTTCCGGCAGCACTCATGCATCCCCAGACCATGACACTCCCACCACCATGCCTGACTGTAGACAAGACACGCTTGTCTTTGTCGTCCTCACCTGCACCCCCCCCCCCCCCCACACACGCCTGACACCATCTGACACCAAATACATTTATCTTGGTCTCGTCAGACCACAGGACATGGTTACAGTAATCCATGTCCTTAGTCTGCTTGTCACCATCTGAACCAAATAAGGCCAGGAAGCTCAATCGCATATCTGCGTACGCCCATTCGGGCAGCCGCGCATTTGCGTTTGCCAATACGCACGGAAGCGCACCTGACGCGGCCATGATGGGTGTTGGTAAGATTGCCAGTTCTTTGGCAATTTCTCTGACATGCAGTGATTTTCTCCCATCCCTGCATTCTCTGTTCATCTTAAACCATGATAGAGATTCAATGAGAGAGAAAGAGTCTGAAGTCAATCAGATTATGTTATGCTTCCTTTTCAGAAGACCCATAATGGAGTTGTTGGAGAGCAAAGCTAACGGTGCCTCCATCCAAAAGGTCCAATAGCTGTGCTCACCCCATCCATGCTACAGCTTTGCCTCCTGCTGTCTCCTCCAGTCCTGGATGCTGTGCCTCCTTTGGATTGGATGACACCCCACTCTCAGTAAAATCATTTTTGCTAGGAGCCCAGGGTGTCAAGGACATGCCCCTTGGGGTGCATCATGAAATCAAAATGCACCACGGTGCCTCCATCCAAAGGTCCAATAGCTGTGCTCACACCATCCATGCTACTGCTTTACCTCTCCATTGGGTTGGAAGACACCCAATCTCATTAAGATAATTTTCTAGGAGCCCAGAGCGTCAAGGACATGCCCCTTGGGGTGCATCATGAAATCCAAATGCACACATACAGCTAAATAAATCAGAGCAGTGACTCCTCCCCCTTCCCCACTTTCTCTATTCCTCTTTAACCATGATGGAGATTCAATCAGAGAGAAAGAGTCTGAAAGCAATCAGCTTATGTTGTGTTCCCTTTTCAAAAGGCCCATAATGTAGTTGTGGGAGAGCAAAGCTAATTGTGCCTCCATCCAAATGTCCAATAGCTGTGCTCACCCTATCCATGCTACAGCTTTGGCTCCTGCTGTCTCCTCCATTCCTTGATGCTGTGCCTCCTTTGGATTGGATGACACCCACCACAGCTAAATAAATCAGAGCAGTGATTTTCCCCACCTTCCCCGCTTTCTATTTTTATATCAAACCATGATGGATATTCAATCAGAGAGAAAGAGTCTGAAAGCAATCAGCTTATGTCGTGCTGAATTTTGATACTGTAGTTGCAGGACAGAAAAGCTAGAGGTGCCACCATTAAAGCGAACCTGTTGCTTTTTGCTACATGGGCAAAGCACAATTTCTCCTCCAGTCCTGGATTCTGGAATAGATGACACCCCACTCTCAGTAAAATCCTTTTGCTAGGAGCGCAGGGTGTCAAGGATGTGCCCCTTGGGGTGCATCATGAAATAAAAATGCACACATACAGCTAAACAATACAGAGCAGTGATTTTCCCCCCTTCACTGCTTTCTATTTTCAAATTAAATCATGATGGAGATACAATCAGATAGAAAGAGTCTGAAAGCAATCAGGTTATGCTGTGCTCAATTTTGATACGGTAGTTGCAGGAGAGAAAAGCTAGAGGTGCAACCATTAATAGTGAACCTGTTGCTTTTTGCTACATAGGCAAAGCACAAGTTCTCCTGCAGTCTCCTGCAGTCCTGGATGCTGCGCCTCTTCTGGATTGGATGACACCCCACTCTCAGTAAAATCCTTTTGCTAGGAGCCCAGGGTGTCAAGGACATGCCCCTTGAGGTGCATCATAAAATCAAAATGCACACATACAACTAAATAAATCAGAGTATACTTCCCCGCTTTCTCTATTCATCTTAAACCATGATGGAGATTCAATCAGAGAGAAAGAGTCTGAAGTCAATCAGATTATGTTATGCTTCCTTTTCAGAAGACCCATAATGGAGTTGCGGGAGAGCAAAGCTAACGTTGCCACCATCCAAAGGTCCAATAGCTGTGATCACCCCATGCTACAGCTTTGCCTCCTGCTGTCTCCTCCATTCCTGGATGCTGTTCCTCCTTTGGATTGGATGACACCCCACTCTCAGTAAAATCCTTTTGCTAGGAGCCCAGGGTGTCAAGGACATGCCCCTTGGGGTGCATCATGAAATCAAAATGCACACATACAGCTAAATTAATCAGAGCAGTGACTCCTCTCCTTCCCCACTTTCTCTATTCCTTGTAAACCGTGATGGAGATTCAATCAGAGAGAAAGAGTCTGAAAGCAATCAGCTTATGTCGTGCTGAATTTTGATACTGTAGTTGCAGGAGAGAGAAGCTAGAGGTGCCACCATTAAAGTGAACCTGTTGCTTTTTGCTACATGAGCAAAGCACACGTTCTCCTGCAGTCCTGGATGGTGCACCTCTTTTGGATTGGATGACACCCCACTCTCAGCAAAAATCCTTTTTGCTAGGAGTCCAGGGTGTCAAGGACATGCCCCTTGGGGTACATCATGAAATCAAAATGCACACATACAGCTAAATAAATCAGAGCAGTGACTCCTCCCCCTTCCCCACTTTCTCTATTCCTCTTTAACCATGATGGAGATTCAATCAGAGAGAAAGAGTCTGAAAGCAATCAGCTTATGTTGTGTTCCCTTTTCAAAAGGCCCATAATGTAGTTGCGGGAGAGCAAAGCTAATTGTGCCTCCATCCAAATGTCCAATAGCTGTGCTCACCCTATCCATGCTACAGCTTTGGCTCCTGCTGTCTCCTCCATTCCTTGATGCTGTGCCTCCTTTGGATTGGATGACACCCACCACAGCTAAATAAATCAGAGCAGTGATTTTCACCACCTTCCCCGCTTTCTATTTTTATATCAAACCATGATGGATATTCAATCAGAGAGAAAGAGTCTGAAAGCAATCAGCTTATGTCGTGCTGAATTTTGATACTGTAGTTGCAGGACAGAAAAGCTAGAGGTGCCACCATTAAAGCGAACCTGTTGCTTTTTGCTACATGGGCAAAGCACAATTTCTCCTCCAGTCCTGGATTCTGGAATAGATGACACCCCACTCTCAGTAAAATCCTTTTGCTAGGAGCGCAGGGTGTCAAGGATGTGCCCCTTGGGGTGCATCATGAAATAAAAATGCACACATACAGCTAAACAATACAGAGCAGTGATTTTCCCCCCTTCACTGCTTTCTATTTTCAAATTAAATCATGATAGAGATACAATCAGATAGAAAGAGTCTGAAAGCAATCAGGTTATGCTGTGCTCAATTTTGATACGGTAGTTGCAGGAGAGAAAAGCTAGAGGTGCAACCATTAATAGTGAACCTGTTGCTTTTTGCTACATAGGCAAAGCACAAGTTCTCCTGCAGTCTCCTGCAGTCCTGGATGCTGCGCCTCTTCTGGATTGGATGACACCCCACTCTCAGTAAAATCCTTTTGCTAGGAGCCCAGGGTGTCAAGGACATGCCCCTTGAGGTGCATCATAAAATCAAAATGCACACATACAACTAAATAAATCAGAGTATACTTCCCCGCTTTCTCTATTCATCTTAAACCATGATGGAGATTCAATCAGAGAGAAAGAGTCTGAAGTCAATCAGATTATGTTATGCTTCCTTTTCAGAAGACCCATAATGGAGTTGCGGGAGAGCAAAGCTAACGTTGCCACCATCCAAAGGTCCAATAGCTGTGATCACCCCATGCTACAGCTTTGCCTCCTGCTGTCTCCTCCATTCCTGGATGCTGTTCCTCCTTTGGATTGGATGACACCCCACTCTCAGTAAAATCCTTTTGCTAGGAGCCCAGGGTGTCAAGGACATGCCCCTTGGGGTGCATCATGAAATCAAAATGCACACATACAGCTAAATTAATCAGAGCAGTGACTCCTCTCCTTCCCCACTTTCTCTATTCCTTGTAAACCGTGATGGAGATTCAATCAGAGAGAAAGAGTCTGAAAGCAATCAGCTTATGTCGTGCTGAATTTTGATACTGTAGTTGCAGGAGAGAGAAGCTAGAGGTGCCACCATTAAAGTGAACCTGTTGCTTTTTGCTACATGAGCAAAGCACACGTTCTCCTGCAGTCCTGGATGGTGCACCTCTTTTGGATTGGATGACACCCCACTCTCAGCAAAAATCCTTTTTGCTAGGAGTCCAGGGTGTCAAGGACATGCCCCTTGGGGTACATCATGAAATCAAAATGCACACATACAGCTAAATAAATCAGAGCAGTGACTCCTTCCTCTTCCTCACGTTCTCTATTACTCATAAACTATGATGGAGATTCAATCAGAGAGAAAGAGTCTGAAAGCAATCAACTTATGTTGTGCTCCCTTTTCAAAAGGCCAATAATGTAGCTGTGGGAGAACAAACCCACCTTCCCCGCTTTCTATTTTCATATCAAATCATGATGAAGATTCAATCAGAGAGAAAGAGTCTGAAAACAATCAGCTTATGTTGTGCTGAGTTTTGATACTGTAGTTGCAGGAGAGAAAAGCTAAAGGTGCAACCATTAATAGTGAACCTGTTGCTTTTTGCTACATGGGCAAAACACAAGTTCTCCTTCAGTCCTGGATGCTGAGCCTCTTCTGGATTGGATGACACCCCACTCTCAGTAAAAATCCTTTTTGCTAGGAGCCCAGGGTGTGTCAAGGACATGCCCCTTGGGGTGCCATCATGAAGTTGCCGTTTGGGATGAAAGGATGATAATGCAGAGAATGCTGCCCATATCGCTACTAGAAAGCCATTCCCTGTATTATTGAGGAACAGCTGTTGCCACCGCAGGAGGATGCGAAGAATCACCCTGGGGCGTCATGCGCTAGAACCAAAGACATGTATGTATACAAAATAAAAAGGACTAAATGTGGGGTGCTCCAAAGGGAGGGGGAAGCTCCAAAGGGAGGGGGATCTCCAAAGGGAGGGGGGTGCTCCAAAGAGAGGGGGGTGAGCTCCAAAGGGAGGGGGTGAGCTCCAAAGGGAGGGGGAGCTCCAAAGGGAGGGGGATCTCCAAAGGGAGGGGGGTGCTCCAAAGAGAGGGGGTGAGCTCCAAAGGGAGGGGGTGCTCCAAAGAGAGGGGGTGAGCTCCAAATGGAGGGGGTGCTCCAAAGGGAGGGGGGAGTTTCAAAGCTACAGTTGGGCTTTTAGTTGCCATTTATATTATATTTTTTCTCCATCAACAAATATTGTCGCCAGTGGGCACCAGGTGTTCCCAGACAGCAATATATACAGCAATCAACGCGCCGAACACAAAAAAGCCATTTTGTTGCAGAACGCAGATCCGGATATTGTGTCTAATGTGTTATATCAGCATATAGATTGCCATCCCTCCGTCGCAATGTCTGCAGAAGGCATGCTGGAATTAAAGAGTGTAATAATAACAATAATGGGAATATCAAAAGATAGCATAGAGGATAATTACTGCAACAGCAGAATACCGGGACACTGAAATTCACAGATTAGTTCGACTTCAACAAAAATTATAATTAGATGCTAATTGGTCCGGCCGTTAAGTGTTTACTGGAACAAAGAAGGAAAAAATCTTAGCCGGCTATTTAAATCTCGGCTTAATCACAGGACGGCTCGACAGGATGCTAAGCTCCGGGGACTGAAATCGCCAATTTAAACTTTACAAAGCCAAGGAAGTTGTTCTGTAGAGTGTTAAAGCCAAACTCTGAGTAAACAAAAAGATGGAATTAAATACTTAGAAGCAGGTCCGGACTGGCCATAGGGCATACCGGGCATATGCATGTCACATCTCCACCCAGTGTAACATGCAGGGGGTCAAGAACTGTTAGGTTGGGTCTGTGTAACAAACTTGTGGGGGGCTGTGTAATGTAAAGGGGTCCAGAGGTACAGGGTGCTGTGTAATGTAAAGGGGTCCAGAGGTGCAGGGTGCTGTGTAATAAAAATGGGTCCAGAGGTGCAGAGTGCTGTGTAATGTAAAGGGGTCCAGAGGTGCAGGGTGCTGTGTAATGTAAAGGGGTCCAGAGGTACAGGGTGCTGTGTAATGTAAAGGGGTCCAGAGGTGCAGGGTGCTGTGTAATGTAAAGGGGTCCAGAGGTACAGGGTGCTGTGTAATGTAAAGGGGTCCAGAGGTGCAGGGTGCTGTGTAATGTAAATGGGCCCAGAGGTGCAGGGTGCTGTGTAATAAAAATGGGTCCAGAGGTGCAGAGTGCTGTGTAATGTAAAGGGGTCCAGAGGTGCAGGGTGCTGTGTAATGTAAAGGGGTCCAGAGGTGCAGGGTGCTGTGTAATGTAAAGGGGCCCAGAGGTGCAGGGTGCTGTGTAATGTAAAGGGGCCCAGAGGTGCAGGGTGCTGTGTAATAAAAATGGGTCCAGAGGTGCAGAGTGCTTTGTAATGTAAAGGGTGCCAGAGGTGCAGGGTGCTGTGTAATGTAAAGGGGTCCAGAGGTGCAGGGTGCTGTGTAATGTAAAGGGGTCCAGAGGTGCAGGGTGCTGTGTAATAAAAATGGGTCCAGAGGTGCAGGGTGCTGTGTAATGTAAAGGGGCCCAGAGGTGCAGGGTGCTGTGTAATGTAAAGGGGCCCAGAGGTGCAGGGTGCTGTGTAATAAAAATGGGTCCAGAGGTGCAGGTTGCTGTGTAATGTAAAGGGGTCCAGAGGTGCAGGGTGCTGTGTAATGTAAAGGGGCCCAGAGGTGCAGGGTGCTGTGTAATGTAAAGGGGCCCAGAGGTGCAGGGTGCTGTGTAATAAAAATGGGTCCAGAGGTGCAGAGTGCTTTGTAATGTAAAGGGTGCCAGAGGTGCAGGGTGCTGTGTAATGTAAAGGGGTCCAGAGGTGCAGGGTGCTGTGTAATGTAAAGGGGTCCAGAGGTGCAGGGTGCTGTGTAATAAAAATGGGTCCAGAGGTGCAGAGTGCTTTGTAATGTAAAGGGTGCCAGAGGTGCAGGGTGTTGTGTAATGTAAAGGGGTCAAGAGGTGCAGGGTGCTGTGTAATGTAAAGGGGTCCAGAGGTGCAGGGTGCTGTGTAATAAAAATGGGTCCAGAGGTGCAGAGTGCTGTGTAATGTAAAGGGGTCCAGAGGTGCAGGGTGCTGTGTAATGTAAAGGGGTCCAGAGGTACAGGGTGCTGTGTAATGTAAAGGGGTCCAGAGGTGCAGGGTGCTGTGTAATGTAAAGGGGTCCAGAGGTGCAGGGTGCTGTGTAATGTAAAGGGGTCCAGAGGTGCAGGGTGCTGTGTAATGTAAATGGGCCCAGAGGTGCAGGGTGCTGTGTAATAAAAATGGGTCCAGAGGTGCAGAGTGCTGTGTTATGTAAAGGGGTCCAGAGGTGCAGGGTGCTGTGTAATGTAAAGGGGTCCAGAGGTGCAGGGTGCTGTGTAATGTAAAGGGGCCCAGAGGTGCAGGGTGCTGTGTAATGTAAAGGGGCCCAGAGGTGCAGGGTGCTGTGTAATAAAAATGGGTCCAGAGGTGCAGAGTGCTTTGTAATGTAAAGGGTGCCAGAGGTGCAGGGTGCTGTGTAATGTAAAGGGGTCCAGAGGTGCAGGGTGCTGTGTAATGTAAAGTGGTCCAGAGGTGCAGGGTGCTGTGTAATAAAAATGGGTCCAGAGGTGCAGGGTGCTGTGTAATGTAAAGGGTGCCAGAGGTGCAGTGTGCTGTGTAATGTAAAGGGGCCCAGAGGTGCAGAGTGCTGTGTAATGTAAAGGGGCCCAGAGGTGCAGGGTGCTGTGTAATGTAAAGGGGTCCAGAGGTGCAGGGTGCTGTGTAATAAAAATGGGTCCAGAGGTGCAGAGTGCTGTGTAATGTAAAGGGGTCCAGAGGTGCAGGGTGCTGTGTAATGTAAAGGGGTCCAGAGGTGCAGGGTGCTGTGTAATGTAAAGGGGCCCAGAGGTGCAGGGTGCTGTGTAATGTAAAGGGGCCCAGAGGTGCAGGGTGCTGTGTAATAAAAATGGGTCCAGAGGTGCAGAGTGCTTTGTAATGTAAAGGGTGCCAGAGGTGCAGGGTGCTGTGTAATGTAAAGGGGTCCAGAGGTGCAGGGTGCTGTGTAATGTAAAGGGGTCCAGAGGTGCAGGGTGCTGTGTAATAAAAATGGGTCCAGAGGTGCAGAGTGCTTTGTAATGTAAAGGGTGCCAGAGGTGCAGGGTGTTGTGTAATGTAAAGGGGTCAAGAGGTGCAGGGTGCTGTGTAATGTAAAGGGGTCCAGAGGTGCAGGGTGCTGTGTAATGTAAAGGGGCCCAGAGGTGCAGGGTACTGTGTAATAAAAATGGGTCCAGAGGTGCAGGGTGCTGTGTAATGTAAAGGGTGCCAGAGGTGCAGGGTGCTGTGTAATGTAAAGGGGCCCAGAGGTGCAGGGGGCTGTGTAATGTAAAGGGGTCCAGAGTAGGGATGAGCCGAACACCCCCGCGTTCGGTTCGCACCAGAACCTTCGAACGGACCGAACGTTCGCGTGAACATTTAGAACCCCATTGAAGTCTATGGGGCTCGAACGTTCGAATTCAAAAGTGTTAATTTTAAAGCCCAATATTCAAGTTATTGTTGGAAAACGTCTTTGAGAACCCGGGTCTTGCTCCAGGGAACATGTATCAATGGAAAAAAAAGTTTTAAAAACGGTAGTTTCTTCTGGAGCAGCGAATTTAATGATGCTTAAAGTTAAAAAAATAAATAATGAAAAACTCCTTTAAATATCGTACCTGCTGGGTGTCTATAGTATGCCTGTGAGGTGGCACGTGTTTACAACTGTCCCTGCACAAAATGAGATTACTATAAGAAAATGGTAATTTAATACTGCTTGCGGCTTTAATGTAATGTTTGGTCCCTGCAATATGGATGAAAATCACTGAAAAAAATAGCATGGGTTTCCTTGCCACCACTCCCCCCAGGTCATTACAAGACCCTTTGGCTCTATATACTTTGAACAGCAGTATACAGGCGGTGCAAACAAGACAAGGACTGTAGGTTTGTTAAGTAGAATCTGAACCATGTCATACTTTGCTGCTGCATGTTGCACAATTTCCTAAAGAGACCCTCAACAAACTACATGACACTTGTGCTGATGAGGCCATTGATGTTCCAGTGGCGGCCCGTGAGCCTGTGGCCATACAGGCTTGGCCCCCCAAAGCGCACGTGCTGTGCAAAATGTATTAAAACATTTTGCTTGTCTTGCAAAACGCTCTCAAACCGAGTTACTCTCAAACCAAGGTTTTACTGTATACAATAAAGACGAAGTTGCATTAATTCTTCATGGAGTTCAACTTTAACCACTTCAACCCCGGAAGAATTGGCTGCCCAATGACCGCCCATAGGCTATAGAAGAATTCTAATGTTGGTTGACTAGTAATAATAATTAATAAATATAATTATTACTAGTGTCATACAACATTAGAATTCTACCATAGCTTGTTGCTCATCCGGGGGTAGTGCCTATCAGGCGTCCAATTATAGCAGAGGTCAGGAAGAGAACGGGAGAAGACATTGAGGACCCTGAGGGAGCGTGGAGGACAGCATTGTGATCCGAAACAGGGAAGAGCCAGGCGGTGGGGGCACACTGGCAGCATTTCATGGGGCACAGTGTCAAAAACTGATGGGGCACACTGGCAGCAATTGATTGGCACAGTAGTGGCAATTTATGGGTACAGTGGCTGCGTTTGATGGGCACAGTGGCTGCATTTGATGGGCACAGTGGCTGCGTTTGATGGGCACAGTGGCTGCGCTTGATGGGAACAGTGGTTGCGTTTGATGGGCACAGTGGCTGCAATTGATGGGCACAATGGCTGCAATTTATGGGTACAGTGGCTGCATTTGATGGGCACAGTGGCTGCATTTGATGGGCACAGTGGCTGCGTTTGATGGGCACAGTGGCTGCGCTTGATGGGCACAGTAGCGGCAATTGATGGGCACAGTGGCGGCAATTTATGGGTACAGTGGCTGCGTTTGATGGCACAGTGGCTGCATTTGATGGGCACAGTGGCTGCATTTGATGGGCACATTGGCTGTGCTTGATGGGCACAGTGGCTGCGTTTGATGGGCACAATGGCTGCGTTTGATGGGCACAGTAGCGGCAATTGTTGGGCAAGGTGGCAACAATTTATGGGTACAGTGGCTGCATTTGATGGGCACAGTGGCTGCATTTGATGGGCACAGTGGCTGCGTTGGATGGGCACAGTGGCTGAGCTTGATGGGCACAGTAGCGGCAATTGATAGGCACAGTGGCGGCAATTTATGGGTACAGTGGCTGCGTTTGATGGCACAGTGGCTGCATTTGATGGGCACAGTGGCTGCATTTGATGGGCACATTGGCTGCGCTTGATGGGCACAGTGGTTGCATTTGATGGTCACAGTGGCTGCACTTGATGGTCACAGTGGCTGCACTTGATGGGCACAGTGGATGCAATTGATGGGCACAGTGGCAGCAATTTATGGGCACAGTGGCTGCGCTTGATGGGCACAGTGGCTGCGTTTGATGGGCACAGTGGCTGCAATTTATGGGCACAGTAGCAGCAATTGATGGGCACAGTGGCGGCAATTTTTGGGTACAGTGGCTGCGTTTGATGGGCACAGTGGCTGCAATTGATGTTTTTTTTTTTTCAGTTTGTTTGAGCACCACCCGCCACTGGTCTGCGCACTCAGCTCTGTTGGCAAGACTGAAGGGGAGGCTGGATGTCAGCAGATGACAAGTGGACCTGATTCTTCTAAGTACAATTTTACAGGACAAATGGAAGATTCCATTAACTGGATCAATCGACGGAACAGAAATCTGTGCCATGGCAGGACAATGACTGAAAATACAAGTACCCAGAAAAGTGTTTTGTACTGCCGGGATACAACTGAGGTCTACGTGGGGAACTCGGGAAGTCTTCTCACCTGGAGGGGGCGCCCATTGATTTGACATTTCCACATAATTGGCTGAATTCCGAGGACTCGGCGGAAGCTGAAGACTAATCTATACTGTGCTGACAAAAGTCATGGAAGGATGTTCGGGCTTGTTGATTGTGAACCTTCTGACCTCTCCGATGTAAAGATCAAGATAAACCGTCTTCGACCGGCTACAAATCACCGCGTTGCTTGATTTGTTCTTTGATAGCTCCGCTTCCAACGGGACATGAAGTGAAGGAAAGGAAAATTGACGTGATTTCATAACAAAGGGCAAATCTAAATGGGTGAAGACGTGAAAACATGAAATTCTATAAAGGCTTAAAATAGAAGGTCGGTATTTTTGTAACACCCAACTCTTAAAGCGGAATTTCACCCTAAATATAAGCCCTCCCATGTGATCCAGCATACTGGCGTCAGCGCCAGTATGCTGTTTTTTTTTTTAAATCCATGTACTTACTGTCTTATGCAGAATTTTATTTTTTTTACCCCGCGGTGGACGGCGCCAGTATAGCGCGTCACATCTTACGAAAGTACCCGAAAAGGACTCGGGTAATCGCGGTGAAAATGCGGCGCCTGCGCACAGACCTAGGAGCTGACTGCGCAGGCGCCGTATTTCTCCGAGTCCTACGGCTATGGCGCGTCACGCCCTCCGAAAAACGCCGAAATAGGACTCGGAGAAATACGGCGCCTGCGCAGTCAGCTCCTAGGTCTGTGCGCAGGCGCCGCATTTTCGCCGAGATTACCCGAGTCCTTTTCGGGTACTTTCGTAAGATGTGACGCGCTATACTGGCGCCGTCCACCGCGGGGTAAAAAAAGTAAAATTCTGCATAAGACAGTAAGTACATGGATTTAAAAAAAAAAAAACAGCATACTGGCGCTAACGCCAGTATGCTGGATTACATGGGAGGGCTTATATTTAGGGTGAAATTCCGCTTTAAAGAACCCACTGCATTTAAAAAATATTATACGAGGGCTATACTGAAAGTAGTGTAACAGTGGGCATAATGTCAGGGAAGAAACCAGAGAAGAACTGGCAGATATACCAATATCCGTTATGGCCGCCAGGAGCGGCTGGTCCATAGAGGGCGCTGGAGCGCCGCCCCCTCTGGCTCTCGCACAGCCACTAAAATATATAGATTAGTGCATTGCATAAATCTATATATTTTCGCCGCTGCCGACAACTATTCAGCTGGCCGGATGTTGAGCGCCAGCCAGCTGAATAACGGCAGCTGGTTGGCTCTGTTGAAGTGCCTATCAGAGCCAGGCTGTGGACGGCTTCCTGAAGCTTATCCTGGGGACGCCCACGGCGGTGCGTTCCTTGGATAAGACTGACAGGCGTCTCAGCCAATCAGGTAATCTGATTGGCTGAAGCGTCATCGAGGGCGGGACGATGGACATCGAGGGACAGTAGAAGCACGGCTGACCCCAGAAAGGTAAGTGCCGGGGGGGCCGGCATTTTACTGGGCACAGTGCTAACAATTGCGGGGCACAGTGGCTACCATTGCCGGGCACAGTGGCTACCATTGCGGGGCACACTGGCTACCATTGCGGGGCACAGTGGTAACAATTGATGGGCACAGTGGTGACAATTGATGGGCACAGTGGTGACAATTGATGGGCACAAATTGATGGGCACAGTGGTGACAATTGATGGGCACAGTGGTGACAATTGATGGGCACAGTGGTGACAATTGATGGGCACGGTGGTGACAATTGATGGGCACGGTGGTGACAATTGATGGGCACGGTGGTGACAATTGATGAGCACAGTGGTAACAATTGATGGGCACAGTGGTGACAATTGATGGGCACAGTGGTAACAATTGATGGCATTGTATAGTGGTGACAATTGATGGCACAGTGGTTGCGTTTTGATGGCATGGCACAGTGGCTGCGTTTAATGGCATGGCACAGTGGCTGCGTTTGATGGCATGGCACAGTGGCTGCGTTTGATGGCACAGTGGCTGTATTTGATTGGCACAGTGAGGCTGCAATTGTTTTTTTTTTTTTTTTCGTTTGCGCCCCCCCATACA
The DNA here is from genome assembly GCA_029574335.1 of Rana kukunoris. Lineage (NCBI taxonomy): Eukaryota > Metazoa > Chordata > Amphibia > Anura > Ranidae > Rana > Rana kukunoris. The sequence continues at coordinate 113,098 of JAJQKJ010001635.1, read as the reverse complement.
TTTTGAGCACCAGCCACCACTAATGGCTGCGGCTGCGCTAATCCGCGCATGCGCATTAGCAATCGGCGCAGAGCGGCAAACGCACGTTAGCAACGCCTAACGTTCGTACGCAAACGTGCTAATTAGCAGTGTTTTGCTGGCCTATATAAGGACTCCAACTGCTCTCATGAATAATAAATTGTCAGCTCTGTATGCTGTGTTCCTTGCTCCTGTTTTATTTCCTGTTACCGACCCGGCTTACCCTGACTGCTTGTTTCACGGACCTGCTCCTTGCCTGTTCTAGATTGACCTCCTGTGTTTGCTACCGGCTTGATAACAGCCACACCTCCTGCCTCTGCTTCTGACTGCCTTCCTGTGTTTGACCCCTGGCCTGGCTTTTGACAACGTTTCTGCTTTTCCACCTGCTAAGATCCACCAGCACCTACAGGGAACCATTGTCATTGACCACCTTCTCTGCTCCGGGGTGTCCACTTCTGGAACCATCAGACAGGGCTGGCCTGGGACAAAAATGTGGCCCTGGACTTCATCCTGACCGACCCAGGGCACAACACATAAGGGCACGGGGCACATCACGTACAGGGCACATGACATCAGGATATAAAAAGAAAGAAAAACTACGCTAATCTAAATAAAAAGTGAGCAGCTACACAAGCAATGTGACAAAAATTGGACAAATAGTGGAAAAAATATGTAGCGCTGATATCAGCACCTATAAATGACATATAAGTGAACAAAGATGCAAAAAAATAGAAGATTATGGGGCCCCCAGGCTTACAGATGGCCACCACGCCAGGAGGCAATGCAGAGGCAGGGAAGCTAAAATCTCAGGATTTTCACATCAAAAGCATGTCAGTTTTGGACATATCAGGGACAGATGTAAAAAAACACAGATTTTTACATACTGTCCCTGGTTTTACTGAGCCTGGCAACCCTGATGGGGCCCCCTGGTGGCATGGGGCCCTCGGGCAGTGCCCGAGTGACTCAATGGTCAGTCCGCCCCTGCACCACAGTGAATATATAGATAAGTGTCCATCAATGGTTAAATAAAACACAAAAAAAACATAAGTCCATCAATGGATATAAGAAGAGCTGAAAAACATATGGCCACATCAATCGTCATGGACGGGACATTCTTCACAGCTAGACAGGAGTAGATGGAATACTCTTACCAGGTGAAGTGGATCTGTCTGTCAGCGACACCAGATCATGAGCGCCCTGGAAGGACCTCACTGGAACCCGCTCGACTTATCGAAGGCCAGATAGTAGACTCCACACAGTGTATCCGGATGAATGGCGGTAGTCCTGGAATGGAACTTCACCATGGGATGGTTCGTTGGAGATTCGAAATCCAAGTCAAAAGACGAAAAGACCTATTTGATCCAAGCCGACATTCGGTAGTGGAAAAAACGGTATCCACTCACAAAGTCAAGGGCACAATAGTGGAGCTAAAAACTTTATCCAAGCGGGTCATGCAGGAAAAAGAAAAAAACAATGCTCCGGGTAAAAAAAGGTAAGGTTTTATTTAGGATTGTCCTACAAATGCAGCCATGTCACCCACATATGCAGCCATGTCACCCACATATGCAGCCATGTCACCCACATATGCAGCCATGTCACCCACATATGCAGCCATGTCACCCACAAATGCAGCCATGTCACCCACATATGCAGCCATGTCACCCACATATGCAGCCATGTCACCCACATATGCAGCCATGTCACCCACATATGCAGCCATGTCACCCACAAATGCAGCCATGTCACCCACATATGTAGCCATGTCACCCATATATGCAGCCATGTCACCCACAAATGCAGCCATGTCACCCATATATACTGCCATGTCACCCATATATGCAGCCATGTCACCCACATATGCAGCCATGTCACCCACATATGCAGCCATGTCCCCCACATATGCAGCCATGTCACCCACATATGCAGCCATGTCACCCATATATGCAGCCATGTCACCCACATATGCAGCCATGTCACCCATATATGCAGCCATGTCACCCATATATGCAGCCATGTCACCCACAAATGCAGCCATGTCACCCACATATGCAGCCATGTCACCCACATATGCAGCCATGTCCCCCACATATGCAGCCATGTCACCCACATATGCAGCCATGTCACCCACATATGCAGCCATGTCACCCATATATGCAGCCATGTCACCCATATATACTGCCATGTCACTCATATATACTGCCATGTCACCCACATATGCAGCCATGTCACCCACATATGCAGCCATGTCACCCACATATGCAGCCATGTCACCCACAAATGCAGCCATGTCACCCACATATGCAGCCATGTCACCCACATATGCAGCCATGTCACCCATATATGCAGCCATATCACCCATATATACTGCCATGTCACCCATATATGCAGCCATGTCACCCCTACCTAGCCACCGCCGCCCGGGAACATCACAGCATTCATTTGAATAGCTGTAGTGTTCCTGATCGCATAGACACTCCCCCTTGCTCGGGATTGGACAGATCACAATCACCCATCCAATCCCGAGCAAGGGGGAGTGTCTATGCGGGCCGGAAGACTACAACTATTCAAATGAATGCTGTGATGTTCCCGCACGATGTTTAACCCGTGCGGCGGCGGGTTTCGATGCGGCGGCAGCGTGGCAGCAGCGGGGGGGGGGGGGCGGAAAAAGTATTCTATTCTGGTATCGGGGGTATTTGCGGGAGTACAAGTACTCCCGCAAATACTCAGTATTGGTCCCGATACCGATACTGGTATCGGTATCGGGACAACCCTAGTTTTATTATAATAAAACCAAATATACATAAAAGTGATCACAAAAACATATAAAATTAATGAATAAAAGCAATATGGGAAGCAGGTGTACCAAGCCCGACGCGTTTCGTCCAACAGGACTTCAACTGGGGCATCTGATGCCATTCATCCGGATACACTGTGTGGAGTCTACTATCTGGCCTTCGATAAGTCGAGCGGATTCCAGTGAGGTCCTTCCATGCGCTCATGATCTGGTGTCGCTGACAGACAGATCCACTTCATCTGGTAAGAGTATTCCATCTACTCCTGTCTAGCTGTGAAGAATGTCCCGTCCATGACGATTGATGTGGCCATATGTTTTTCAGCTCTTCTTATATCCATTGATGGACTCATGTTTTTTTTGTGTTTTATTTAACCATTGATGGACACTTATCTATGTATTCACTGTGTGTGGTGCATCACCCCTTTTTTTGCATCTTTGTTCACTTATATGTCATTTATAAGTGCTGATATCAGCGCTACATATTTTTTCCACTATTTGTCCAATTTTTGTCACATTGCTTGTGTAGCTGCTCACTTTTTATTTAGATTAGCGTAGTTTTTCTTTCTTTTTATATCCTGATGTCATGTGCCCTGTACGTGATGTGCCCCGTGCCCTTATGTGTTGTGCCCTGGGTCGGTCAGGATGAAGTCCAGGGCCACATTTTTGTCCCAGGCCAGCCCTGTCTGATGGTTCCAGAAGTGGACACCCCGGAGCAGAGAAGGTGGTCAATGACAATGGTTCCCTGTAGGTGCTGGTGGATCTTAGCAGGTGGAAAAGCAGAAACGTTGTCAAAAGCCAGGCCAGGGGTCAAACACAGGAAGGCAGTCAGAAGCAGAGGCAGGAGGTGTGGCTGTTATCAAGCCGGTAGCAAACACAGGAGGTCAATCTAGAACAGGCAAGGAGCAGGTCCGTGAAACAAGCCGGGAGAGAAGCCAGAGCAGGTCAGGGTAAGCCGGGACGGTAACAGGAAATAAAACAGGAGCAAGGAACACAGGATACAGAGCTGACGATTTATTATTCATGAGAGCAGTTGGAGTCCTTATATAGGCCAGCAAAACACTGCTAATTAGCACATTTGCGTACGAACGTTAGGCGTTGCTAACGTGCGTTTGCCGTTCCGCGCCGATTGCTAATGCACATGCGCGGATTAGCGCAGCCATTAGTGGCGGCTGGTGCTCAAAATTTATGGGGGGGTGCAAACGAAAAAAACAATTGCAGCCTCACTGTGCCCATCAAATGCAGCCACTGTGCCATCAAACGCAGCCACTGTGCCATGCCATCAAAACGCAACCATGACGATTGATGTGGCCATATGTTTTTCAGCTCTTCTTATATCCATTGATGGACTTATGTTTTTTTGGTGTTTTATTTAACCATTGATGGACACTTATCTATATATTCACTGTGGTTCATTAGCCCCTTTTTTTGCATCTTTGTTCATGTCATTTATAAGTGCTGATATCAGCGCTACATATTTTTTCCACAGCACATCAGGGCACACCACATTGGGGCACACCACATTGGGGCACACCACATTGGGGCACGGGGCACAAGGCACATCAGGGCACATAGTACATCAGGGCACAAGGCACATTATGGTGCACATCGTTTACCAGCCAGCATGCAGAGTAGCGCAGGAAGGGCGTGTAATATGTTCTCTCTCCTGTCACGGCACTCACTCTGCTCCTAGGCGGCCCCTCCTCTCTTCTCGTCCATTCCAGATGATGTCACAGGCAAATGGGGATGTACGAAAAGAGAGGAGGGGCCACCGGGGAGCAGCGCGAGTGCCGTGACAGGAGAGAGAACATATTACACGCGCTTCCTGCGCTACTCTGCATGCTCGCTAAATCTCGATCTACCCGTCAGGCGCCAGCTGTCGGCGATTGACGGGGAGATCGCCGCTGACCTCCGACCGGCCCACTGAGCCATCGGCCCACCGGGAATCTCCTGGTAGTCCTGATGGCCAGTCCATCCCTGCCATCAGACAGCTTCATCGGAAGGCAACCAGTGTAATCCCTGGGCAGAGCACCCTCTGTCTCCAACTCCAGGGGTACTCTGCTCTCAAACGCAAGGGGAGCCCTCTCGTCACCTCAGCCTCCAGCCTGGTACGTGACACATACATTTTTTTTACCTTTCATTGATCATTCAAATCTCACATGTTGGTGGGGTAATTGTCCTTCTTCTCCATCTTCGTAAAATAATGGATTCCAAGCAGAAGCAATGTACCGTCATTGAGGTCTGGAAGAAGGAAGGGTGCAGGCTGCCCGACATCCATAGAAGGCTATAGAATGCTAATGGAGGACTGAGGGTACCGGAAAGTGTGTGCAAAGTGAATACTTTGGCAGAGCTATCACAGCCCCCCTTACATCAGAGGGCCAGATACAGGGGTGGACTGGCCATTGGGACTACAGGGAGTTTCCCGGTGGGCCGATGGCTCAGTGGGCCGTTTAAAAGAAAAAACTATTTTTTTAAACGCCCCCCCCTCTGTCTCTCAGACCCCTCTTCTGTCTCCCAGCCCCCCTCTGTCTCTCAGACACCTCCTCTGTCTCTCAGCCCCCCTCTGTCTCTCAGACCCCTCCTCTGTCTCTCAGACCCCTCCTCTGTCTCTCAGCCGATGGCTCAGTGGGGCGTTTAAAAGAAAAAAATATTTTTTTAAACGACCCCCCCTCTGTCTCTCAGACCCCTCTTCTGTCTCCCAGCCCCCCTCTGTCTCTCAGACCCCTCTTCTGTCTCTCAGACCCCTCCTCTGTCTCTCAGACCCCTCCTCTGTCTCTCAGACCCCTCTTCTGTCTCTCAGCCGATGGCTCAGTGGGCCGTTTAAAAGAAAAAACTATTTTTTTAAATGACCCCCCCTCTGTCTCTCAGACCCCTCTTCTGTCTCCCAGCCCCCCTCTGTCTCTCAGACCCCTCCTCTGTCTCTCAGACCCCTCTTCTGTCTCCCAGCCCCCCTCTGTCTCTCAGACCCCTCCTCTGTCTCTCAGACCCCTCCTCTGTCTCTCAGCTCTCCTCCTCTATCTCTCAGTTCATCTCCTCTGTCTCTCAGCTCCCTCTCTCTCATTCCCCTCTCTCTCACCTTCTCATGATATACAATAATTGATGTAGGGGCCTTTTGGTGGGCGTGATTTTTTTTTGGGGGGCAGCATTTTTTTAAATTAAAGTGGGCCGGTCTGGATGAAGTCCAGGGCCAAATTTTTGTCCCAGTCCATCCCTGGCCAGATAAAATCTTGTGGCGGGGGTTTGGAAACCCCTCATTTAAATAAAAGATCCATGTGTCTTCTTCTGGAATCTAAGTGATCTTTGTGTATTTCTTCCAGATCTGTGCAGTAATCCAGTGTGAGACTTCCTGTAATAAAGACCGCTCACTGCTGCTCTCTCTCCTTGTGCAGGGGGACTGGTCTTGTCTCCGCCCCCTCCTGTAGTTTTCTGTAGTGGGTGGAGCCTGCTGGGCCCCTCCTACAACTCTGCTCTCTCTCCTTGTGCAGGGGGACTGATTTTGTCTCCAGTGGCGTAGCGTGGGTTGTCAGCGCCTGGGGCGAGGTAAGCAATTTGCGCCCCCCTGATCCATGGACTTACCTATTTTCAGCTAGCTCCAGTCTGGTCATACGAACCACTGTGTGAGACAGCGAAGGCTGGAGGGTAGAGGAGATCATGCTTGATAATGACTGCTAAAGCCTGGAGTGGTGACATCATGCAGATGGCCCATCTGTTGTTGGTGATCCCTCCTCTCCACACTCGTGACAGTGCCCCTCTAAATTGTGCGCCCGGGGGGTGGTCCCCCTTGCACCCCCCACGCTATGTCACTACTTGTCTCCGCCCCTCCTATGGTTTTCTGTATTGGTTGGAGTCTGATGGGCCCCTCCCACAGCTCAGCTCTCTCTACTTGTGCAGGGGGACTGATTTTGTCTCCGCCCACACCTATAGTTTTCTGTAGTGGGTGGAGTCTGCTGGGCCCCTCCTACAGCTCTGCTCTCTCTCCTTGTGCAGGGGGACTGATCTTGTCTCTCCGCCCCTCCTATGGTTTTCTGTATTGGTTGGAGTCTGATGGGCCCCTCTTCCACAGCTCTGCTCTCTCTCCTTGTGCAGGGGGACTGGTACTGTCTCCGCCCCTCCTGTAGTTTTCTGTTGTGTGTGGAGTCTGCTGGGCCCCTCCTACAACTCTGCTTTCTCTCCTTGTGCAGGGGGACTGATCTAGTCTCCGCCCCTCCTATGGTTTTCTGTATTGGTTGGAGTCTGATGATTGACCCCTCCCACAGCTCCGCTCTCTCTCTCCTTGTGCAGGGGGACTGGTACTGTCTCCGCCCCTCCTGTCATTTTCTGTAGTGTGTGGAGTCTGCTGGGCCCCTCCTACAACTCTGCTCTCTCTCCTTGTGCAGGGGGATTGATCTAGTCTCCGCCCCTCCTATGGTTTTCTGTATTGGTTGGAGTCTGATTGACCCCTCCCACAGCTCCGCTCTCTCTCCTTGTGCGGGGGGACTGATCTTGTCTCCGCCCACACTTATAGTTTTCTGTAGTGGGTGGAGTCTGCTGGGCCCCTCCCACAGCTCAGCTCTCTCTCCTTGTGCAGGGGGACTGACCTTGTCTCCGCCCACACCTATAGTTTTCTGTAATGGGTGGAGTCTGATGGGCCCCTCTCACAGTTCTGCTTTCTCTCCTTGTGCAGGGGGGCTGATTTCGTCTCCACCCCCACCAATAGTTTTCTGTAGTGGGTGGAGTCTGCTGGGCCCTTCCCACAGCTCTGCCTTTTCTCCTTGTGCAGGGGGACTGATCTTGTCTCTGCCCCTCCTGTAGTTTTCTGTAGTGGGTGGAGTCTTCAGGCCCCTCCTATAACTCTGCTCTCTCTCCTTGTGCAGGGGAACGGGTCTTGTCTCCGCCCCCTCCTGTAGTTTTCTCCAGGCAGTCTTCAGTGGGTGGAGTCTTCAGGGCCCCTCCCACAACTCTGCTTTCTGCACAGGCCATGTACAGCCCAAGGATGATGTCACAGCTACTTTTACAAGGTAATATCTAGGCTTTAGATTATATGTGGCTGCTGATGAATATATTTAAATGACAGTTTTTTGTGTCCCCGAGTGCTGCTTTAAGAGCCCTCAGAAATGATAAACAGAGCCCTATCTGCATTCCTCAGCATTCACGCAGCAAATCTCATGTTTTAACATGTAATTGTTGTGACCGTATCATGAAAGCGATTGTTAAAATTCCCGGAACGGCAGTGAATTGGAAGAAGCAGGAAATTGTAATTTTCTGAGTTATTCCAATTTTCTGCGGATCCGGGAAAGTCTGCAGATGGGTCAGTTCTTCCTCCGAGTCCCTTTCACATGCAAATCACTGCAATTTCATTCAATTAGCCAACGATCCTGGAAGATGCTACGCTGAGAAGAAATGCTGCATCTGAGACGTGGTCAGAGAGTAACGACGTATCGTGGAGATGAACATGCTGAGATATGTGATGAGGAGCGTTAAATACATAAGAAGAGAGTGCAGTGCCGCCAGAACACGAGGCAGAGACACCGGCAGGGCTGTAATAGGCGGGGGCGGGGTAGAGGTCAGGGTAAAGGCTTCCAAATGCAGCCTCACCATTGCCATGAATGCAGCCTCACAAGTGCCATTAATGCAGCCTCTGAATACAGCCTCACCATTGCCATGAATGCAGCCTTACAAGTGCCATGAATGCAGCCTCACCATTGCCATGATTGCAGCCTCACAAGTACCTTGAATGCATTCTCTGAATACAGCCTTACCATTGCTATGAGTATAGCCTCGCCATTGCCAGGAATGCAGCCTCGCTATTGCAATGATTGCAGCCTCAAAATTGACATGAATGCAGTCTCACCATTGACATAAATGCAGCCTCTGAATGGAGCCTCACTATTGCCATTAATGTAGCCTCACCATTGCCATGAATGCAGCCTCACCATTGCGATGAATGCAGTCTCACCATTGACATGAATGCAGCCTCACCATTGACATTAATGCAGCCTCACCATTGACATGAATGCAGCCTCACCATTGACATGAATGCAGCCTCACCATTGCCGTGAATGCAGCCTCACAAGTGCCATGAATGCAGCCTCTGAATACAGCCTTAACATTGCATGAGTACAGCCTCACCATTGCCATGAATGCAGCCTTACAAGTGCCATGAATGCAGCCTCTGAATGCAGCCTCACTATTGCCATGAATGCAGTCACACCATTGACACGAATGCAGCCTCTCTGAATGTGCAATGCTCAGGGATTCGTTGAGGGCTACAAAAGAGATATTTATCCAAATTACCAGTGGGGCCGCATTAAACCGGAAAGCGGGGCCGCACTTGGCCCCCGGGCCGGACTTTGGACATGCCTGCCCTAGATGTACAGGGCAACAAATTATTGTTACTATTTCATTCCCAAAGCTTGACCAAACAGGCCAAAGATAGATGTTGATTGGTTGCCATGTAGAGATGCTCCAGATTTCTGGCTGCTCCAGTTCTGATAAATAGTGTTGCTCACGAATATTCGTATTGCGAATATTCGGCTCGAATATGGCATATTCGAGTATTCGCGATATATTCCGAATTTCGCGGTGAATATTCGCTATTTCGAATATTCGTATTTTTTCAATTTTTTTTTTAGAACAGATCACATCCTAGAGATCCCCATCGACGTCTAAAAGCATTGCTGGTATGATTTAGAGACCTTGGGCCGAGTAGCTGCAGCGATCATTTTATATTGCCGAAAAATCGCAATGCGATTAATCGGCAATAGCGATATCGCGCGATTATTTTTGAGAAATTCGCAATATTGTTTTTAGCTAAAATAACACATATATTCGATTTCAGAGTGTTACTGTCGAAATTCCACAATCAATTTCTCATTCGCATTTTTGCGAAATTACGATAAAATATCAATTATTTTGTATTGTAATATAAGAATATTCTGAGCCAATCAGAGTGCTCCTTCCGCATTTGCCGAATATTCGCAATTATTTTGTATTGTAATATATCACGAATATTCTGAGCCAATCAGAGTGCTCCTTCCGCATTTGCCGAATATTCGCAATTATTTTGTATTGTAATATATCACAAATATTCTGAGCCAATCAGAGTGCTCCATTCCGCATTTCTCGAAATTTCGCAATTATTTTGTATTATAAAATATCACGAATATTCTGAGCCAATCAGAGTGCTCCTTCCGCATTTCTCGAAATTTCATTCGCATTCGCAATTCGCATTCGCATTCGCAATAGCGAAATTTCGCAATCATTTCATTTCCAAAAAATATCGCGAATATTCGCATTTAACGAATATATCTCGAATATTCTACTATATATTCGAGATATATCGCAAAATCGAATATGGCATATTCTGCTCAACACTAATGATAAATTCCCCCATTGTGAGGGTTAAACGCAGGGCTTTTTTTTTTAGAGAATAGGTGCAGGAACTCCCTCCTTCTTAATCACCTCTTGTGTCCACCCCCTACCCACCTCCAAGCACCATTCATTCGTTTCACCCCCTACCCACCTCTGAGCACCATTTCTTGGTTCCACCTCCGAGGCACCGTTCTTTGGTTCCACCCCTCCCCAGCTCCGAGCACCATTTCTTTTCTCCACCCCCTACCCACCTCCAAGCACCATTCCTTTTCTCCACTCCCTCCCCAGCTCCGAGCACCAATCCTTTTCTCCACCACCTACCCACCTCCGAACACCATTCCTTTTCTTCACCCCCTACCCACCTCCGAGCACCATTCCTTTTCTCCACTCCCTCCCCAGCTCCAAGCACCAATCCTTTTCTCCACCACCTACCCACCTCCGAGCACCATTCCTTTTCTCCACCCCCTACCCACCTCCGAGCACCATTCCTTTTCTCCACCACCAACCCACCTCCGAGCACCATTCCTTTTCTCCACCACCAACCCACCTCCGAGCACCATTCCTTTTCTCCACCACCTACCCACCTCCAAGCCCCATTCCTTTTCTCCACCACCTACCCACCTCCGAGCACCATTCCTTTTCTCCACCCCCTACCCACCTCCAAGCACCATTACTTTTCTCCACACCTACACACCTCCGAGCACCATTCCTTTTCTCCACCCCCTACCCACCCCTGAGCACCATTTCTTGGTTCCACCTCCAAGCACCATTCCTTTTCTCCACCCCCCTACCCACCTCCGAGCACCATTCCTTTTCTCCACCACCTACTCACCTCCGAGCACCATTCCTTTTCTTCACCCCCTACCCACCTCCAAGCACCATTCCTTTTCTCCACCCCCTACCCACCTCCGAGCACCATTCCTTTTTTCCACCCCCTACCCACCTCTGAGCACCATTTCTTGGTTCCACCTCCGAGGCACCGTTCTTTGGTTCCACCCCCTACCCACCTCCGAGCACCATTCCTTTTCTCCACCACCTACCCACCTCCGAGCACCATTCCTTTTCTCCACCCCCTACCCACCTCCAAGCACCATTCCTTTTCTCCACCACCTACCGACCTCCGAGCACCATTTCTTTTCTCCACCCCTACCCACCTCCAAGCACCATTAATTTTTTTCACCCCCTACCCACCTCCGAGCACCATTCCTTTTCTCCACCCCTTCCCACCTCTGAGCACCATTTCTTGGTTCCACCTTCAAGGCATCGTTCTTTAGTTCCACCCCCTCCCCAGCTCTGAGCACCATTCCTTTTTATCCACCCCCTACCCACCTCAGAGAACCATTCCTTTTCTCCACCCCCTATCCACCTCCGAGAACCATTCCTTTTCTCCACCACCTACCCACCTCTGAGCACCATTCCTTGGTTCCACTCCCTACCCATCTCCGAGCACCATTCCTTGGTTCCACCCCCCTACCCACCTCCCAGCACTATTCCTTGGTTCCAACCCCTACCCACCTAAGAGGACCATTCATTGGTTTTATCCCCTACCCACCTCTGAGCACCATTCCTTGGTTCCACTCCTTACCCACCTCCAAGCACCGTTCCTTGGTTCCAACCCCTACCCATCTCCGAGCACCATTCCTTGGTTCAACTCCCTACCCATCTCCGAGCACCATTCCTTGGTTCCACCCCCCTACCCACCTCCCAGCACTATTCCTTGGTTCCACCCCCTACCCACCTCCAAGCACCATTCATTGATTTCACCCCCTACCCACCTCTGAGCACCATTCACTCCTTACCCACCTCCAAGCACCGTTTTTTGGTTCCACCCCCTACCCACCTCCGAGCATCATTACATACATTCAGAGCTGGAGGTGCCGGAACTGCATTCCCCCGCGTTCCTGCTGAAAAAAGCCCTGGTTAAACGTCTCTGTGCCATACCTGAGAACAGACCAGACTTGGTTTTGTATAGATCTTTGTGTTTAGAGGGAGATTATCCCTTGTGCCCCCAGGAACTTAAAGATTCCTTGAAGATTCCATATCTGACATCATCATTCTTCAGGTTTTCATTGATCCGTATTTCGATGTTTTGGACTTACTCCGTTCTTTGTTGTCAAGCACTTGTTTTCCTTCTTTGTAGTTCATATTTATATATATATGCGTTCAAACAGTCTGTTTATCTCTCTTCAGCTTTGAGACGTGAAACTTCGGCAGTTGACTCCATTGAGTTTTCCAGTCATGTCTCGCTGTGAAAGGCTTCAGGTTTTTCCTGTTCTCCAGCTGGACGTGAAGATAGGAATTATTGGAGAAGAAGCTTCACCCAGGAGGGAGAAATTGCTTCATTTAATTAAAACATTTTAATAACTTGCACTTTTCTTGCTGTTGTTTTTCTGTGGTTTTTATCCATTTTGCCGCGTGATCGTTGTGCGAAAATCCTCATTATTTAAAGTGCACCATTATGACTCCATATTCAGTAGTTCATACTAGGCTGGGGGGATCGAGCAAACTGGGGGGGGTTTAGAAAATATTTCCTATTCTAAATATCTGAATGTTGTCCTTCAAAAGCATTCTTAACCGCTTGCCGACCAGCGCACGACCATATACGTCAACACAATGACTTGGCTGGGCATATGGGCGTACGGGTACGCCCCCTTTAACCACTTAAGCCCCGGACCATTATGCAGGTTAAGGACCTTGCCCCTTTTTGCGATTGGGCACTGCGTCACTTTAACTGACAATTGCGCGGTCGTGCGACGTGGCTCCCAAACAAAATTGGCGTCCTTTTTTCTCCACAAATAGAGCTTTCTTTTGGTGGTATTTGATCACTTCTGCGTTTTTTATTACTTGCGTTATAAACAAAAATAGAGCGACAATTTTGAAAAAATTCAATATTTTTTACTTTTTGCTATAATGAATATCCCCAAAAATATATAAAAAAAATTTTTTTCCCTCAGTTTAGAGCGATACGTATTATTCTACATATTTTTAGTAAAAAAAAAAAAATCGCAATAAGCGTTTATCGATTGGTTTGCTCAAAGGTTATAGCATCTACAAAATAGGGGATAGTTTTATGGCTTTTTTTTTTTAACATTTTTTTTTTTTTTACTCGTAATGGCGTCGATCAGCAATTTTTTTTTCATGACTGCGACATTATGGCGGACACATCAGACACTTTTGACACATTAGTGGGACCATTGTTATTTTCACAGGGAAAAGTGCTATAAAAATACACTGATTACTGTGAAAATTAGACTGGCAGTGAAGGGGTTAACCACTAGGGGGCGCTAGGGGGTTAGGTGTGCCCTAAGGGAGTGATTCTTACTGTAGGGGGGCGTGGCTGGACGTGTGACGTCACTGATCGTCGTTCCCTATATCAGGGAACAGACGATCAGTGACAAGCCACAGAGAAGAACGAGGAAGGTTTGTTTACACTCACCACTCCCCATTCTTCAGCTCCTTTGACCCGATCGCAGGACACTGGCGGCGATTGGGTCCCGCGGGCGCGGTCACAGAGCTTCGGACCGGGTCGTGAGTGTGCCGCCAGCGGTGCGAGCGTGACCCACAGCTAGGCACTTATAGGCAACGTACCTGTACGTGCCTGTGCCCAGCCGTGCCATTCTGCCTACGTATATACCGGCGTTAGGCGGTCCTCAAGTGGTTTAGATCCAGCATTGTGGGCGCGCACGCGCCCGCCACAAGCTCCGTGGGTTTGACCGTGGGTCTCACGGATTCGATGTCCGCTGGGAGTCCCACGATCGGAAGAACGGGGAAATGCTGATGTAAACAAGCATTTCCCCCATTCTTCCTAGTGACAGGACACTGATCTACTGCTCCCTGTGATCAGTGTCATGTCACAGGTAGCTCATCCCCCTACACAGTTAGAACACATCCCTAGGACAATGGTAATGACTAATAGTGATGAGCGGAATACGCCATATTCGATTTCGCGATATTTCGCGAATATTTCAAAGAATATTCGCGAATATTTGTAAATATCGAATATTCGTGATATTTTATAAAAAAAAAAAAAAAATAATTGCGAAATTTCGCCAATGCAAAATTTCGCTAATGCGAAATTTCGCATTTTTTTTTTTTTATAAAATATCACGAATATTCGATATTTACGAATATTCGCTATATTTTATAAAAAGAAAAATAGCGAAATTTCGCATATGCGAAAGCGAAAATGATTGCGAAATTTCGCTATTTTTTTTGGATAAAATATAGCGAATATTCGTAAATATCAAATATTCGTGATATTTTATAAAAAAAAAAAAAAATTGCGAAATTTCGCAATTTTTTTTTTTTATATAAAATATCACAAATATTCGATATTTACGAATATTCTCTATATTTTATATAAAAAAAAAAATGCAAATTTTCGCTAATGCGAAATTTCGCTAGTGCGAATGCGAAATTGATTGCGAAATTGATTGCGAAATTTGAAAAATACGAATATTCGAAATAGCGAATATTCGCCGCGATATTCGAGTTATTCGCGAATACTCGAATATGCAATATTCGTAGCGAATATTCGCAATGCGAATATTCGTGAGCAACACTAATGACTAAGCATTTATATTTGCGCGAAACGCGTCTACCTTTTTGTCCCCTGCTTTATCTGTCAACCACTTGTCATATGAAGCTTCAATAAAAGGATTTTTGGAAGTGCAGCCACCCCGGAATTATTTCTTCACATCCCTAGGACACACTTAACCCCTTCAGTGCCCCCCCCCCCTACTGGTTAACCCCTTCACTGCCAGTCTCATTTACACAGTTCTGCCTAGTGACAGGACAGTGATATACTGCTCTCTGTCATCGGGAGCAGTGATCTTGTAGCCCAGCCCCCTCGCCGTTAGAATCACTCCCTAGGACACACTTAACCTCTTCCTCGTCCCCCTAGTGGTTAACCCCTTCACTGCCACTCACATTTACACAGTAATCAGTGCATTTTTATAGCACTGGTCGCTGTATAAATGGCAATGGTCCCAAAATAGCATCAAAAGCGTCTGATGTGTCCGCCATAATGTCGAAGTCACGATAAAAATCGCTGATCGCCGCAATTACTAGTAGAAAAAACAGAATTAATAAAAATGCCATAAATCTATCCCCTATTTTGTAGACGCTATAACTTTTGCGCAAAGCAATCAATAAATGCTTATTGTGTTGTTTTTTTTACCAAAAATATGTAGAAGAATACGTATCGGCCTAAACTGAGGAAAAACATTTTTTTTATATATTTTTTGGGGGATGTTTATTATAGCAAAAAAATAATATTGCTTTTTTTTTAAAATTGTCACTATTTTTGTTTATAGCGCAAAAATAAAAACCACAGAGGTGATCAAATACCACCAAAAGAAATCTCTATTTGTGGGGGAAAAAAGTACATCAATTTTGTTTGGGAGCCACGTCGCACGACCGCGCAATTGTCAGTTAAAGAGACGCAGTGCCGAATCACAAAAAGTGGCCTGGGGGGTAAATTCCCCCGGGGGTTAAAGTGGCTGATAAAGATTTGGACCAAAAGCTAAAAACATTGTTAGAAGAGCAGGTTTGGTGGCTTCCTATCCCCTTGACAACCCCCCCGCCCCCCCTCCCATTGACATGCCAAGCATCTCTTATTTTAGGTATGTAATGCACAGAATTTATTAAAGTTGATTAATCAAATTTTTGGATATTTTAAATTAATAATAAAAATAAAAAAATTATCTGCAATGTCGTTAAATTGCAATTAAAAAAAAATTGCGCCGCCAAAATGCAAATGACATCTCACCCTAATCAAATCATTCCATCCTTTATTAATTCTCCCACCACAGATGCCGCTGTAATTTCATCGCAAAAAATAAAAAATAAAAAGATTAAGAGCAGCAAACGCTGTATAGGGCAATGCCGAGCCAGCATTACGAGAAAACTAATTGGGCCGACGACGGAAAGTACAGAAAAAAGGAAAAAAATAAGAATAAAAAAAATAAGAAAGAACCCCAATTTAATGAAATCAAACAGAAAAAATATGAATCTCTCTCGCTATGTACATATATAATCACTGCGCGCCCATTTAAGTACAAAGGATTGAATTCTGTTGAGTCCTTCAGCCTCCGCGTCGTCATGGCGACGATAATTCAGGAATAAAAACCTTGCAGAACAAATAGGCCAAACAGAGAAAAAAAAAGAAAAAAAAAAACCTGAATGGAATTCGCAGTTTTTACAGACGAACTCTTGGAGAGAGGACCACGTGGTTTCTCCTCAATGAAGGGAGAAAACAGCCAAATTCATTCGGAAATTTTGGGCACGGTTTTGTCTCTTGAGAGGGTGCAGTTTATACAACAGCTGAAAACAAAAAAATGAAAAACACAACAGGTGCGGTACGGGCTCGGGGACAAAACAAACACTGCAGTGGATGGACAGCGGGAAGTCATGCAAGTCAAAGAGGAAATAATTCAAAGGAATTCTCAGAGACTTTGGCTGATATAAAGTAGGAATGGAGTATTTGAGTGTAGCGCCCTCTAGAGTGCTACTAGTGTGAGTGCAGGAAATGAATGTTTGACTCATGCTGTGAGTCTTAATTGGGTCATGGGTTTACTTTAGGCCAGGGCTGGGTGACTCATGAAGGCAAGTCTCTGGTGCCTCCCCCTGGTTCTGGAAAGTTGAAGAACGTTCTGGAAACTGGAGGGGCTAGGAGCAGGGAAGGGCTGGGCTGGGGGGCGGGGTGGCAATTGCCTGGGCCGCCCTAACTTATGTTAAAAATGCCCGCTACCATTTTATTTTTTATTCTGGTCTTGGAAGTCGGGCCGACCACTAGCTGTTGCATTCCAGGAGTTGTAGTCCACACTCAAGCTCCATGTGGGTGAAAAACAGAGCAGCGCAGAGGAAACTACAACTCCCTGGGACTGGATTCTTGGAAGCAGGCAGAGGCAGGGCGTGGCAGGGAGTCGGGATGCAGGGCTGGGTGCTGGCTGCAACTTGACTCCAGGACCAGGAGCACTGGAGTTGGCTGCACTGGTGAGGCTGCATTGAAAAACCAGATGGGCCATGGATGGTGAGCTAATTCGGCGGCTGGACTTGCCCCCCAGGCCTAAGGCTGCCAGCCCTCCCCTGGCTAGGAGGGTCCTTCTGCATACTGGCCAATCCCCAGGCAGTAAGTCCGGTAGGGTGGTGGAGCCAAACCTTAAGCATGTATGAATCATGCTGGCAGGGGAGTCGGGTGGAAGATGAAGATGGAGGGGACTGTCGGTGGCCTTAGAGGCAAACCCCATTGGTCTGGAGGATGCTCCAGACCAAAAACAGCCACTGGCAGCCCAGAGAGAAGCTTCCGCCCACCGCCCGCAGCCCCGACTATTGACTGACAGACCAACTGGGGGTGGCGGCAAACAATCTGCTGTCACCCCTCACTTCCCCCCCAAAAAAAGAAAACTCACCAGCCACCATTGCTCTGGAGGTTAGTGTTCATCACTAATCACCCCCGTAGCAGGAAGTGGTTCATCCTCTAGGGCCCCTGGTCACATTGCTGCCACAGATCCATCTGTGCCATGACTGGTGTATGCCTAGTGCTTGGGGGAAAAACCAAAACCACCCCTAAGACCCAAAACCACCCATATTATTCACGCAACACCTTCTGGATTAAATGGCGACCAAAGGCCCCTTTTATTTAAAATCCAAAAGGTAAGTATATAAATAACTTTATAAAAAATAACCAACTTTTTAAATATATAACTTTTTAACATTAAAGCGGAGCTCCAGCCGCGATTTTTTTTTTTTTAAAGTCAGCAGCTACTAACAGTGTAGCTGCTGACTTTAAATAAGGACACTTACCTTGTCCTACTTGCCCACACTGATGGCCCCCCCGATGCCGGTCCCACGATCGCTCCGGGTCCCGCGCCGCCATTCACACTATGGGAAACAGGCAGTGAAGCCGTACGGCTTCACTGCCCATTTCCTACTGCGCCTGCGCGAGTCTCACGCTGGCTTGTGAATGGGCGGCTGCTCTCTGAGAACACACACAGTTCCCAGAAAGCAGCGCGCCCCATTCACAAGGAGAAGGACAAGAAGAAAAGGCACCGCGGAGTGGAAGAGGCAGATTACGGACTTCCGCATAGCAACAGGTATTTCGGGTGAGTATTTTTTTTTTTTTTTCAGGTTTTTTTTTTTTTTTTTTTTAAACAACATGGGAAAATGTTGTTTTCCTGGGTGGAGCTCCGCTTTAAATATATATTTTAACCAATACGTAATAAATTAACCCAACAAAAAACAATTAACCACAAACTGTTGTAGACACAAGGGGGCAGATTCACAGAGAATTAGATTATCGTAGCGTTTCCGAAATACACTACGCCGCCGTATTTTACCTGGCTCTACGTGGAATCCAGGTAGATTTTTCCAGTAAACGACGGCGGCGTAGTGTATTTCTCCCGGCGCAATCCATCTACGCGAGTAGGGGGCGTGAAGCATTTAAAATAGGCGGTTCCTGCGGCGATCGAACTGTGCATGCTCCGTTCCCAAATTTCCCGCCGTGCATTGGGCGAAATCACGTCGTTACGTCGTAGTAGCGTCGTTTACGTACATTCCTATTCCCGAACGAGTTACGTTAAAAAAAAAAATGTAATTTGACGCGGGAACGACGGCCATACTTAACGTGGGTTACGCACTGTTAGACCAGAAAAAGCTGCTCTAACATTACGTAGCCAAAAAATGACGTAGGCGATTGCGAAGGACACTTGTACCTTCGTGGATCGCCGTAAAAACTCATTTGCATACCCCGACGGTGAAAACGACGCGGACTCCACCCAGCGGCCGCAAAAATATCGCAACGTAGATCCGAAGGCTTGCGAAGACGTAAGCCTCTAGGATCGAAGCCCGAAGCCGCGGTATCATGGATTGAGGATTCGGCGCGCGAAATTTGAAATTACTCCTGTCTAACACCAGTTAGACAGGCGTAATCGCTCTCTGAATCTGGCCCAAGGTTCCTGAGAAAGGGAAAGAAAAGTGCCAGGTAATCGGCTGTACACCATAGAAAGTATTCCGACCTCTAGCCGTGGTCCATCAGCTCACGAGGCCATGACTTCCTCTTCCGTTCGACTCTTCAGCTCGATATACCACTAGCCCACTAACCAGATAGGGAAGGTGCCCATCCCATGACAGGCCCCAACTCCTACCAACCATCTCAGGTACACACATCTAATATGTATGTACCAAACCCCACCCAATTCTCAGGAACCCTGAACCAACGCCAACATCCACCTGAAACACAAAGAGCATTAAAAACAAACACCCATACCAGACACTTCCCCGGGGAGGGAGGGAGGGAAAAACGGCCTGTGTGATGCCTCACCGTGGATGGCGCCCGAATGTAGAGCCCCGCCCCCCGGACCTTTTAAGGGGGCCTGCCTCGAGGTCTGAAAACCCCCGCCCCCCGTGCAGCCACGATTGCGGCCCCTTCCCTATCCTGTCCCCCCACTCAGGGTCCCCCCAGTCATGCGCACCTGCGCTAAGGTTCCCCCCGCTGCGGAGCTTACTTCCTGATTGGATTTCCAAGATTTGGGCGCTCAGTCTGTACAGGCACTGGTCCGTCTGTCTTTAAGGTCTTGTAGAACCTCCAGGTATGGTGCCAGTTTGTAGGCTCTCTGTAGTGGCTGGTGAGTTTGTTTCTGTGATTTGATTCCTCCATTCTCTGACATCATTCATCATGTCTTTTATTTGAGATTTTGCCAGACCCCATTGTTGGGAGTTTGGGATGGACAAGGTGCTGATGAATTGGCCCTTGTTTGTATGGTGTTATGAGTGTAGCACCCTCCTAGGTAGGTTGTTGGGTTGGTTAGGAAATGTAGTTCTTCCTGGCTCCACTCTAATTAGTGGAGCAATTTGTGATTGCTTTGGGCTGTACCAGACACTTCCCCGGGGAGGGAGGGAGGGAAAAACGGCCTGTGTGATGCCTCACCGTGGATGGCGCCCGAATGTAGAGCCCCGCCCCCGGACCTTTTAAGGGGGCCTGCCTCGAGGTCCGAAAACCCCGCCTCCCCGTGCAGCCACGATTGCGGCCCCTTACCTATCCTGTCCCCCCGCTCAGGGTCCCCCCAATCATGCGCACCTGCGCTAAGGTTCCCCCCGCTGCGGAGCTTACTACCTGATTGGATTTCCAAGACTTGGGCGCTCAGTCTGTACAGGCTCTGGTCCGTCTGTCTTTAAGGTCTTGTAGAACCTCCAGGTATGGTGCCAGTTTGTAGGTTCTCTGTAGTGGCTGGTGAGTTTGTTTCTGTGATTTGATTTCTCCATTCTCTGACATCATTCATCATGTCTTTTATTTGAGATTTTGCCAGACCCCATTGTTGGGAGTTTGGGATGGACAAGGTGCTGATGAATTGGCCCTTGTTTGTATGGTGTTATGAGTGTAGCACCCTCCTAGGTAGGTTGTTGGGTTGGTTAGGAAATGTAGTTCTTCCTGGCTCCACTCTAATTAGTGGAGCAATTTGTGATTGCTTTGGGCTGTTCTGGGATCCACTGGTTCCACATTTGATGGTTTCCCCCTGCCTTCTGAAGGATTTTAGAATGTAGTGGGCTGGAAATTTGAATATTTATGTTGTCTCAGCCAATCCATAAGGGGGGGAAAAGGTTCCCAGAGGGGGTCTGGGAGAGTGCATAAATAGGCTGGGGTTTGGAGCTGCTCTGTTTTTGTCCAGGCGGAGAAGTTATTAGCCTGAAGGGCTGCTGCTGTCCTTCCAGGCAGTCCAGCTGAAATGCTACATGAGGTCCCAGCTATGCTAAAGCCGAGGGGACCTGTTTGCTGAGAATCTATGAAGCTAAGCAAAGGATTTTACAAAGGATTCAGTCTGGAGAGTTGACTAGGGAAATGTCCATTTGATATTGCAAGGAGGCATCCTGGTGATCAGGGGCCCCCCTATCCAATGCGTCCGGCCCCTTACAGGACACCGGCGCATGGATTCCAATGAGGAGGGGCTGTTTTTTTGAAGCACCGGTTAGAGCCAGAATCTCTAATAAGCTTCAATACCAGGAAGTCCACGCGTTACGAACATCCGACTTGCCAACGACTCCTACATACGAACGGGAGGCTGCATGGCCACTTTTCGAAGGTGGGCATCGAAGACAGGACCTTTTAGACAACGGGCACTTTCAATGGAACCTTTTCGACGACAGGCAAATTCGACTGAACCTTTTAGACAGCGGGCACTATCGACGGAACCTTTTCGATGGCGGGCACATTCGACGGAACCTTTTAGACAGGTCACATTTGACAGAACATCGGAAAACAACATGTCTGCCATTCTGCGCATGGGCGGCCATTTTGCGACAGCGGGCACATTCGACAGAACATTGGAAAACAACGTATCTGACATTCTTCTCATTCGCAGCCACTTTTTAATGGCGGCACATTTGACATAACATCGGAAAACAATGTATCTGCCGTTCTGCGCATGTTCTCCTTAGCCCGTTCGTAACTCAGGGACTGCCTGTATAGAGTGGGCTTGGGTTGCAGAGAGTGCATTCCGAGCCCATCCAGGTGTGTTACAACAGTGAGCCGCCGTGATGCAGAGAGGACACAGGAGCCGCCGCCCACCAGCCATAGGAGCTCGCAACCCGCCCCCACGAAGGAGCCCCCGGCTTACCCATAGAAGCCTGCAACCCGTCAGCTGCCGCGACCTGTAGAAGCCCACGATCTGCAACCGATGGGGTAAGTGCCGGGGTAGTAGGGGGGTGCCACCGACCAACCGATGGGAGGGTTGTTTGCCACCCCCCCCAAAAAAAAAAAATAAACCACAAGCCGCCACTGCTGGTGATTGTTGCTGCTCATATCTTTAGTGCTTCTCTGGCCTGGCATATCTCTGACAGCTTCTCTGTCCAATTCCGGAGCCATTACTAAAGGGGACTGTCCTAAGGATTAGCGCCAAAGTAAAGAGTGTCTTCTCATTGCTGTTCAGAGTTATTGGAGTATCCCACAGGTCTCTATACCCTATCCAAGTTTATTTAGCAATAACTTTCAGAAAAGAAAAAGCCCTAGACCAGGGATCCTCAAACTACGGCCCTCCAGCTGTTGTAGAACTACACATCCCATGAGACATGGTAACACACTGACATGACTAGGGCATGATGGGAATTGTAGTTCCTAAACAACTGGAGGGCCATAGTTTGAAGACCCATGCCCTAGACCAGAGGTCTCCAAACTGTGGCCCTTTGCTAGGCTTTATCCGGCCCTTGGGGAACTATTCCTCCCACTGATATGAGGCACTATTCCTCCCACTGATATGAGGCACTATTCCTCCCACTGATATGAGGCACTATTCCTCCCACTGATATGAGGCACTATTCCTCCCACTGATATGAGGCACTATTCCTCCCACCGACACCAAAAAGGGGGCACTATTTCTTCTACTGATACCAATGATGGGATACTTTTCCTCCTACTGAAAGAGGCACTACTCTTCCTCCTACTGACCACCAACCCTGAGGCCATATTTATTCTCACTGATGTTGGGCCCGGATATTTTCTGCCCCCACTGGCCACAGTCCAGCCCTCCTAAAGTCTAAAGGACAATAAACTGGCCCTTTGTTTGAAAAGTTTGGAGACCCCCTGCCCTAGACTGTTAATTTTTCTGTTTCTATTGAAAAGCCTGTGGCGTGCATAACACAGCCCAAAAACGTCACCCGGTGCAGGAAAAAATGTGCACACACATAAAGAGTGAAACACAAAAAACTGTGATGGGTTCAACGTCAAATGGCCCTCCGAAAAGGGCCCAACTCTGATCCCCCAGGGCGTTAGGCTCTTGGCATGGACTCGAGTAATCTGTGGTCCATGCAGCCGAAGCCACATGGACCCAACATCCTTGGAGGGTCTGCCGAAACAGAACCCTCCTCGGTGAGGCTCCCCCCGAAGGGAGACCCCATAAGAGCAGGCGAACTAAGCCAGAAGGCCATGTCCGCCCACTCCCAAGACTTTCAGAGCAGGCCCGAGGACCAGCACCCTACTCATTACATAAAGTGCAAGCACCAACAAAAAGAAGACGTAATGTGACAAACAGGGGGTCAAATAAAAAAGAAAGTGGGGGAAAAGGAAGGTGGGAGAGGTGAGTGGAAAGTGGCCACCGTGCAAAATGTTGGCCGGCCCTCCAGCCAGGAACAACAATTCCCCTGGTCCTAACCAAAAGGCTCGGCCCTAGAGGCAGGTGTCAAAAAGATGTGTGTGGAGATTGTGACAATGTATGGCACCCCACCCTGTAGTCTTTAGATATTTTTCCAATGCAGAACCAACAGAACCAAAGGTCCACAGGTCTTTAGATAGTTAGCGTGTATCCTCTATAGTATAGTGTCTAGTATGATGTTAGTAGATTGTTCTCGCAGCAAAACACCAGGTCCTCCAGAGAACGCATTTATTTCAACAACTTCAATACAGAATAGTCCAAAGTCCACAGATGATACAAAAATCCAGCAGAGTAATTCAGATTTCTACCTGCGCCCCCATACTCATACAGAGAGAATACCTGGGGTACCTTCTCTCCTTGACAAGATGAACTGAATGTCAGCCTGTCTTTCTCATATATTGGTATCATACTGGAGGGGGTGGGGGGTCAACCAAATGTTCCCATTGAATTACTACCCCCCCTCAAGTCTAATTACCATTAATAAATACTTCCTTATATATGTAAGGAAGTACCAGGTCATCTCACACACCTAGATTGTCTTAGATAAGATTTACACATCAAAGTGTCCTCTGTATCTTTTGATATGTGTCGTTTGGCCACAAGATTTGGTCAGCAAACTTCCTTTGATGGGTAATCTTGAACACCTAAATACCATACCATACATACTGTATAACACAATTTTTTAAATACAAACACATCTATATTAATATTACTACACACCCCTGGACTGCCACTCCAGGGACACTATCTCCACAGGCTTTTCAACGGTCCCTGACCCCCGGTCCGGACCGGCAGCACCCTTCCCAGCCAGGAAGGTAGAAGAAGAGTTTGGGGAGAGCCCACCTCAGCAGTCTACTACCCACCACCCCCATCCCTAAAACCTAATCACATTTGGCAAATACTACCCGCTCCTCCCGACGAAAAGAGGAGCAAGGGCTCTCTCCCGAACAACTGACTGGGGCAGACCAGTGCCGGCCCAAGACATTGTGCTGCCTGGGACCAAGAATGAAATGCTGCCCCCCCCCCCCAAAAAAAAAAATCACGCCAAACAAAAGGCCCCCACATTCATTATTTTATGTACATGTATATAGGAGTATAAAGAGGACCTGTCATGGCTCTATACATGTATAAATGAGTATAACGAGGGCCTGTCATGGCTCTATACATGTATAAAGAGAACCTGTCATGGCTCTATACAAAACCCATACAAAAAAAGCTCTATAAAAAAAAAAAAACATTAATTGCAGTCTCACTCCCATCAAACGCAGCCACTGTGCCCATCAAACGCAGCCACTGTGCCCATCAAACGCAGCCACTGTGCCCATCAAACGCAGCCACTGTGCCCCCCAAACGCAGCCACTGTGCCCATCAAACGCAGCCACTGTGCCCATCAAACGCAGCCACTGTGCCCATCAAACGCAGCCACTGTGCCATCAAATGCAGCCACTGTGCCATCAAATGCAGCCACTTTCCCCATCAAAGCAGCCACTGTGCCTATCAAACGCACCCATTAAATACTGCCACTGTGCCTATCAAATGCAGACACTTTGTGCATCAAACGCAGCCACTTTGCCCATTAAATGCAGCCACTGTGTCCATCAAACGCAGCCACTGTGCCCATCAAGTACAGCCACTGTGCCCATCAAGCACAGCCACTGTGCCAAATACAGCCACTGTGCCCATCAAGCACAGCCACTGTGCCCATCAAGCACAGCCACTTTGCCAAATGTAGCCACTGTGCCATCAAATACAACCACTGTGCCCATCAAACGCAGCCATTGTGCCATCAAATACAGCCACTGTGCTCATCAGACGCAGTCATTGTGCCATAAAATACAGCCACTGTGTTCATCAAATGCAGCCACTGTGCCCATCAAACACAGCCTCACAGCATGATGAGAGTTCAGCATCACCCCTTACTGTTTAAAAAAGACCACTGACACGACCAAAGCATGCTCTCATCATGCTGTGTGTAAAACATCATTTTTTTCAGACAGGCAGGCTGGCATCACTTACTTTTTAGTAGTCTTCTCCAGGCCCTAGTATCTTTGGCTGCAAATTCACCTGTCAGACACGAGGCAGATGGCATTCCTCCAGGCAGCTCCTCCCCCTTCATGGTCACCTGACCCCTTCATGTCCTTCCCCCGCCATGAATGCGGCCTGCTCAATCACTGACTGCTCCTCACCCCCGCAACCCCCAGCCCCGCCTTCAGTGTTCTGCCCGCCCGCTCCTGTCACAGCTAACAGCAGCGGCGCCGGGCTCCTCACCGCGCCGCTCACTCGCTGACTGCACCCCCCTGCGAGTGTCCTCTCAGGCAGCCCGGCGGCGCGCTCCTCACAGGCAGCGGAACCGGCAGAACGGGTGTATGCCGCCCCCTAAAGGTGCCGCCTGGTACCCATGGTACCACCCGGTCCCATCATAGGGCCGGCCCTGGGGCAGACTCCACCAAATCCAGGCCAGAGGCCAGGGGCCCAGCCCTCCAGCTTCGACCTCATGCCTCTCTGTCCAAATCAGAAGGCTTCCACCTCCACGCCAGTAGGCTTAGCGTCTGCCGACCGCCATCCCTTTCCCCCTCGCTGAGTACTGGGGATGGTCAGCTTAGCACCACCTACTGGCAACTGATAAGAACAGATACTAGACTTGATCTTAGCCAAAAGGCGGAGAAGCGATAGACCAGTGATGGCGAACCTTGGCACCCCAGACGTTTTGGAACTACATTTCCCATGATGCTCATGCACTCTGCAGTGTAGCTGAGCATCATGGGAAATGTAGTTTCAGAACATCTGGGGTGCCAAGGTTCGCCATCACTGCGATAGACTGTTCATTGAGACAGAAAGAGTTGCTCTGTGATTGGCTGCCACTGATTTAATACAGGAGAGGAACCTGCGGCAAACCAACCGCCCTTACAATAGCGAGCGCTACATGAGTGTATGAGTGGGGACAGGTGTTTTGTAGGTGGCCCCCATCACCGCCAAATTAATCAGCTCAAAAAGGGCTATAAAATCAGATCCTGGCCTCACAAGTTACACAAAACTCACAGTTTGCATTTACAGAGTGACTTTTATTCCTCCAAAATCATCAAATATTCATACAAGCGAAGCGCTCGTAAGCTGGCGATATTTCACGGTTACATGCGATTATACAACTTCCTGATTGTTTTCCTTGCCAGTTTTTTTTTTCTTTCATAATCACAGCTGTAATTAAATAAATATTTAATTGGAGAGCGCATTCATAAATAAACAGTCTATAGCGACGACGCGGGGGAAAAAAAAACTGCGTGCGCCTTCAAAGACGGGGGGGGGGGGGGGGGGGGGGGGGGATAGAAAACACCCAGAGGTGCAAATAAATTGACTTTGGTTTTATTGTTCAGAAGTGGCGGGTGATTAGGTGAACATGAAAAAAAAAGACTCAGGGAACAATATTAACATTGTAATTATAAATCACTTCCTTGTAAAGTTCCCAACCGCAATTTCCAGCTGAAGTGGAAAATGTGTGAGCAGAGTAACCACTTCGGCCCCGGAAGAAATGGCTGCTGAATGACCGGGCCATTTTTTGTAATTCGGCACTGCGTCATTTTTGCCACTTAAGCCCCGGACCATTATGCAGGTAACGGACCTGGCCCCTTTTTGCGATTCGGCACTGCGTCGTTTTAACTGACAATTGCGCAGTCGTGAGACGTGGCTCCCAAACTAAATTGGCGTCCTTTTTTTCCCCACAAATAGAGCTTTCTTTTGGTGGTATTTGATCACCTCTGCGGTTTTTATTTTTTGCGCTATAAACAAAAATAGAGCGACAATTTTGAAAAAAGAGCAACATTTTTTACTTTTTAGTATAATAAATATCCCCAAAAATATATAAAAAAATATGGGGCAGATTCACAGAGAAATGGATTATCGTAGCGTATCAGAAATACACTACGCCGCCGTTTTTTACCTTGCTCTACGTGGAATTCAGGTAGATTTTCTACGGTAAACGACGGCGGCGTAGTGTATTTCTCCCGTCGCAATCCATCTGCGCGAGTAGGGAGCGTGAAACATTTAAATTAGGCGCGTTCCCGCGGCGATCGATCTGCGCATGCTCCGTTCGCAAATTTCCCGCCGTGCATTGCGCGAAATCACGTCGTGACGTCATTCGTTGTTTATGTAGCGTACTTTACGGGCGATCCACGTCCCGACGAGTTACGTAAACAAAATAAAATTTTAAATAAATTCGAAGCGGGAACGACGGCCATACTTAACATGGGCTACGTAAAGTTAGAGCAGCAAAAAGCTGCTCTAACATTACGTATAAAAAAATAGACGAAAACGATTGCGACGCCCGCTCGTATGTTCGTGAATCCCCGTAAAAACACATTTGCATATCCCGACGCACCAAAACGACGCGAACTCCTCCCAGCGGCCGCAAATAGATGGCAGCGTAGATCCGAAGGCTTACGAAGACGTAAGCCTCTCGGATCGAAGCCCGAAGCCGGCGTATCATGGTTTGAGGATTCAAACTAGTGATACGCCGCGCGAAATTTGAAATTACTCCTGTCTAACCCCAGTTAGACAGGCGTAATTGTTTTGTGAATCTGCCCCATTGTTTATATAAAAAAAAAAATCGCAATAAAAATTGGTTTCTACAAAATAGGGGATAGTTTTATTAATATTTTTTTTTTTTACTAGTAATGGCGGCGATCAGCAATTTTTATCATGACTGCGACATTATAGCGGACACATCGGACACTTTTGGTTCTATTTTGGGACCATTGTCATTTTTACAGCGATCAGTGCTATAAAAATGCACTGATTACTGTATAAATGACACTGGCAGAGAAGGGGTTAAGCTGTACGGGGCGCTGAAGGGGGTAAGTGTGACCTAGGGAGTGCTTCTAACTGTTAGGGGGCGTGGCTTGCCGTGACACCTAACTGATCTCTGTTCCGGATGACAGGGAATAGACGATCAGTGACACGTCACTAAGAAAAACGGGGAGATCTTGGGCCAGATTCAGAGAGCCGTAACTCCTGTCTAACTGGTGTTAGACTGGAGTAATTTCGAATTACGCGCGTTTTTTAGCTAGTCTGAAACCTCAAACCATGAATAGACGGCTGCGGGCTTCAATTCGACTGGATTACGTGTTCGTACGCCTTCGGATCTACGCTGCAATAAAATTGCGGCCACTGGGTGGAGTTCCCGTCGTTTTCCGCGTCGGGGTATGCTAATGAGCTTTTGACGACTATCCACGAAATTACGTACGTCTATCGCAATCTCTTACGGCACCTTTAGTCATCTTGTTGCTGCGTAACACTATACCAGCTTTTTGCTGCTCTAATATTAGACAGCCCATGTTAAGTATGGCCGTCGTTCCCATGTCGAATTTCTACATTTACCGACGTCTTTTTTTATTTTTGACGTACAACGTCCGGGAATAGGAATGTTCGTAAACGACGCTACTCAAACAATGAATGACGTATCGACGTTATTTCGCGCAATGCACGGCGGGAAATTTCTGAACGGAGCATGCGCAGTTCGATCGCCGCGGGGATGCGCCTAATTTAAATGCTTCACGCCCCCTAATCGCGTATTTCGATTATGCGGTGAGAAATAGACTACGCCGCCGTATCGTACGGGCAAAAATCTACCAGGATTCGAAGTAGAGCCTGGTAAAATACGGCAGCGTAGTGTATCTCGAATACGCTGCGCAAATTTACGTGTGCCTGAATCTGGCCCCTTGTGTTTGCACTGACATATTCTCATTTTTCAGAGCTTGCAGCTTCCCTGTCCCTTCTGAACAAAAGCATCCCCACCACATGATGCTGCCACCACCATGCTTCACGGTGGGGATGGTGTGTTCAGTGTTCAGATGTGCAGTGTTAGTTTTCCCCACACATAGGGCCAGATTCTCATATATTTGCGGCGGCGTAGCGTTAGCCATTTACACTACGCCGCCGCATCGTACTGGAGCAAGTGCTTTATTCCCAAAGCACTTGCTCCGTAGTTTGCGGCGGCGTAGTGTAAATGGCCTGGCGTATCCCCGCATAAATCGAAGGGGGCAGCTTGTATTTAAATTAAGCGCGCCCCCGTGCCGATTGAACTGCGCATGAGCCGGCCGCGACGAAATCCCAGTGCGCATGCTCCAAAGGACTTCACATTTTCTCAATGTAAACAACGTAATCGTAGCGTACGCC
Organism: Rana kukunoris; assembly: GCA_029574335.1. Taxonomy (NCBI): domain Eukaryota; kingdom Metazoa; phylum Chordata; class Amphibia; order Anura; family Ranidae; genus Rana; species Rana kukunoris. The sequence continues at coordinate 83,629 of JAJQKJ010001635.1, read as the reverse complement.
AGACCCATTGAGAATCGACGTACGCAAACGACGTAAACGACGCACAACACGACACGGTCCCGAGGCCATACTTAACATGGCATCTGACGGCATCCGACAGCATCCGACGGGACTTCGTAAGGTTACTCCACATCTTAGCAGGGGTAACCTTACGCGGACGAAAACGACGTTAACCACGACGGGGCGGCGTAAAAGCGTTCGGGAATCGGCGTACTAGCCTCATTTGCATAGGCAAATGAGAAAACAACGTAAAGGCCACCTAGCGGCCGGAGTTGTCATTACATCTACGATCCGCCAGTGTAATTGTTTTACACATGTCGGATCTTCACCTGTATCTATGCCTAAGTGATTCTAGGAATCACGCGCATAGATACACGGCCAAAAAAACTGCGATACGACGGGGTATCTGAGATACCCCGTCATAGCGCCTCTGAGAATCTGGCCCTCAGAGTTTTGCTTTTAGGACAAAAAGTTGAATTTTGATGTCAAGAGAGGCCCGGAGCAAAAAGAACAAGCCATAAGCGTAGGGCAGGGCATGACGGGGTTAACAGAAACCTTTACAAGCCAGGGGGGAGTGGTCATGAGAGGTGCACTGTGCAGAGGAGGAGAAGCTATAAATTCTCCCCCCTTCTTTCCCGGGTAACACAGTCTGGGGAGAAAAGTTCTAAGGTAGTATTGCTGCTGGCCTCTCCTGAGCCAGGCCAGCAACCAGGCCGGGTTATCCGGTGGGGGGGGCACCCTCGGGGGGGGCTACAGTCTAACTGGAGCCTCTCCTGAGCCAGGCCGGGTCACCCGCGGGGGGGGCGGGGCACCCGCGAGGGGCCGGGACACCCGCGGGGGGGCGGGGCACCCGCGGCCTCCATAGCTGTGCTCCCTGGGGACATCCACCAGGCAGCTCAGGAGGGAAGGGAGCCCAGCCCGGGCCCCCCAGCAAAAATGGACAGCGGCGGGCCCTGTAGGCCCCGCGAGGCACGGGGGGGGGGGCGACCAGGGGGCTCCAAAGCGGCAGCTAGGCCTGCCCTACGTGTGGAACAGGCTGCTGCGGGCTCTCACCCCAGTTGTGCACCGGTGGTTTATGTGCCTCAGCGAGGGAGATCGATCGCAGCGGTGACTAGCCCCTTGCCTTCTACGGCTAGCCACCTCCTGTCCAGCCCTGAGGAGGGGGGGCGTGGGGGAGCGGGAGACAGCAGCAGAGGTACAGCACCCAGAAAAGCGACGGGGAAATCCGTGCACGGGTCCAGAGTGCGCAGAGTGAGTGATGCCAGCTCTGGGCCCTCGGCTGCCAGGCCCGAGTCGCCTGGTGGGCCATCATCTGAGGAGCCTGAGATCGTTCGGAGTGGGAGCTGTCGGGTTCCGAGGAGGAGGAGTTTGTGCCCGGGACGCAGTTTACAGCGCTGGAGACGAGTGTTTCGGCTGTTGGGATTGCTTCCAGGCAGCCTGGTAAGTAGTTTTCATCAATTTCTACTGTGTTGCAAAATGCTGGTGTGTTGGTAGGGGGACGGGGGGAGGGTCACCGTAGTCGTTTGGTAGTGCCCGCAGTGGCGGGGGTAGTGAGGTAAGGCCTAGTGCCTGGGGGAAAAAGGTTGGAGGGGATGCAGGTTTGCATCGGTTGTTTGGTAGGGTTGGTAGCTTTGGTGAGCCAGGCTGGGGGGACAATCCCGATGTTAGCCCTGCGGCAGCTTGGGTGCTGGCAGGGGGGTATGGCTGGGGGTAGTGACGGTGGGCAATCCAGGGTTAAGGTGTAGGCGGTGGGAGACTCCGCAAAGAAGAGGGATCTGGTCCGGTTGTCGGGCGCAAAAGGGGGAAGGGTAGACTTGTTATGAGGCACCCTTGGGTTCACATTTTAAGCAGGAGGTGAGAGAGAGGGGCTGGAAGAGCGAATATGTAGAGATATTTGCGCATTTGCCTCTGGGGAAGTTTAACCTGGTCAGGGTTAAGCCTGAGTCCTAAAAGGAAGATGAAGCAAAGGGAGGTATAGGTTTATACCCAGGACTTTTGCGAAGTGGTCGCAGTCATACTAGATCGGGGTGTGCGTGATCGGTGAGAAAAAACTCTGAACACTGTTCGGCGCTTTTCAGTTAACAGGAGGCGATTAGCAAGGCCTATCGGTGTTACGGAGGCACGGGATGGCTCCGTTTGCGACGAACAGTTCAGGCAACGCAGGGCGGTGGGACCGGACATGTAGGTGGAGAGACCGAGGGCTTTGGCCTTGGGATGCAGCTCATGTCGGTCCCACGGACGTCCACAACGTTTTCGGGGGGGGGGGGGGCTATGTGTAACCTATTCCCCGGGACAGTCGGCCGGAAATGAAAAAGGGGGTCTGCTGGCAGTGTAATGAGGGTAACTGCAAGTTTGGGGGGTCCTGCCGGTTCAAACACGAGGGCTCCGGCTGCGGTGTAACCATCCCTCTTTCCTGGGTTTTGTGAGCAAGGCAAGGTACGTCCCGGAGATTTTACGAGTAAGAGGGAGGACTACGGTGATGGTGTAGAGGATGCGACCGTTTCTCGGTAGCACCCCAACAGGGCGGCTGCCCGGTCGTTGGAGGGGGGGTTTTCAGAGGGTTTTAGCATTCCTTGCAAGCTGGGGGTGGCCCCCCCATGCCTAACAATTGGCGCTCCGCACTACGTCACCCTGCGGTGGTTTCGGATACACTGCGGTAGGAAGTAGCTCTGGGCCGAATGGGGTGCCCATTCTCTCCGCCCCCCCCTTCATATGAGTTGGTTGTTTTTCCCCTTTGGGGTGGGGCCAAACAAGGAGCCGAACAAGTTTAGGCTCATTCATCACCTGTCTTTACGGGGGGGGGGGGTCAACGAGGCTATTAGCGCGGGGTATTGTACGGTATGTTATGCCTCAGTTGATGGGGCGGTTGATTGGGTCAGGGGTATGGTCGAGGGGCGGTGATGGCCGAGCCTGACATCGAGGCTGCCTTTCGGCTTCTCCCAGTACTCCCGGATAGTTTCCGGCTATTGGTCTGTCACTGGGAGGGGGAGTTCAAGAGGGACAAGTGGGTACCGGTGGGTTGCTCGGTTCATGTTCCTTGTGGGTACAGTTTAGTTTGTTTCTAGAAGGGGTGGGTCGGTATGTGACTGGAGTGAACTCCTTGGTCCACTATCGGGTCGACTTCCTCAGCGTTTGCCCGGCTGGGTCGCGTATCTGCGCAGTGTTTTGGCCACTCTGGAACGCATTGCGGAGCGATTTGGGGCACCGCTGGCATCCGAGAAAAGGTAGGGGCCGAAGTCGGTCATACAATTTTTTGGCATAGTATTTGGCTTGGAGGCAATGGAGTGCAGATTACCATGGGACACACTGGAAAGCCTCACGGCAAAAAATTGGCGAGATATTGGGTTCACAGAAAGTACAAATCTGAGCGCGGCAGTCGCTCCTGGGAAAACTTATTTTCGTGTGTCTTATTCTTCCTATGGGGCCAGTCGTTTGCACGCGGCGCTCGGCAAGCACGGCGGGGGGTTAAGTCACCCAAACACTTTGTGGGTTGGTGAAGGAACACAAGGAAGACCTGTCGGTTTGTCACTCCGTTTTGGAGCCCTCTAACAGTACGGCTCTGTGGATGTTCGGTCCGGTCAGCAATGTTGACATGGAACTGTTCACAGATGCGGCCGGGGGTTCGGCCTTTGGTGCATTCTTGCAGGGACAGTGTAGGGTGGGTCCTTTGCCCCAGTCCTGGTGCCAGCAGGGTTCACTAAGAACTTGGTTCGGCTGGAACTGTTTTCCGGTAGTGCTGGCGGTGGAATTATGGGGGCCCTGCCATCCGGTCTGTTTACATGGTGATAATCTGGGGGTGGTACAGGTGTTCAACAGGGTGATGGCTCCTCTCCCCCGGTCATTCGTCTCTGGCGGCACCTGGAGCTGCGCTGTTTCCAGGGGTATACCGGGAGTGGACAAGGTTGTGGCGGACGCCTTGTCCCGGTTTGCAGTGGGGACAGGTTCTGGGTTTGGTGCGTTAGGCAGAGTAGCAAGTGGTCCCCTGTCCAGCGTGTGAGTGGAGGATTCAGTTTGAATCATCTCACAGAAGGTCGGTAAGGTGAGGAAACATGGGCGGCCTAAGAGAAGGTCTGGTTGGTGTGGCAGATGCTGGTTCGGGGGGCGGAGATGCAGCTGGCGGGTCCAGAGGTATGGGTCCTGATTCGATATTGTTTGTCCAGAAACATAGAGTCTGGGATGTCACAGTTGGTACTCGATAAGAAAAGTTGTTCAGTCTGGTATTCTCGTTTGAGTGGCTAAGGTGCCTGGAATTTTACTATGGTTTTTGGGTGCGACAAGCGCTCAAGGGATATAGCCAGCAGGAATGACTAGGCGCCCAGTATCGTTACATCTTAAGAGGTGTTATGGGGAATGTGGGGACATTGTGTTTATCCCGGTATGGGGTTGTGTCGTTTCTGCACAGTGTTTTTGGTCTGGCAAATATCTTTGGAGCATTCGGGGTGGGCGAGTTAGTTAGCCCCTCCAAGAAACAGTTCAAGGTGGCTGCTGAAGTGTGGGGGGGCTCATGAAGGGGCCGCACTGCTTCTAAGCAGATCCAAAACGGATCAGAGGGGGTGAGGTAAGTCAGTGCAGGTGGTCACTGTTGTTGGTTCCTTTGCCCAGTCGGGCTGGTGGGGAATTCCGGCAGGTACGCCCGAAGGTGGGCGGTTCATTTGGTTACATAAGTAGGGGGCTCCAGGGTCACGGTATCAGTTTGTGGCAGGGTTTGGGCCTAGTGGAGAAAGAATTTCCCTGGCGTTCCCTTAGGATTGGGGCAGCGACAGAGGCTGCACGTGATCGTCTTTATGAGGAAACAGTCAAGGGGATAGGCAGGTGGGAGTCGAAGAGGTTTCGACTAGATCAGGCCACAATGGTTGGTGGGCCTGGCGTAGGGGTAATTTGGTGGTTGCATCAATGGTTGTATAGGTTGCTTACTGTCTTTCAGGTACAGTGCAAGGATTGGTCTGGATTATGGGCCACTCCTTCGGAGATTGGGGGGGCTTGGAGAATGTATGTGCGACCGGTGGGTCGACAGCTGGGGGTCCCGAGATTGCAGGCTCGTGTACATTGGTTGCGTTTCCCAGGAATGATGTGGAAGTAGAGTGGTATCGGAAGTGCACAGGTTTGCACGTTGGAGGTACTGGTTCTCCATGTAGGAGAAATGATCTAGGGGGTGAGGTCAATGCTGGGGTCGTGAGGTTCCCGGATACGATAGTGGTATGATAGGTCATGGTGGCTGGGACATCATAGAGGATGGCCAGACAGTGGAGTGGGTGAAAAAGAGCTTGGTGGAAGATGGACAGAGAGGTGGTGGGGGTTCTGCGGTCAGTGGTCGTCTCTGAGCCAGCCTGTCGGCTTGAGGCCTATGACCAGGGGTTAGATAACGCAGTGCCAACCAAATGTGGTTTGTAAGTAGAAACGGGGGGCCTGGCCATCAGGCATCTGGGAGTTGGAGGTGTCTACATGAAGATACCTTAGGAGTGATGGAGTTTACTGCACAGATGTTGGTATCCATATGGTGGGGCCCGTAGGATGGGGTACAGCAAGCATTGAGGGTGTGGAGGTGCGCCCAAAAGCAAGGGGTTACCTTTGGGTGCTGGTGGTGGGTGTTTGGACTTTGCAGGAGAAGAAATTACCCCAAATATGAATGCCATTACCCAGAGGTGGTATGGGTTCTGAAGGGGTGTGGTTTCCAGTCTACCAAGGTGTAGCTGGAATGTTGGTTAATGGGGGCACTGCGGTCAGTGGTCGTCTCTGAGCCAGCTTGTCGGCTTGAGGCCTATGACCAGAGGTGAGGTACCGCAGTGCCAATAAAATGTTATAATGTTAAAAGGTTTTACAAGTCAGTGTTAGTGGTGCCTGCAAAGTCCAGCACTAGTATGAGAAGAACTGTTTTTCTCAGGAATTATATGGTTTATATATGTTATTTATTATTGGATGTTATCTAAAATAAAGGAGGCTGCTACGGCCAGTTTTACTCCAAGTTACAGTGGTGGTCTCATTATTATTAAAGGTTTAAGGGGGAGTATAAACAGTGTGTCCTAGCAGTAAAGGTTATATCTGGGATACCATAGTCATGTGACCAGAGCGCCTTCTTCCACATGTTTGCTGTGTCCCCTCCCCCACATGTTTGCTGTGTCCCCTCCCCCACATGTTTGCTGTGTCCCCTCCCCCACATGGCGTCTCACAAATTGCAAACAGGACTTATTATGTCTTTTTTTCTCCAATGTCTTTCTTCTTATCACTCTTCCATAAAGGGCAGATTTGTGGAGAGCACCACTAATAGTTGTCCTGTAGACAGATTCTCCCCCCTGAGCTGTGGATCTCTGCAGCTCCTCCATAGTTACCATGGGACCTCTTGGCTGCTTCTCTGATGAATGCTCTCCTTGCCCGGCCCGGTCAGTTTAGGTGGACGGCCATGTCTTGGTAGGTTTGCAGTTGAGCCGTACTCTTTCCATTTTCCGATGATGGATTGAACAGAAGCTCTGTGAGATCTTCAAAGCCTGGGAGATTTTTTATAACCTAACCCTGCTTTATACTTCTCCACAACTTTATCCCTGACCTGTCTGGTGTGTTCCTCGGCCTTCATGATGCTGTTTGTTCACTAAGGTTCTCTAACAAACCTCTGAGGGCTTCACAGAACACCTGTATTTATACTGAGATTACATGACACACAGGTGGACTCTATTTGCTAATTAGGTGACTTCTGAAGGCAATTGGTTCCACTAGATTTTAGTTGGGGGGATCATAAAATCCCAATAAAATACATTTACGTTTTTGGTTGTAACATGACAAAATACATAGCTCCCAACTGTCCCTGATTTTGAGGGACTGTCCCTGATTTGGAGCAATGTCGCTCTGTCCCTCATTTGTCCCTCATTTTGGTCTGATCTATGTAATTGTATATAAAATGCACTTTTTACCTATCAAAAAGTGTTACTAAACCTTTTATCTGATCTCTAAATTGCTACATTTGTAAATTCCAAAAGCCAATATAAAGGAATAGTAGTGGTAAAAAAAGCACTCGTGGGTTCAAACAATCTTGTTTATTTGTACAATCCTCCTTTATATGGGTGTGGCAAGGGGTGTGTCCTATTCCTGCATACTTTTGCTGATAGGTGTCCCTCATTCCCATCTCAAAAAGTTGGGAGGTGTGCAAAATGTGGACAATTTTAAAGGGGTATGGATACTTTTTTAAGGCACTGTATTAATGACACAGAGCCACCTACATGTGGAAAGGCTAACTACACCTGTCTACAAGCGGACCGCTCTAAGTAATGCCCACCCAGGGGCGGACTGACCATTGAGGAACTAGGGCACTGCCCGAGGGCCCCATGCCACTAGGGGGCCCCTCAGGGTTGCCAGGCTCACTTTAGCCCCGAGCCTGTTTTTCAGACTCGGTGTTTACGAGACTAAAATTACTTAAAACCCCCAAAACATTATATATTTTTTTTCTAACACCCTAGAGAATAAAATGGCAGTCATTGCAATACTTTTTGTCACACCGTATTTGCGCAGCGGTCTTACAAGCGCACTTTTTTTGGAAAAAATTCACTTTTTTAAATTAAAAAATAAGACAATACATTTGGCCCAATTGTTTTACATATTGTGAAAGATAATGTTACGCCGAGTAAAATGATACCCAACATGTCACACTTAAAAATTGCGCCCGCTCGTGGCATGGCGTCAAACTTTTACCCTTAAAAATCGCGATAGGCGACGTTTTAAAAAATTCTACAGGTTGCATTTTTTTTTAGATACAGAGGAGGTCTAGGGCTAGAATTATTGCTCTCGCTCTAACGATCGCGGCGATACCTGACTTGTGTGGTTTGAACACCGTTTTCATATGCGGGTGCTACTCACGTATGCGTTCGCTTCTGCGCGCGAGCTCGTCGGGACGGGGCACTTTAACCACTTCCATACCAGGCACTTACGCACCTTCCCGCCCAAGCCAATTTTCAGCTTTCAGCACTGTCGCAATTTGAATGACAATTGCGCGGTCGTGCTACACTGCACCTAAACAAAATTGGCGTCCTTTTTTCCCCACAAATAGAGCTTTCTTTTGGTGGTATTTGATCACCTCTGCGATTTTTTTTTTTTTGCGCAACAACTAAAAATAGAGCAAAGATTTTGAAAAAAAAATAAAGTTTTTATTTTTTTCTGTTAATTTTTTTGTAAATGAGTATGTTTTCTCTTTCAATTACGGGCACTGATATGGTGGCACTGATGGGCACCAATGAGGTGGCACTGATGGGCACCGATGAGGTAGTTCTGATGGGCACCGATTAGGTAGCACTGATGGGCACGGATAGGCGGCGCTGGTATGGGGCACTGATGGGCACTCATGGGCGGCACTGATGGGCACTCATGGGCGGCACTGATGGGCACTCATGGGCGGCACTGATGGGCACTCATGGGCGGCACTGATGGGCACTCATGGGCGGCACTGGGCACTCATAGGCGGCACAGGTGGGCACTCATAGGCGGCACAGGTGGGCACTGATAGGTGGCACAGGTGGGCACTGATAGGTGGCACAGGTGGGCACTGATAGGTGGGCACTGGGCATGGATTGGCACTGTGGGGTGGCACTGACAGACACTGGGGTGGCACTGATGATCACTGAGGGGTGGCACTGATGGATCAATGTTGCCAATCAGTGCCCATGTGTGGGCACTGATTGGCATCATTTTTTTTACTGCCCCTTTTTTTTTTTCTTGCTGATTTTTTATTTTTTTTGTCCTTTTTTTTTGTCCTTTTTTTTATTCATTTTTTAGTTCCCTGGTGGTCTAGTGTGGGCACTCCCTGGTGGTCCGTGTGGCGATCCGAGGGGGGGGCTGCGCTGATAAACAATCAGCGCGAACCCCCCCTGTCAGGAGAGCCGCTGATCGGCTATCCTGTACTCGCGTCTGTCAGACGCGAGTGAGGAAGAGCCGTGATTGGACACGGCTGATCACGTGGTAACGAGGCTCCGCCGGAGACTCGTTACCGAGATCGGAGGTGCAGGGTGACACCCCGCATCACCGATCGCCGCGCTGCGCGCCCGCACATCCCTTGTAATAGAAAAAAGCATGACAGGTCCTCTTATATATGAGATCTGGGGGTCAAAAAGACGTCACATCTCATATTTAGGCTTAAATGCAAAAAAGAAATGAAAAATGTAAAATTTAATTTTTCAAATAACCTAAAAAAAAAATGTCTCTTTAAGATGCTGGGCGGGACTGACGTTTTGACGTCACTTCCGCCCAGCACTGCTACGGGGATGGAGGAGGGAAATTTTTCCCTCACTCGCATCCCCACTGAGTACAGGAGAGGACCCGATCGCCTCCGCTGCTAACGACGGCTCCGGTAAGCGGCGGAGGGCACGGGAACGCAGCGGGAGGGGGGGGCCTCGCCCGCCACCGATAACGGCGATCTCGCGGCGAATCCGCCGCAAAGACCGCCATTATCGTTATGCCAACCGCCCACTGAAGAGATGGCTATCTCGGTTGTGCCAGCAGCTGCTGCCGTTACCGAGATATCCATCTTTAAAGTCATGACGTATAACGGCGGTGGGCAGTCGGGAAGTGGTTAAAACCAGGGACAGTATGTAAAAATCTTTTTTTTTTACATCTGTCCCTGATATGTCCAAAACCTACATGCTTTTGATGTGAAAATCCCAAGATTTTAGCTGCCCCGCCTCTGTACTGCCTCCTGGCGTGGTGGCCATCTGTAAGCCCAGGGGCCCCATAATCTTCTATTGCCCGGGGGCCCCATGAGTTGTCAGTCAGCCCCTGTGCCCACCTGTGATGCTGGCCTCAGTCGCTGTAAGAATGGAATTTCAATGAATGAAGGGGGGGGGGGCAGGGACAGACAGGCTTGGGAGGAAAGATGACACTAGACTATGGTGGCAAGATTTTTTTAATGAAATCCGGGGACATATTTTTTTATTCTGCACTGATTGTCTTTGAAATTGCCCCAGCCCCTGTTCAAATCCAATCCGGGGACAGACTTGGTCCAGTGCGTCCATAGAGGGCGCAGGAGCGCCGCCCCCTCTCGCTCCTGCACCGCCACTGAAATGTATTGTCGCTGCCTCCCACTATTCAGATGGCCGGCCCCCTGGCGAGCGCCGGCCATCTGAATAACGGCAGCTGGTTGGCTGTGGAAGTGTCTGAGGGCTGTAATCATCTTCCAAATAGTTGTGCATTCCTTGGTCAACACTGACACGCATCTCAGCCAATTAGGTTCACCAGATCTGGTTACCGGTAACCTGATTGGCTGAAGCAACATCGAGAGCGCGACTACTTCGAGGGATCGTGGAGGAGGATTCGAGGATGGTTGACTAAGAAAAGATAAGTGTCGGGGGGGGGGCGATGTTCATGGCACAGTGGTTGCGTTGGGCATGGCACAGTGGCGACAATTGATGTCACAGTGGCTGCGTTTGGCATGGCACAGTGGCGACAATTGATGTCACAGTGGTTGCGTTGGGCATTGCACAGTGGCGACAATTGATGGCACAGTGGCTGCGTTTGGCATGGCACAGTGGCGACAATTGATGGCACAGTGGCTGCGTTTGGCATGGCACAGTGGCGACAATTGATGGCACAGTGCAGAGGCGTCGTTAGGCCCTGGCTAGGGAGGCTGGAGCCCCGAATGTGCCCCCGAAAAGCCCCGAGTCTCGGGCATACAATGTTTAATTATTAGCCCCGAGTCATTGCCGCAGAGCAGGGACCAGTCCCCGATCTCGCCCGCCATGTTTAATTTTCAGTCTGGCCTCTGGCGCCCTGTGATTGGGCGTATGGTGGTCATGTGCTGCATGGGGCTGGCATCTGTGCCCGGCGCATGCGCCGTTCCGATCCCGGCCGGGCTCGGGAAAGATCGTATCCGCTCGGCCGGGTGGCGCATGCACAGCTACGTAGTGGCCCGGAGTGGCGCCATTTTTCAAGAGATCGGCAGTGGCGCTCGTCGGGAGTCGGGACACTATGGCGGTCGCTGCTATTCAGTGCACCCGCCACCGGAGGACTCAGCCGTGCAAGTGAGGAGGGGGAAAATACAACTGGGGGGACATCACTCGGAACCTGTGGCACTGGCGTTGGCATGCAGGGAAGGGACAGACACAGACTGATGTGCATGCTCTGTCCACATCATCAGAATGCTGTGTCCTCCTCCTGTGCCCCTTTCACCTCTCCACAGGTCAGATCTGCCCTGACCTGTGGAAAGGTGAAAGGGGCACAGGAGGAGGACACAGCATTCTGATGATGTGGAGAAGAAATATGATGGTGGACAGAGTAGAGGAGGAGGCTACTGTGATGGGATAAGGAGGACACTATTATATTTGCAGCCTCTGTCCCCCTCCTGTGCCATGTCCGCAGCCTCTGTCCCCCTCCTGTGCCATGTTCGCAGCCTCTGTCCCCCTCCTGTGCCATGTCCGCAGCCTCTGTCCCCCTCCTGTGCCATGTCCGCAGCCTCTGTCCCCCTCCTGGGCCATGTCCGCAGCCTCTGTCCCCCTCCTGTGCCATGTCCGCAGCCTCTGTCCCCCTCCTGTGCCATGTCCGCAGCCTCTGTCCCCCTCCTGGGCCATGTCCGCAGCCTCTGTCCCCCTCCTGTGCCATGTCCGCAGCCTCTGTCCCCCTCCTGTGCCATGTCCGCAGCCTCTGTCCCCCTCCTGTGCCATGTCCGCAGCCTCTGTCCCCCTCCTGTGCCATGTCCGCAGCCTTTGTCCCCCTCCTGTGCCATGTCCGCAGCCTCTGTCCCCCTCCTGTGCCATGTCCGCAGCCTATGTCCCCCCTCCTGTGCCATGTCAGCAGCCTCTGACCATCTCCTGTCTTTTATCATGTCTGCAGTCTCTGAGGGGATCCTAAAAAGAAGTCAAGAGTGGGAGCGCCGGGATGGGGGTTGCGGGAAGAATCAGACGCGTGGAACAGCCAAGGAGATCGGAACAGCCAAGCTGGAGCCGCCTGACTGAGCCCCACACGGTGCACCTGAGAAGAGGTCAGTGACAGTGCCACCAGGCCAGTCTGAGGGGGGGGGGGGGGTCACTGATCTATGGAGGGGAGTGAATACAATAATGTAAGGGGGCAAATGTGTTTTTTTTTACTTTTTTTTTATCTTCTTAAATTAGCGCAGCGTTTGTCTTAGGGCTTCTTTTTTTTCTCACATGTGTTACAGGGTAAAGTGGTTCAGGTAGTGTGCAGTGTAGTAGTGTGTGGGGTGGTGTGTGGGTTAGTGGTCAGTGTAGTGGTGTGTGGGTTAGTGGTCAGTGTAGTGGTGTGTGGGTTAGTGGTCAGTGTAGTGGTGTGTGGGTTAGTGGTCAGTGTAGTGGTGTGTGGGTTAGTGGTCAGTGTAGTGGTGTGTGGGTTAGTGGTCAGTGTAGTGGTGTGTGGGTTAGTGGCCAGTGTAGTGGTGTGTGGGTTAGTGGTCAGTGTAGTGGTGTGTGGGTTAGTGGTCAGTGTAGTGGTGTGTGGGTTAGTGGTCAGTGTAGTGGTGTGTGGGTTAGTGGTCAGTGTAGTGGTGTGTGGGTTAGTGGTCAGTGTAGTGGTGTGTGGGTTAGTGGTCAGTGTAGTGGTGTGTGGGTTAGTGGTCAGTGTACAGTGTGTGAGTTAGTGGTCAGTGTGCAGTGTGTGGGTTAGTGGTCAGTGTAGTGGTGTGTGGGTTAGTGGCCAGTGTAGTGGTGTGTGGGTTAGTGGCCAGTGTAGTGGTGTGTGGGTTAGTGGTCAGTGTAGTGGTGTGTGGGTTAGTGGTCAGTGTAGTGGTGTGTGGGTTAGTGGCCAGTGTAGTGGTGTGTGGGTTAGTGGTCAGTGTAGTGGTGTGTGGGTTAGTGGTCAGTGTAGTGGTGTGTGGGTTAGTGGTCAGTGTACAGTGTGTGGGTTAGTGGTCAGTGTACAGTGTGTGGGTTAGTGGTCAGTGTGCAGTGTGTGGGTTAGTGGTCAGTGTAGTGGTGTGTGGGTTAGTGGTCAGTGTAGTGGTGTGTGGGTTAGTGGTCAGTGTAGTGGTGTGTGGGTTAGTGGTCAGTGTAGTGGTGTGTGGGTTAGTGGTCAGTGTACAGTGTGTGAGTTAGTGGTCAGTGTGCAGTGTGTGGGTTAGTGGTCAGTGTGCAGTGTGTGGGTTAGTGGTCAGTGTAGTGGTGTGTGGGTTAGTGGCCAGTGTAGTGGTGTGTGGGTTAGTGGCCAGTGTAGTGGTGTGTGGGTTAGTGGTCAGTGTAGTGGTGTGTGGGTTAGTGGTCAGTGTAGTGGTGTGTGGGTTAGTGGCCAGTGTAGTGGTGTGTGGGTTAGTGGTCAGTGTAGTGGTGTGTGGGTTAGTGGTCAGTGTACAGTGTGTGGGTTAGTGGTCAGTGTACAGTGTGTGGGTTAGTGGTCAGTGTGCAGTGTGTGGGTTAGTGGTCAGTGTAGTGGTGTGTGGGTTAGTGGTCAGTGTAGTGGTGTGTGGGTTAGTGGTCAGTGTAGTGGTGTGTGGGTTAGTGGTCAGCATGTGGGTTAGGAGGGAAAGGGAGCTTTGGCCATGGGATGGTTGGAAGGCCAACCATGGATCTAGGATTTGTAGCAGTTAAGTTGTGGGTTGCTGAAATGGCAGCTTCCATCAAAGGCTTCCCTTCTCGTGCAAGATTAAGGGTACTTAGACAATGCAATGTTTACTGTATGTGACTAGCCTTGGTCTACACCTAGCAAAACAGAGAACATCAGGATATCACAAGTACTGTGCCACCCTAGGGAAGAACAAATTGTTTCTAAGACCAACTGACAACATAGAATGAGAATAACTAAGAGTGGCTGGCACCATAGACCTTAGGGTTGACCGGGACCATGGAACCTTAGACTGGCCTGTACCATAGAACTCAAGACATGTCAGTTTGTGTGTATGTACTGACATATATATACACACACACACTGACAGACATACACACACTGACATGTAGGTCAGTGTATGTGTGTCAGGTAGGTCACACAACCCCACTGCCCAGCCAAAAAAACCCGCACCACTCCACCGCGAACGCCACCCCCCCCCCCCCGGGCCGGCTTCGGGCTGAAGCCCCTGGTCTTTTTGACACCTAGCAACGCCCCTGGCACAGTGGCTGCGTTTGGCATGGCACAGTGGCGACAATTGATGGCATGGCACAGTGGCGACAATTAATGGCACAGTGGCTGCATTTGATGGGCACACTGGCTGCATATGATGGGCACAGTGGCTGCTTTTGATGGGCACAGTGGCTGCTTTTGATGGGCACAGTGGTGGCAATTAATGGGCACAGTGGTGGCAATTAATGGGCACAGTGAGGCTGCAATTGATGATTTTTTTTTTCGTTTGTTTGCGCCCCCCAAAAATGTTGATCAGCAGTCGCCACTGTCCAGGTGACAGTGTCCTCAATCTAGGGTGACCACGTGTCCCGGATTGCCTGGGACAGTCCCGCATTTTGCAGGTCTGTCCCGGGCAATTCATTCCAGGACAATATAGTGTCCCGGAATGAAACTGACACAGCCAACCCCCCTGGGCCAATCTGATGCCCCCAAACAAGGCCGCCACATCACCGCTTTACTCACTGACAGTACTTGTCCTGGCCGGGAATGCCTGGAGGAGCAAAGTCCCCGCCCCCTGCTTGTGATTGGAGAAATCATAAATCACGCCTCTTGTGTCCAATCACTGTGCTGTTATTCGTTACACCACAAGCTGATTTTTGAGAAAGGAGGGTGTCCCTGAATGGTAGTTTGGAAATGTGGTCACCTTACCTCAATCCGGGGACTGTCCCTAGAAACCGGGGACGTCTGGTCACCCTACACTAGACACGAAATGGGGCTGGGGGGCGGGGCTTTATGTGACTTCTTGCCACTTCTGATGCACATTGTGAGAAGCTCGCAGTGTGCGGTGAAGTAGTAAGTGATTTTATTCGAGGAGAGGATCCGGTACAACTGTGCAAGACTGAACGGAAGGCCGGGGGTCTGTTTTAAGGCCTCCTCTGTGGTCTCATTTCAGCGTGTTTACCCCGACAATCTGTTGTAAAGCGAAAAGATTATTTGAGTATTAGCCTCTCTGTGCGCATAATTTTCATGTTTAGTTAGCTAAGGGGGATATTGTTCGCTTGCTTTAGTTAATCTTATAATTTATTTTCTCAGTGTGTTGTCATGCAGCTTATTTGTCTGTTGTCTCCGTGTAATAAGCTCACTCTTCTCCCCTCTCTGTACGCTTTGCAGATAAGCTCTCTAAACCATCCTTCACTTTTTTTTTCTCTTTTTTTTTTTGGTTCGCTAATTTTTTTTAAAAGGATTTAAAGCAAAAACTCTTTCCTCCCTTCAGATGAAGAAAGTCATTCATGTTGTGAATTTATATCATCTCTCGCTGTTACTTTGTAGCAACCTTGGACGCGTGGAAATATCAGGAAGGAGAGCCGCGCCGTAAAAAATATATATATATATATATTTTTTTTTTCTCTTTGATACTATCTGAGAAATAAAAAAAAAAGGTTAAACCCCACTTAAGTGTAAAAAATAATAATAAAAAAAGTGGATGTCATTTTAACCACTTAAGACCCAGACCAAAATGCTGCCAAAGGACCAGGCCCCTTTTTGCGATTCGGCACTGTGTCGCTTTAACTGACAATTGCGCGGTCGTGCGACGTGGCTCCCAAACAAAATTAACGTCCTTTTTTCCCCACAAATAGAGATTTCTTTTGGTGGTATTTGATCACCTCTGCGGTTTTTATTTTTTGCGCTATAAACAAAAATAGAGCGACAATTTTGAAAAAAATGCTATATTTTTTACTTTTTGTTATAATAAATATCCCCCCAAAATATATATAACTTTATTTTTTTCCTCAGTTTAGGCCGATACGTATTCTTCTACCTATTTTTGGTAAAAAAAATCGCAAAAAGCGTTTATCGGTTGGTTTTTGCAAAATTTATAGCGTTTACAAAATAAGAGATAGTTTTATTGCATTTTCATTATTTTTTTTTTTCTTACTACTAATAGCGGCGATCAGCGATTTTTTTTGTGACTGCGACATTATGGCGGACACTTCGGACAATTTTGACACATTTTTGGGACAATTGTAATTTTCACAGCAAAAAATGCATTTAAATTGCATTGTTTACAGTTGCAGTTTGGGAGTTAACCACAAGGGGGCGCTGTAGGGGATGTGTGACCTATGTGTGTGTTTACAACTGTAGGGGGGTGTGGCTGTAGGTGTGACGTCATCGATCACGTCCCCCTATAACAGGGATGACGTGATCGATCCTGTGGCCACAGTGAAGCACAGGGAAGGTGTGTTTACACACGGCTCTCCCCGTTCTTCAGCTCCGGGGACCGATCGCCGCACTCCAGCGGTGATCGGGTCCGCGAGTCCCGCGGTCCCGGAGCTTCGGACCGGGTCGCGGGCGCGTGTGCGCCCACGACCCACGGCTGGGTACAAAAATCAACGTATATATACGTTGATGTGCCCAGCCGTGCCATTCTGCCGACGTAAATGTGCGGAAGGCAGTCCTTAAGTGGTTAATTAGAACCTGCAGGGAGCACCAGATAGAATCAAGATTTTCCGTGAGATTGGAGGCGGGGAGCTTAATGTTAAACTCGGGTTGTTTGGATTTTTTTTTTTTCTTTGAACTGATGACTTGTCCTTGGCTGCCTTCAAACGCTTTTTATGAATCGCATGCTTAACCTACTGCTGGTGTGCTAGAAAGCATTAAAGTGCGACCAAAGACAGAACTTCTTTTTTTTTTCAGTTTTGTATGGAATGGGGAGGAGTTAGAACCAGAGATTTTTTTTCTCAGAAAATAGGTGCAGGAACTCAACCACGACCCCGTTCAGTAGGAGGGTCTTAAAGGGGCATTAAATACCAGGATTGCATTACATACAGTGTGCAGAGTTCAGGGGGGTTGCACACATAGTGCAGAGTTCAGGGGGTTACACACAGAGTGCAGAGTTCAGGGGGGTTACACACAGAGTGCAAAGTTCAGGGGGGTTACACACAGAGTGCAGTGTTCAGGGGGGTTACACACAGAGTGCAGAGTTCAGGGGGGTTACAGACAGAGTGCAGAGTTCAGGGGGGTTACACACAGAGTGCAGAGTTCAGGGGGGTTACACACAGAGTGCAGAGTTCAGGGGGGTTGCACACAGAGTGCAGAGTTCAGGGGGGTTGCACACAGAGTGCAGAGTGTAGGGGGGTTGCACACAGAGTGCAGAGTTCAGGGGGTTACACACAGAGTGCAGAGTTCAGGGGGGTTACACACAGAGTGCAGAGCCGTCACTTGTAAACACAGAAACCAGACTTGGTTGCGGTGAGCAGGCACCAAAGGGTCTGAGACAGAGGTGGTGGAACTGAGTTCCCCCAAGTTCCCCCTGAAAAAAAAAGCCTGGTTAGAACCCTTGCATGCTTTTATGATGTCCCTGTGCCCCCCCCCCCACCCAATGGGGACTAAGGTGACCACATTTCCAAACTGCCATTCAGGGACAACTCCCCCGTGCAAATTCATTTGCTCACCTTCTAAGTTGGACTTGTCTTTTGTGGTGGTGAGCGGCTGAGAGCGCCGGTCTATGTTCGTTTTTTGTTCCCTGGTCCAGGACTCCAGGCAGTTGGGTGGCTCAGGCCGCGGAAGGGAGGAGGACGGAGAAGTTGGGCAATGCGAGCGCTGCAGGAGTCGGGGCGGGCACTGGGCAGCTGAGCAGTAAATCTGGATCGAAGGCTGGCAGCACTGCAGAATGCCGCTGGCTGAAAAAGTCGGGACTCAGGAGGAGAGTGTTACTGAGTCGCTCTCTCTAGGCTGGCTGCTCTCTCTGCTGCTGCCGCGGCCGGAGAAGGAGAAGAGGTGGGTGGACTCAGAGGCTAGCGCAGGGTAGCACTGGGTAAAGGCCTTGTTCTGAGAGACTCTCTGAGAGTGTGACGTCACTCATTGCTGGATGCCAGGCGGGGCGGCCCTAGCAACCATTTGGCAATAGTTTATAAAGGTGGCTGTGTGTCCTCATTTCATTCCGGGACACTGTATTGTCCCGGAATGAAGGTGCCCGGGACACGGGACACAAATATGAATTTGCGGGACAATCCCGGGTACGTGGGCACCCCGGCTGGGCACCTCCACCAGACCGGTGTCTCCTGTCCTCCAAACACACCCGCAGCCATCAGCCTCGCCACAACCAGCCCTTAAAGGGGTTGTAAAGGATCAAATAAAAAATAAATAAATAACAAACATATTTTACTTACTTTCACTGTGCAGCTCGTTTTGCACACGGTAGCCCCTATCCTGGTCTTCTGGGTCCCTCGGCAGCTGTCTCAGCTCCTCCACGCATCAGCTAACCCCCTTCATGGGAAGCTCTCTCTCAAGGGGATTAGCTTGTGGGCTAGTGTGACCACGTGTCCCGGATTGCCCAGGACAGTCCCGCATTTTGCCAGTCTGTCCCGGGCACCTTCATTCCAGGACAATACAGTGTCCTGGAATGAAACTGACACAGCCATACCCCCCGGCCAATCTGATGCCACATCATTGCTTTACTCACTGACAGTACTTGTCCTGGCCGGGAATGCCTGGGGGAGCACAATACCGCCCCCTTGCTTGTGATTGGAGAAATTATAAATCCCGCCTCTTGTGTCCAATCACTGTGCTGTGATTCGTTACACCACAAGCTGATTTTTGGGAAGGGAGGGAGTCCCTGAATGGTAGTTTGGAAATGTGGTCACCCTATTGCGGGCGCTCTCCCGTGATACAGACGGTGGCTATAGCCACCGACTGTATTACTCAGCCCCACCCCCTGACGTGCCGCGTCATTGGTTTGATGGACAGCAGCGGGAGCCAATGGCTGCACTGCTATCAATCATCCAATGGATGAGCCGAGAATAGACAAAAAGCCCGGTCGAGAAGCCTGCTCGTTCACGACGCGGGACTTTCGAGGGCTGGCAAACATGCATTAAGGTGAAAAAACGTGAACCTTTACAAAACCCTTTAAACCCCCTAATCATGAGACAAGCATGAAGAGCATAAAACTCCTTATTAAGTACCAAACATACACCTTTAAACTCAGTTAGTGACACCCCCCTCCCTTATCCTTGTCATAGTGGGGGTAGGGACAAGGAAGAACCAATGAAAAACTTGGCACTTGTATATTCAAACAACTACAGTTGAAACACATAAAGGGATTATGATAATCAGGCAGCCACTCCTTACACATCCCCTGCTAGGAGGTGTCTCCAGACCTTTGTCTACGTGCCATGACCCAACACAATTAAACACAGCAACACGAGGGGGGGGGAGAAGGGATGTAGCATTACATTATATTACATTATCTCAATGTCATTGTGTCCCCAAGTCTCTCAGTCGCTTCTGGGCCAAAGTCTTTGGGTAGGAGGCCAGCCCACAGCCCCTTCCAAAACACACAGTGACAGAGGGTTCTGTCACAGGGACAATCATAATTTCATTGTTTTTTTTGTTTTTTTTTGTTTTTTTTTTGGGGGGGGGGCTATTTTGAAAGAGTCAGCAAAAATAGGAGGTGAGGGGTAACCTTCCAATGGGGACACCTACTATAGTGACATAGTGACACCCTCATTCTGAAAAGATCTCCAGGACATGAAGTCAAGGGAAATTTACCCAGATGGCTAGAAAAAGAAACCAGACAAAGGTTTTAATCATTCCCTATTCTATATTATCTAATATTTAAAAAAATAATAATTGTCTGAAGATATACTTTACTATAAAAGTGGTGCGTGTTACCTTAAATAGTGGTTGTTATCTGTAAGCACCCCCTTAAATGTTGGTGGTAGTCAGGGGTAAGGGCCTCCATTGGTGGTCAATTGCCTGGAACCCTATTGGTGGTCAGCGGTCTGTGAGTCCATTGTTGGTCAGTGATCTGTGAGTCCATTGGTGGCCACTGGCCAGTTGTCTGTGAGTCCATTGGTGGTAAGTGTTCTGTGACTCCATTGGTGGTCAGTGATCTGTAACCCCTATTGGTGGTCAGTGGTCTGAGTCCCCATGTGCAGTTCTGTGCCCCTACTGGGGAACAATGATCAACATTTTCAATGGTGTTCATTGGTCTGTGCCTTCTTTGGTGGTCAGTGGTCTGTAACCCTATTGGTGATCAGTATTCTGCCTCCCCGTTGGTGGTCAGTGGATCAGTGGTCTGTGTATCCATTGTATCCATTGGTAGTCATTGGTTAGTGACCCTATTGATGGTCAGTAGTCTGTGGGCCCCATTGTTGGTCAGTGGCCTATGCCCCAATTGGTGACTAATTGGTGTTCAGTGCTCCCAATAGTGTTCAGTGGTCTGTGGCCCACTGATATTCAGTAAGTCAGTGGTCTGTGTATCCATTGGTAGTCATTGGTCTGTGACCCGATTGATGGTCAGTGGTCTCTAGTCTCATTGGTGATCAGTTGTCTGTGGCCCCCATTGGTGTTCCGTGGTCTGTTCCACCATTAGTGATTGGTGATCTATGTTCCCATTGCTGTTCAATAGTCTGTGTCTCTACTGGTGAACAATAACCAATGTTTTCAATGGTGTTTCTTGGTCTGCGCCTTCTTTGGCTGTCAGTGGTCAGGATTTTCTCTCCCCATTGGTGGTCAGTGTGTCTATTGATCAGTGTTCCCAATGATGTCCAGTGGTCTATAACCCCATTGGTGGCCATGGGTCAGTGGTCTGTGACCCTATTGATGGTCAGTGACCTGTTTACCCTTTGGTGGTCAATGGTCTGTGACCTGAATGGTGGTCAATGGTTTGTGCCCTCATTGGTGATCAGTGCCCCCATTGGTGATCAGTGGTCTATGACTATATTGGTGATCAGTGCCCCCATTGGCCATTAGTGGTCTATGACTCTATTGGTGATCAGTACCCCATGATTCTATTTGGTTATAAGTGTCCCCATTTGTGATCAGTGGTCTATGACTATTGGTGATCAGTGGTCTAACACTCTATTGGTGATCAGTGGTCTATGACTCTATTGGTGATCAGTGCCCCCATTGGTGATCAGTGGTCTATGTATCTATTGGTGATCAGTGCCCCCATTGGTGATCAGTGGTCTATGAATCTATTGGTGATCAGTGCCCCCATTGGTGATCAGTGGTCTATGTATCTATTGGTGATCAGTGCCCCCATTGGTGATCATTGGTCTATGAATCTATTGGTGATCAGTGCCCCCATTGGTGGTCAGTGGTCTATGACTCTATTGGTGATCAGTACCCCATGATTCTATTTGGTTATAAGTGTCCCCATTTGTGATCAGTGGTCTATGACTATTGGTGATCAGTGGTCTAACACTCTATTGGTGATCAGTGGTCTATGACTCTATTGGTGATCAGTGCCCCCATTGGTGATCAGTGGTCTATGTATCTATTGGTGATCAGTGCCCCCATTGGTGATCAGTGGTCTATGTATCTATTGGTGATCAGTGCCCCCATTGGTGATCATTGGTCTATGAATCTATTGGTGATCAGTGCCCCCATTGGTGGTCAGTGGTCTATGACTCTATTGGTAATCAGTGCCCCCATTGGTGGTCAGTGGTCTATGCTCCCTATGATTATTGGTGATTAGTGCCCCCATTGGTGATCACTGGTCTATTAATCTACTGGTGATCAGTGCCCCCATTGGTGATCAGTGGTCTATGACCCTACTGGTGATCAGTGCCCCCATTGGTGATCAGTGGTCTATGACTCTATTGGTGATCAGTGGTCTGTGCTCCCATTGGTTATTGGTGATCTGTGCTGCCATGGTGTTCAGTGGTCTGTGGTCCCATTGGTGGTCAGGGGGGTCAGTGCTCTGTACACCCATTGGTGGTCCATGTTGGTAAAGGAACGTCTTCCAAAGGGGACAGCTGTCTACCAGGAATTGTCCCCCCCCTATTGGAAAGAAATCTTCTCACTTAAAAAATAACTGACAAGAGTTTCTCCACTGTATCCACAACTAAAAAGTAAAGTTTTAGCTTTAAGCACATTTTCTCTCTGGAATGACTCCATGCAGTGTCGGTGGTCATGGACAGACTCGGTGCAATCAGTTGCTATGGCAAGATTCAAGAGGAGATGTATAAAGCCCAGGCAGACTAAAATCTATCGAGTTAAAAAAATAAAATAAATACAGAACGCTAATCTATAGAAAACCATCTTTCCATTGCTGTGCCCCCGGAGCTCGGCCTCATTTTCATTTTCTGATTATATGATGGAGAATCTCAATTTATTTGGCTTGGTCGGTGGATTGCCGTAGAGAGGGCCGAGCTCCCGGCACGGTGAACAATAAGTAATACACATGTGAAGAGCCATGATGTGTGTTAGCAACAATCTGTCACTTCGTAATTCCAATCTTTGGAGTTCATTTGCTGAAGCCACTTACCAGAATGACATTTAATGGGGGGGGGGGGGGGCACTATGCAGGATGGAGGGGGGGGGGCTTTAACATGAAAACATGTGCCTGGGCAAAGTCCTCCATCAGCAGATGATAAGTGTTTTGTCATCCTTCTATAAGATTCCTGGAAATGCAATCATTTAAATGTCACCTGGACTATTAATGCACTTTGCACAATAACAGACTCCCATGTAAAAGGCGAGTTATCCATTCATTTCTTTTCTGGAGGTTCCGGGGCTAAGGCAGAAAACTGAAATACGGCACATCAATTTACTCTAAATGGCTAAAATGATGTACAGATTTGACCAGAATAAGAAGGAATACTAAAGAGCAAACCGAAATCTATAAGTCACAATATATATATACAATAGCAAATAAAAATAATATATAAACGTGGCGCTTACTCAATATAAACAATATAAAGTGCAACAGCTTCCAAAGTGACAATGCAATAATATTGAATAATAAAGCACTTACCCCGACGTAACTCACCTTTTCCCGGCGTAGCATAAATACGCGCCCGGCGGGCCAGATTCACGTACAGAGGCGTATCTTTGTGCGGGCGTAGCGTATCTCATTTACACTACGCCGCCGTAACTTTGAGAGGCAGGTGCCGTATTCACAAAGAACTTGCGCCCAAAGTTACGGCAGCGTAGCGTAAATGTGCCGGCGTAAGCCCGGGTAATTCAAAGTAGGCTTGGAGTGGGCGTGTTGTATGGTAATCAACCATGACCCCACATAAATGACGTTTCTAACGAACGGCGCATGCGCCGTCCGTGGACGTATCCCAATGCGCATGCTCAAAATTACGCCGCAAATACTCATTGGTTTCTACGTGAACGTAACTTACACAAAGCCCTATTAGCGAACGTTTTACGCAAATGACGTAAACGACGGTAAATTCGGCGCTGTCCCGACGTCCATACTTAACATTGCGTACGCTTCATATAGCGGGGGTAACTTAATGGCGGACTTACGCTTACGCAAACGATGTAAAAAAATGCGACCGGCATGTGAATCGGCGTATCTAGCTCATTTGCATATTCAACGCGTAAATCGACAGAAGCGCCACCTGGTGGCCAGAGTAGATATGCAACTAAAATACGACAGCGTAAGACTCTTACGCCGGTCAGATCTTAGCAAAATTCCGGCGTATCTTGCTTTCTGAATACAGAAAAAAGATACGCCGGCGCATCCTAGAAGTTACGCGGCGTATCTCGAGATACGCCGACATAACTTCTTTGTGAATCTGGCCCGGCGTATGTGTGTGCCAGAGTCACAAACCAAGATACGCCTAAAAATAGGCCATCCTACCCCGACGTATCTTACTTAGGCCGGCGTGTCGTGGGCGCAAATATGGTCTGGACGTATGTTGCTTCTCCCATTGATTAGGCATTCACATATGCAAATGAGGGAAATACAGCGATTCACGAACGCACGTGCGCCCGGCGCATGATATAAGTGGTTTGCGGAAGTTTTACGTCCGGCGTAAAGTTATTCTCCATAGATGAGGCGCAACCCATGCAAAGGTATGGACCAGGGAACACAAGCCTACGTATTGTACGTTGGACGTCTGTGAATATGGGCCGACGTGGGTCTGGCTGGGCGTAGGTTACGTTTGCGGCGTACACAGTGATCCGGCGTATCTTAGGCAGTTGTTCCGACGTGGTTGTACGCATGCGCGCGGGGATACGACCACGTCTTGATGCATGCGCAGTTCGTTTTAAGTACTTGTCTATTGCCCAGCCCATCATTTGCATGGGGTCACGCTTCATTAGCATGGATCACGCCCACCTCCAGCCCACTTCCACTTACACCGGCTTACGCCTACGAAATATACGCTACGCCGACGCAGAGTTGGGAGCATTTGTTTGTGAATTCCATGCTTGCCTCTTTGCGCTGCGTCGGCGTAGCGCAAAAGATATACACTACGGCGGCATAAATGTGCGCCGATGTCTGTGAATCTGGGCCATAATGTGCAGAGTATATAAATACTGGTAGATCCAAAAAATAATCATCGATCAAAATAAAGTGCTAATAGAAAAAAGCTTGATCAGTCCAAAAATATCCAAAAATATCAAGGATGAATATTAAGTGCTTGTGCAAAAATATATTTATTCAAATGTGACATCAGTGCAACAAATTCAGTTATTATAGTGATTAGCTTCCACCATCCGTGCACCAATGAGGAGCCCCAGCTTCTCAAACTCAAATTAAGACTCCTACAGGTCTAGTAGCGCTTCCATTGTTGAATATCTTCTACATGGACCTTATCAAGGGTTTCACCCTTGATAAAGTCACGTGATCAGTGACGCAACGCGTCAGAAGGAGCCGGGTGACTTCATTTACGATAGGCGGCCCAAGAACGTAAGTCTCTGATTCATGCGAGCTGGCTCCCAGTGGATGTTGCTGGCTTAAGTGATTTTCTAAACAGAAGTGTGATTTTTAAACACAAGTGGGAAGAGTTAAAAAACAGGAGTTTGCTTTTAACTGTTTCTGCTTGCAAGTGTCATTTTTTTCTCTGACACTTTTTAAACAGGTTTTTATTTCTCTCTGCTAAGGAAAGTGTTTAATTGTGATCAGGTTTTTTTTTCTCTGCTAATCAGTGGGGAGTGTTTAATTGTAAAACAGGTGAAGAGGTGAAGAGGTGAGTATAAAAGTCTCAGTCAAAACTCCCATAAGGAGCTGGCTCCCAGTGGATGTTGCTGGCTTAAGTGATTTTCTAAACAGAAGTGTGATTTTTAAACACAAGTGGGAAGAGTTAAAAAACAGGAGTTTGCTTTTAACTGTTTCTGCTTGCAAGTGTCATTTTTTTCTCTGACACTTTTTAAACAGGTTTTTATTTCTCTCTGCTAAGGAAAGTGTTTAATTGTGATCAGGTTTTTTTTTCTCTGCTAATCAGTGGGGAGTGTTTAATTGTAAAACAGGTGAAGAGGTGAAGAGGTGAGTATAAAAGTCTCAGTCAAAACTCCCATAAGGAGCTGGCTCCCAGTGGATGTTGCTGGCTTAAGTGATTTTCTAAACAGAAGTGTGATTTTTAAACACAAGTGGGAAGAGTTAAAAAACAGGAGTTTGCTTTTAACTGTTTCTGCTTGCAAGTGTCATTTTTTTCTCCGACACTTTTTAAACAGGTTTTTATTTCTCTCTGCTAAGGAAAGTGTTTAATTGTGATCAGGTTTTTTTTTCTCTGCTAATCAGTGGGGAGTGTTTAATTGTAAAACAGGTGAAGAGGTGAAGAGGTGAGTATAAAAGTCTCAGTCAAAACTCCCATAAGGAGCTGGCTCCCAGTGGATGTTGCTGGCTTAAGTGATTTTCTAAACAGAAGTGTGATTTTTAAACACAAGTGGGAAGAGTTAAAAAACAGGAGTTTGCTTTTAACTGTTTCTGCTTGCAAGTGTCATTTTTTTCTCCGACACTTTTTAAACAGGTTTTTATTTCTCTCTGCTAAGGAAAGTGTTTAATTGTGATCAGGTTTTTTTCTCTCTGCTAATCAGTGGGGAGTGTTTAATTGTAAAACAGGTGAAGAGGTGAAGAGGTGAGTATAAAAGTCTCAGTCAAAACTCCCATAAGGAGCTGGCTCCCAGTGGATGTTGCTGGCTTAAGTGATTTTCTAAACAGAAGTGTGATTTTTAAACACAAGTGGGAAGAGTTAAAAAACAGGAGTTTGCTTTTAACTGTTTCTGCTTGCAAGTGTCATTTTTTTCTCCGACACTTTTTAAACAGGTTTTTATTTCTCTCTGCTAAGGAAAGTGTTTAATTGTGATCAGGTTTTTTTTTCTCTGCTAATCAGTGGGGAGTGTTTAATTGTAAAACAGGTGAAGAGGTGAAGAGGTGAGTATAAAAGTCTCAGTCAAAACTCCCATAAGGAGCTGGCTCCCAGTGGATGTTGCTGGCTTAAGTGATTTTCTAAACAGAAGTGTGATTTTTAAACACAAGTGGGAAGAGTTAAAAAACAGGAGTTTGCTTTTAACTGTTTCTGCTTGCAAGTGTCATTTTTTTCTCCGACACTTTTTAAACAGGTTTTTATTTCTCTCTGCTAAGGAAAGTGTTTAATTGTGATCAGGTTTTTTTTTCTCTGCTAATCAGTGGGGAGTGTTTAATTGTAAAACAGGTGAAGAGGTGAAGAGGTGAGTATAAAAGTCTCAGTCAAAACTCCCATAAGGAGCTGGCTCCCAGTGGATGTTGCTGGCTTAAGTGATTTTCTAAACAGAAGTGTGATTTTTAAACACAAGTGGGAAGAGTTAAAAAACAGGCGTTTGCTTTTAACTGTTTCTGCTTGCAAGTGTCATTTTTTTCTCCGACACTTTTTAAACAGGTTTTTATTTCTCTCTGCTAAGGAAAGTGTTTAATTGTGATCAGGTTTTTTTTTTCTCTGCTAATCAGTGGGGAGTGTTTAATTGTAAAACAGGTGAAGAGGTGAAGAGGTGAGTATAAAAGTCTCAGTCAAAACTCCCATAAGGAGCTGGCTCCCAGTGGATGTTGCTGGCTTAAGTGATTTTCTAAACAGAAGTGTGATTTTTAAACACAAGTGGGAAGAGTTAAAAAACAGGCGTTTGCTTTTAACTGTTTCTGCTTGCAAGTGTCATTTTTTTCTCCGACACTTTTTAAACAGGTTTTTATTTCTCTCTGCTAAGGAAAGTGTTTAATTGTGATCAGGTTTTTTTTTTCTCTGCTAATCAGTGGGGAGTGTTTAATTGTAAAACAGGTGAAGAGGTGAAGAGGTGAGTATAAAAGTCTCAGTCAAAACTCCCATAAGGAGCTGGCTCCCAGTGGATGTTGCTGGCTTAAGTGATTTTCTAAACAGAAGTGTGATTTTTAAACACAAGTGGGAAGAGTTAAAAAACAGGAGTTGAAAACAGAGGTTAAGACAGGAGTCTTCTAAACTGTAAGTAACATCTTAAACTTCCTACAAGTAATTATATTGTAACTGGGAAATGTGTGCTAGCAGGGTTGAAGGTTTTGCTCAGTGCACAGTGTGTCACATGTATACAAAATTGGTGCAACAGCTCCAGGATGGATACCGCTGTGACAGATGTGAGCAGGTTGCCCTTCTGGAAGCTCGCATTAGAGATCTGGAGGAACAAGTTGCAACACTGGGCAGAAAGGACAACCTTGAAAGGGGTCCTCTGCTCGCTGAGCAGGTGGTCAGTAGGGTTAATGTGGAGGGTGGAGGGGCAAGTCAGGATTATCAGATAGGAAGATGGGTTAATGTAGTTAGAGGGAGTGGAAGGGGCTTGCAGACAAGGAAGGCCAATCCTGTGTTTGTGCATCAAAACAAATTTGCCAAGTTGGGTGAAGATGTGGAGGTGGCTAACACAGAGGTGGCAGCCCTAGATGTTACTGCTACCCCTAACAGCCGGGAGAGCAACCCATCTAGTAGAAGTGGTGAGGGGAGTGCAGGTAGGCCTAGACAGTTGGTGGTAATAGGGGATTCTATAATCAGAAGGACTGATAGAATAATTTGTCGCCAGGATCGCCTCAACCGAATGGTTTGCTGTCTCCCTGGTGCCAGGGTTCGGCATGTGGTGGACCGGGTGGATAAATTACTGGGAGGGGCTGGGCATGACCCAGCTGTCTTGGTCCATGTTGGAACCAATGACAGTATACATGGAAGGTGGAGGCTCCTTAAGAATCAATTTAAAGAACTAGGCTGCAAGATGAAGGGAAGGACCTCCAAGGTGATATTCTCTGAAATATTGCCTGTGCCATGCGCAACACAGGAAAGGCAGGGGGAGATTAGAGAGCTGAATGCATGGCTAAAGACCTGGTGTAGGAAGGAGGGATTTGGGTTTCTAGAGCACTGGGATGACTTTTCATTGGGGTGCAACCTATATGCTAAAGATGGTTTGCACTTGAATGGAAGGGGGTCTGCTGTGCTGGGGGAGAGGTTTAGGGGAATGCTGGAGGAGTATTTAAACTAGACTTGAGGGGGGAGGGTGAACGTGAATTACATCGGGCACACAGGTCAGTTAGGGGTCAGACATTAATGGAGAGTGGAATGGGGATAGATGGAGGTGGGGTTATGGCAGGTGACAAGAAAGTTCCCATGTTGCAAACAGCCATTGGAAATTATAGTGCCATTTGCACTACTAAAAATTATATGAATCATATGAAAAACGCCAGCGAAAAATGTAACAATACATTTAAGTGTTTGTTCACCAATGCCAGAAGCCTTCCAAGCAAAACAGGTGAGTTGGAAGCTCTGGTGCATGAGGAGAGCTATGATGTAATCGGTATTGCTGAAACTTGGCTTCAATCCTCACATGACTGGGCTATTAATATTCCTGGCTATGCTCTCTTTCGGAAA
Source organism: Rana kukunoris (assembly GCA_029574335.1). NCBI lineage: Eukaryota > Metazoa > Chordata > Amphibia > Anura > Ranidae > Rana > Rana kukunoris. Next base: position 55,070 of record JAJQKJ010001635.1, on the reverse strand, counting down.
GACAGGGTAAAAAGGAAAGGTGGAGGGGTCTGTCTCTATGTGAGAAGTGACCTCAAAGCAAGCGTGAAAGAGGACCTGGTTGATGGAGAGTGTGATGAAGTTGAAGCATTATGGGTGGAACTGCATACAGATGTGCGTAGTTCAAAGCTAATCATTGGAGTTTGTTATAGACCACCCAATGTTAATGAGGAGGTGGAGACTCAGCTCCTTGCACAGATGGAAAGGGCTGCAAGGGCAGGGACGGTGATAATAATGGGGGATTTTAACTACCCAGAAATTGACTGGAATAATGGAATTTCTGGGACAGTTAAAGGACAAAAATTTAAAAACCTATTGCAGGACAATTTTATGGTCCAGTTTATTGAGGCCCCAACTAGGAATGATGCTCTGTTGGACCTGGTAATCTCAAACCATGCAGAGCTCATTACTAATGTTCAGATAAAGGAACACCTGGGTAGCAGTGATCATAACATGATTTCGTTTAATGTAAACTATAAGCAAGAAATACATACAGGAAAAATAAAAACACTTAATTTCAAGAGAGCAAATTTTCAAAGCATGAGGACTGCTCTCCAGGGCTTGGACTGGGAGGGAATATTGGCACCGATGAACACAGAACAGAAATGGGAATTCTTCAAAAAGACTCTTTGGAACCTCACTGCAAAGTATATTCCCATGGGCAATAAGTTTAAAAGGCTACAGATAAAACCTATGTGGCTCACGGTTAAAGTTAAAAAAGCTATAAACAATAAGAAAATAGCTTTTAAAAAATATAAAAATGAAGGAACACTAGTGTCGTTTAAATGTTACAAAGAATATAATAGAATATGTAAAAAGGAAATCAAGGATGCAAAAATTCAAAATGAACGACAGATTGCAAAAGAAATTAGGACAAACCCCAAAAAATTCTTTAAATATATTAATAGTAAAAAGGTCAAGTCTGAGCATGTAGGCCCTTTACAAAATAATCTAGAGTGGGTGACTGAGGACATAGAGAAGGCAAATTTATTAAATGCTTTCTTCAGCTCTGTGTATACAATGGAGAATGGGGGAGCTCATGTCGATATAGGGGGTGGGAGTGACACAGCCCCAAATCCACAATGGCTCAAAAGTGATATGGTCCAGAAATATTTAGACAGAATAAAGGTGGATAAAGCACCTGGACCAGATGGCATCCACCCACGGATCCTAAAAGAATTGAGCTCTGAAATTTCAAAGCCACTGTATCTAATATTTAGGGACTCATTAATGACAGGAATAGTACCACTGGATTGGCATAAAGCCAATGTGGTGCCCATATTTAAAAAGGGAACAAAGTCTTTACCTAGTAACTATAGACCTGTTAGTTTAACTTCTATAGTTGGAAAGATACTGGAACGTTTAATAAAAGACCACATGGATGAGTTCTTGCTGGAAACAAACTATTTAAGCAGCAGACAGCATGGATTCATGAAGGACAGAAGTTGTCAGACAAACCTGATTTCCTTTTATGAAGAGGTAAGTAAAACCCTGGACAGAGGGGTGGCAGTGGACGTGGTATACTTGGATTTTGCAAAAGCGTTCGATACAGTTCCCCACACACGGCTCATGTGTAAGGTAAGGTCTACAGGATTAGATATATCAGTTTGTAAATGGATAGAAAACTGGCTGAAAGACAGAATTCAGAGAGTTGTGGTTAATGATTCTTACTCTGAATGGTCCAAGGTTATCAGCGGTGTACCCCAAGGTTCAGTGTTGGGTCCCTTACTTTTCAATATATTTATAAATGATATTGGGTCTGAGATCAAAAGTAACATTTCTGTTTTTGCAGATGACACCAAGCTATGCAGTGGAATAATGTCCTTGCAGGATGTCTCCAATTTACAAGCCGACCTCAATGCTCTGTCTAATTGGGCGACTAAGTGGCAGATGAGGTTTAATGTTGATAAATGTAAAGTTATGCACTTGGGGGCTAAGAATATTCATGCATCATACATGCTAGGGGGAGTACAACTGGGGGGATCTGTAGTGGAGAAGGATCTGGGGGTTTTAGTTGATCATAAGCTCAATAATGGCATGCAATGCCAAGCTGCGGTTTCCAAAGCGAGCAAAGTCCTTTCTTGTATTAAGAGAGGTATGGACTCCAGAGATAGAGATATCATTTTGCCCCTGTACAAATCATTAGTAAGACCTCATCTGGAATATGCAGTCCAGTTTTGGGCACCAGTTCTCAAAAAGGATATCGGAGAACTGGAGAAAGTGCAGAGAAGGGCAACCAAACTGATAAGAGGCATGGAGGAGCTCAGCTATGAGGAAAGATTAGAGGAACTGAATTTATTCACTCTTGAGAAGAGGAGAATAAGGGGGGATATGATCAACATGTACAAATACATAAGAGGTCCATATAGTGAACTTGGTGTTGAGTTATTCACTTTAAGGTCAACACTGAGGACAAGGGGGCACTCTTTACGTCTGGAGGAAAAGAGATTTCACCTCCAAATACGGAAAGGTTTCTTCACAGTAAGAGCTGTGAAAATGTGGAACAGACTCCCTCCAGAGGTGGTTCTGGCCAGCTCAGTAGATTGCTTTAAGAGAGGCCTGGATTCTTTCCTAAATGCACATAATATAACTGAGTACTAAGTTTTGTAGGTAAAGTTGATCCGGGGTAAATCCGATTGCCTTTCGGGGGATCAGGAAGGAATTTTTTCCCCTCTGGTAGCAAATTGGATCATCGCTCTGCTGGGGTTTTTTGCCTTCCTCTGGATCAACTGTGGGTATGGAGTTGGGTGTATGGGAGGATGTACTGTGTTTTACTTTGTTTTATTTTTATTTATTTTTATGGTTGAACTGGATGGACTTGTGTCTTTTTTCAACCTGACTAACTATGTAACTATGTAACTATGTAACTATGTAAAGCTGATTGTCTCATTTTTAGATCTTTTAATGGAGGGGAGGATATTAACCGCTTAAGCAACCGCACGACTATTTACGTTAAGATGCCCAGACGTGGGTCGCGGGCGCGCCACCGGCGACATGCTCGCGACCTGGTCCTGTCCTCCGTGACCGCGCCCGCGGACCCGATCGCCGCTGGTGTGCCGTGATCAGGAAGAAGAGGGAGAGGTGAGTGTAAACAAACCTTCCACATTCTTCCTAGTGCGGCTGTCAGTGATCGTCTGTTCCCTGTGTTAGGGAACGATGATCAGTGACGTCACACGCACAGCCATGCCCCCCCACAGTAAGAACATTCTCTTAGAACACAGTTAACCCCTACAGCTCCCCCTCCTGGTTAACCCCTTCACTGCCAGTGTCATTTTCACAGTAAACAGTGCATTTTTATAGCACTTTTCGCTGTGAAAATGACAATGGTCCCAAAAATGTGTCAAAAATGTCCCATGTGTCTGCCATAATGTCGCAGTCACAGAATCAGAAGTACTTTCATTGTTATATGGTCTGGTTGGATCCCAAGCCTTACTCCATAGAAGCGATGGGTTCCATACAGTGCACTGATGGGAACCTTGAGTACTTTCGTAGTTATACAGCCTGGTTGGGTCCCGAGCCCTTTTCCATAGAAGCCATGGGTTCCATAAACTGCAATGATGGGAACCAGAATTACTTTCATAGTTATATGGTCTGGTTGGGTCCCAAGCCTTACTCCATAGAAGCGATGGGTTCCATACAGTGCACTGATGGGAACCTTGAGTACTTTCGTAGTTATACAGCCTGGTTGGGTCCCGAGCCCTTTTCCATAGAAGCCATGGGTTCCATAAACTGCAATGATGGGAACCAGAATTACTTTCATTGTTATATGGTCTGGTTGGGTCCCAAGCCTTACTCCATAGAAACGATGGGTTCCATACAGTGCACTGATGGGAACCTTGAGTACTTTCGTAGTTATACAGCCTGGTTGGGTCCCGAGCCCTTTTCCATAGAAGCCATGGGTTCCATAAACTGCAATGATGGGAACCAGAATTACTTTCATAGTTATATGGTCTGGTTGGCTCCCAAGCCAAGCCAAGCCAAGCCAATATATGGTCTGGTTGGCTCCCAAGCCAATCCATGCGTTCCATACAGTGCACTGATGGGAACCAAAAGTACTTTCATGGTTATTTGGTCTGGTTGGGTCCTGAGTTCTACTCCAAAGAAGCTATGGATACTATACACTGCACTGATGGGAACCCGGAAGCATCTTCTTGGTTATACGATCTGGTTGGGCCCTGAGCCCTAATCCATAGAAGCCATGGGTTCCATATAGTGCACTCATGGGAACTGGAAGTACCTTCATGGTTACATGGTATAGTTGGGTCCCAAGCCCCACTCCATAGAAGCCATGGATCCATACACTGCACTGATGGAATCAGAAGAACTTTCATGGTTATATGGTCTGGTTGGGTCCAAGCCCTACTCCATAGAAGCGATGGGTTCCATACAGTGCACTGATGGGAACCTTGAGTACTTTCGTAGTTATACAGCCTGGTTGGGTCCTGAGCCCTACTTCATAAAATCCATGGGGTCCATTAACTGCACTGGTGGGAACCAGAAGTACTTTCATAGTTATATGGTCTGGTTGGCTTCCAAGCCAATCCATGGGTTCCATACAGTGCACTGATGGGAACCAAAAGTACTTTCAAGGTTATTTGGTCTGGTTGGGTCCTGAGTCCTACTTCAAAGAAGCCATGGGTTCTATACAGTGGCGTAACCAGAGTTATGGGCGCCCGGGGCGGATTTTTTTTCCGCCCCCCCCCCCTTTATATAGACATCCACGTTTATATGTGCGTAAACGTGGGGGACATAAACATTTGAGAGCTTTTTTTAAAACTTTTTTATATTTACTTATTTATTTTTTTCACTCTTTTTATGTTTTTTTTTACACTTTATGTCATTGCTATTACATAGGGGGATGAACATCCCCCTATATAATAGCACAGATACACTGACAGCTCCTCTTTATGGAGACATTAGGGGTCTCCAGGACCCATAATGTCACCTGGGGACCCCAAAAGAAGCTGATGAAGCACAGATCTGCTTCTTCTCTCTGGCTATAGCAGCCAGATGACTGACAGGTGAATGCGGATGTAATCCACATCACTTCTGCATTCACAGCCTGGAGGGAGATCAGCAAGGTGGAAGATGCTGGTCTCCCTCCCATCTTACCTCCTGACACCCTCCCGAGCCGGTCCTGGGCCGCAGATGGGGCAGCGGATCCCGGGATTGAAGGTGAGGGGTCAGAGGGGGGGGGCGGCGGCAGTACTGGAGGGGGGTAGGGGGGCATGCAGCCAGCACATATACACAATTGGCAGGCTATAGAGCCGCCGATCGTGTATATGTGAAAGTTCAACCGGTAATGGCACTGACCCCTATACTGACCTGACCCCTACACTGACCTGACCCCTACACTGACCTGACACCTACACTGTCACCTACACTGACCTGACCCCTACACTGACCCGCAGCCCGCTCCATGGTGCAACTCCCTCCACACAGCGCCGTACCACAGAGGCTCTCTGTGACAGACAGAGCAGAGTACTAGAGCGGAGGGGAAGACAGCGGCCACGTCGGCTCACACTTCCCAGTGCCTGACGTCTCCCGTCGCCATGTTCAGAGTTTCCTGGCGCTCTGTGATTGGGCGTATGGCTGTCATGTGCGGAGGCGGGAGTTCCAGACCCACGCCTCACATGACCCCCATATGCCCAATCACAGAGCGCTGGACATTAAGCATGGTGGCCGCCTGGCCAGTCTGGACATCCGTGTCGGTGACACGGGAAATTAAAAATAAGTCGCCCCCCTAAATGTCGCTACCGGGGCAACAGTACCCCTACCCCCCCCCCCCCCCCTTGCTACACCAGTGGTTCTATACACTGCACTGATGGGAACCGGAAGCATCTTCTTGGTTATACGATCTGGTTGGGCCCTGAGCCCTACTCCATAGAAGCCATGGGTTCCATACACTGTGCTGATGGGGGCCAAAAAGCCTGCAGATTTAAGAATACCAAAAAACAAGTTTTAAAATGACATCAACTTGTTAAAGCTTCAATGAGGTTTTAGAGATTGGATTTCCATCTGGCTGGTTTAGGAACATCCTAGAAATGGCACAAGTAATTTAAGTATTGATGGCCTCAAATAAAAAGATTTTATAGTTTGAGGCGGCGTACACACGGCCGAGGTTCTCGCTGAAAACCAGCGAGAACCTCGCTGGAATGTGCATTCCAGCGAGGACCTCGGCCGTGTGTACGGTCTCGGCGAGCTTCCCGTCGGGAAGCCCGTCGAGCAGAAATAGAGAGCACGCTCTCTATTTCCTCGACGGCCCGCCTGGATGAATGGCTGGTTGCCATTCCCGACGGGCGGGTCGCCGATTTCGACGGCCGGCAGAGAGCCTCGACGGGCGGAACGATGTGTTCTGCCCGTCGAGGATCTTTGCCGTGTGTACGCGGCCTGAGTTTATCACTTAGGATGTTATCGTCCTTAGAAGAAAACCTCAATCCACCACCATCCAGAAGAGATCCATGAACAGGAGGCGGGGGAGGGGTTAAACATCGCTTTATTACTTCATCAACTCCTTTATTTAATAAAGGAAGTATTGACCTTTTTTGTTTTCTCAGCAAAGTTGATTAGATAAATACTTAATGAGTTTTAATTAGGATTGTAAAGATAAATTGGTGGCAGATGCAGCATTATGGGAACTCTAATATAATTAAAACATGTTCTGAGATTATCAAACGTAAATGTTATGCTTAAAGCTGAAGTTTAATCAGCTTATATTTTGCTGTTCCTGGTTCCTCTTTTCCACCTCACCAACAGGTTAATGATATTTTGAAATACAATCTTTCAGTTTTCAATACATTCCTTATTTTAGACCCAATGATGTCATCACTGGGTCTCTGTGCTTCACTATACAATGCTGCTAGGCTGGTGGGAGGGGCTGGCAGGATGCAGGATGGTGTCCTGAACACATCGCAACAACCTTGCTCAGTACTCCTCTCAAGAGCTCTCAGTTCTGATGCAAGCAGTGGGCGGGCTCTTGGGAGGAGCTATGCAAATATCAATATTCCATGATGGGTGTGGTGTCAGTCTGGAGTAGTGCATTTACATCGGTAACGCCCACATGTGATGCCGAGCCTCCATAATTGAGCTGCAACTCAATGAATGAAAGGGGCCAGGCCAGGGACAGTCAGGCTGGGGACTAAAAGGCAAGATGATGCTGGAGGTCCTCTAGTAATGCCTTGCTGCAACTAGATCTGCATACTGGTGCTGGGCCAGTAACTTACAATCTTGCATTCGACATGACACCCAGGCAGCTTGCATTTTCAAAAGAGGTTGGCAATGGTAGACCCCACACTTGCTCAATAGACAGGTCTCCTTTAAAGGAAACCTACCTTTTGGAGATACACAAGCTATCATTCCCTCTCCATTTATAAATACTAATTCTCTAGGTGCCCTGATGATCCCATGACTTGGTAGTTAATAAGTCAGCTCCAAATAGGAGTTTTGATTTCACACTGACGTTCTATGGAGATCTCCTTCTGAAACTGTTGGTTGCCTGGTTGTCATTTCTTCAATATATTTTTATATTTATATGTTTATAATTTAAGCATTCAACCAATGGAACGTCATCAGTTTCATTATATTATATTATATATTTAGTTAATGATGAACATATGTTATTGTTTACAATGAGCTCTGTGGTCACGGGGACATTCGACCAATAGCAGTGTTGGTTGTTTGTGCTGTGTTTAGCCTACATCGAAACGTCACTTCCGACATAATGATGAATTGGGGTAGGCCGGGCGGAGTTTCATATTCGACGGAACATCGAATACACATAGACCTGTAGCAGGTCCGGGAAGAGACATCGATCGCGTCAGCGTGAGCACGCTGCGTGATCGTGTCACTTTCGATGCAGTTTCCGGCATACGTTTCTTTTTCGATTGGATTGGATTAGAATAAATACTTATAGAGCGCCAAATGCAAGTTGTGAAACTCGTGTCTAAGCGCTTACCAACATGCTGAGGGTATCCAGTTCTCAGGAGCAAAGAGAAGAGACTAGGACATCTAAATAAAAAAGGGGATCAGACAAGAAAAAAAAAAAAAAACAGAAATATAAAAAGAAGGGGGGGGGGTGTCAGGGCACAGAAAGCCTATCCCTACTCCCTGACAATGGACCGCAGCCTAGGATTAAGGCAGCGTCCTGCTAAGGGCTTGGAAGGGCAGGTCTCTATCTATAGGCTTGTGAAAAAATAAATGTTTTCAAGCCCTTACAGAAGGCCATCAAGGAGGTGGATGCTCGGAGCTGATGAGGGAGCTGGTTGCACAGAAAATTCCCCAGTGTTTGGAGCCGGCGGCCACCTTTTGAAGCTAATCGGCTAGATTTAATAATTGCTAACAGAGCGTCAGTCGAACGAAGCTCTCTGGGTGGACAGTAATGTTCTGTCATATTTGATAAATACATCGGACCTAGTTGCCAATAGGCCCGAAACACCAGACAGAGTGCCTTGAACTCAACCCGTTTTACTATCGGGAGCCAGTGTAAGTTCTTTAGTACCGGGGAGATGTGATTCCTCCTCGATGGAGGAACGGAATAAAACGGCGACTTTTAGAGCTTGTGACCAATCCCATGACTAAGCCGGTTTGACGAAACATGTCGGGGGAGTGGTCATTTATCGTTGATTCTGTGTAAACCATACGGACGTACGACACACTTCTAGCTGGCCAACTCCATTACCATCTTTACATCGAGCAGCATCCAGGGTGCAGTGAGTACATTGGGAACGAGCGAGGGTCCGCCGTGACCACGAGCTTGTTGTTTTGGAAACCTATGCTGTCACTTGTTTTTCAAAGTTTGGTGAAAGATCACGTTTGTGAGTGCATTTTATAAAGATTTTTTTAGTGGTGTGATTAAAACTGGTTTTACAATACTACACTATAGTGCTATTTTTTCTTTATTTATGTGAACACGTTGGAACTTATCACTGAATTGGACACTGATATCGATCATTTGGAGAGATTTGGAGTTTTGCTTTTGTGCCTCAACACGAGAGTGCTGGGCATTTAATTGTGGTGAGTGCGCATTTTGGAAGGGTGAAGGATTCACTGAGCACAGGCGGTGTGGTGGAAGATTGAGAAGATTGACACTAATAATTCATCTATGAACTCTTTTTCACCTTTCACTGACAATCACAGGATTTGAACATTTTTTCCGCTCTTTGTTTAATATTTCTGTTTTGTATGCTCATGTTTCACTGTATTAGGTGATTTATGTTATACGATACATGTTATGTGTCACATATAGTCACATTATTTAGTTAGTGGGAATCACATTTTTCACTATTTCAAGCGCTGTTTTTATATATTACATGTTACCTGTTTCAGTTTGATGGTGTAGTTCATATATATTATTTTTCACATTTATATTCTTATAGCAGCAGCTAGGTTGTAGGTTCTCAACCAAGCGCAGTGGGTGATAATTAAGTCGGAGGGCTGTTTCTTTAATTATCCATTTTACCCAATTTCTTCAATACTTTCTGAATCACTGACCTGGGAGAAATATACATGTAAAGATTTCCAACCTTTCTTTGCCTTCCATTTACTGCATACTTGTCCCAGTAATGGAGGAGGTTGGAGGAACTTGTCCCAGATCAGCAATGAAGGAGTTTGAAGGAACTTGTCCCAGATCAGCAATGGAGGAGTTTGGAGGAACTTGTCCCAGATCAGCAATGGAGGAGTTTGGAGGAACTTGTCCCAGATCAGCAATGGAGGAGTTTGGAGGAACTTGTCCCAGATCAGCAATGGAGGAGTTTGGAGGAACTTGTCCCAGATCAGCAATGAAGGAGTTTGGAGGAACATATCCCAGATCAGCAATGGAGGAGCTTGGAGGAACATATCCCAGATAAGCAATGGAGGAGCTTGGAGGAACATATCCCAGATCAGTAATGGAGGAGCTTGGAGAAACATATCCCAGATCAGCAATGGAGGAGCTTGGGGGAACATATCCCAGATCAGCAATGGCGGAGCTTGGAGGAACATATCCCAGATCAGCAATGGAGGAGCTTGGAGGAACATATCCCAGATCAGCAATGGAGGAGCTTGGAGGAACATATCCCAGATAAGCAATGGAGGAGCTTGGAGGAACATATCCTAGATCAGTAATGGAGGAGCTTGGAGAAACATATCCCAGATCAGCAATGGAGGAGCTTTGAGGAACATATCCCAGATCAGCAATGGCGGAGCTTGGAGGAACATATCCCAGATCAGCAATGGAGGAGCTTGGAGGAACATATCCCAGATCAGCAATGGAGGAGCTTGGAGGAACATATCCCAGATAAGCAATGGAGGAGCTTGGAGGATTATATTCCAGATCAGTAATGGAGGAGCTTGGAGGAACATATCCCAAATCAGTAATGGAGGAGCTTAGAGGAACATATTCCAGATCAGCAATGGAGGAGCTTGGAGAAACTTGTCTCAGATCAACTCCAAGTAGGAGCTATGATTTCACACTGACACTGTTGGTTGCCTGGCTGTCATTTCTTCAATACATTGTGAATACTTTCTGAAACACTTACGTGGGAGAAATTTACATGTGTAGCGCTACCCCCGAAGGAGCCGCTGGTTGTTTTGTGATCTACTCTCTTTAATTTGGCTCACCCCTACCTAAATAGCTTGAACCCTCCCTTGACACATCAGAAGTCTTGTGGGGGTATTGTGACCCCTGCTGGGCTGGGGGCACAATGACAGGCATACAATATTCAAGGACAATGCAATAATAATATTACCTGTACCATGGATGGTCCCTCCAGACAAGAAGAATACACTTCACACAATAGTATGTTTAAATCACAAGAACTGGTTTACTTCATATGAACTCAAGAAAACAGGCATAGACTTAAACCATAAAACGAACAGTTATTGTGCAATGACACAATATGATTTCGCAAGGGCTCCTGCAGAAATCAGCGAATGACTTTAACAAATGAAAACAGATGTTATACTAAGAATGGTACCATTCAGCTAAACTAAGGTGAACAGTCTGTGCTCGCGAGCTCCCTCTAGCGAGCGATCCTGCGAGCAGCTAAAGTCCACCTTACAGCCGGGTGGTGCATGTTAAACTTATAATCCACAAGAAACAGATGATAAAAGGGATTGGTCCGGTAAAATAAGGTGAACATCAAATGTTGGTGAGCTGATCGCAGGCCAGCATCAGTCACTTCTGTGTAATCACTATGAACAGTAAGAGACCTCTAAATTTAAGCTGGAGGCCAAACACATGTGGGCGGCCTGTGAGGTGGCACTAAGGGGAGAGTTAGAGATTGAGCAAGTGCTCTCTCACCCGACAGGCCGATCCGCCTGAATTCCTCTCAGAAGGTGCATTGGTAAGTCACTGCTCCACAGCGCAAGGGTCCCGGACGAGGGTGTTCCACTGTTTCAGTTGTCAGCTGGATTGCCTCTTCGATCTCCGGATACACAGGCTGGATACTGGAGTCTTTCGTCCTTCTGGATAGCAGGTCTCTGGGTGAATTTAGGCCCAGGCTTCTGGGCCTAGCAGCACGGCTGTTTCTGTCAGCAGCTCCGCAGAGGAGAAGAGGCTGGTCCCGAGAGAGTGAAAAAGTGCCACTCCCTTTCCTTAAGTAACCTCCCCCACAAGTCTGTGTGGAGGCATCACATGTTCCAACAGGGCAGGGCATTGTGGGAAATGTAGTCTGTTTCTCGCAAGAGTCAATGGAGTCCATATCCCCCGCTACTTGCAATCCCACAATGCATAACTCCTTAACGATAACTTAATATTTAAAAGCATGAATATTCCAGCGGGGATAGCCTGTCATTAGACTCTATCAGGAGGACCCCGCTACACATGTAAGGATTTCCAACCTTTCTTTGCCTTCCATTTACTGCATACTTGTCCCAGCAATGGAGGAGCTTGGAGGAAGTTGCCCCAGATCAGCATAGGAGGAGCTTGTAGGAACTTGTCCCTTATCAGCAATGATGGAGCTTGGAGGAACTTGTCCAAGATCATCAATGAAGGAGCTTGGAGGAATTTGTCCAATATCATCAATGGAGGAGCTTGGAGGAACTTGTACAAGATCATCAATGGAGGAGCTTGGAGGAACATATCCCAGATCAGCAATGGAGGAGCTTGGAGGAACATATCCCAGATCAGCAATGGAGGAGCTTGGAGGAACATATCCTAGATCAGCAATGGAGGAACTTGGAGGAACATATCCCAGATCAGCAATGGAGGAGCTTGGAGGAACATATCCCAGATCAGCAATGGAGGAGCTTGGAGGAACATATCCTAGATCAGCAATGGAGGAGCTTGCCCCAGATCAGCAATGGAGGAGCTTGGAGGAACTTTTCCTAGATCAGCAATGGAGGAGTTTGGAGTAACTTGCCCCAGATCAGCAATGGAGGAGCTTGGAGGAACGTTTCCTAGATCAGCAATGGAGGAGCTTGCCCCAGATCATCAATGGAGGAGCTTGGAGGAACTTTTCCTAGATCAGCAATGGAGGAGTTTGGAGTAACTTGCTGTAACGGAACTATGTATTTTGCCTGTCCATCTATAATAATCATGCAGTGGGATAATATGAGATGTAAATGTCCTCTGTCTGTATAGATGTAGATTAGAACTGAATCAGCCTGGCTCCTGAAACCTCTCTTTAGTATGCTAATTCACCTCTCTATTCCCAAAGGTTAATTGATCTATTGTGTGTGTGAGAAAGACCTGTGTTTATCCTTAAGAGATTGTATACTGTATTCCAAATTAGCAGCCGCCGGTCAGTTGTATTGAAATAGCATGTCACTTATGTTCAGAAGAACTGTCAGGCTTTGCGGTGCCGAAATGTTTAGCTACGGATGGGATTGTCTGTGATTGAATTGTATTTGAGAAAGGAATGTGGCTTCTTTAGCCTGGTGACAGGGTGTCTAACTTGAGGCCCCCCTGTGGAGGGAGGGGGCGGAGAGTTACATTGTTCCTTGATTATTCACAAGTTTGTAACTATATTTAAACCAAGAAATGTACCATTAAAGTTAGTCTACTTGACCCTTCAAAGGTAGCCTGTCTCGTTTATGGAAGGGAATGCGATGGGAATTATTCTGTGCCTCTTACAACTGGACCTGACTCTCCCTTTGGCTCTCGTGGATGGGCTTATACTGGACTTACTTGCATAGCAACTTGCCAGGGAAAAGGACATCGCCAACGGCTCATACCCTCTCCCTACATGGGTAGCCGTTACATTGGTTGGCAGCGGTGGGATGGTCCTTTTATCCAAGGAGCAAGTTCTGAATGGAGTCTCAGTATGCCAGGCTGAAAAGAACCACACTAAAAGATTTATTGGAGAGTCGTGGTAGGAGTGCCAGTAACAGGCCACGGAGGGAGCTGATAGCGGATCTGCTGGAGCTGGACCAAATGGATGGATCCATGGAAGGAGCGGAGCCTCTAGCACCTGTCAGCGAGGAAGATGTAATTACGGATATTGTACAGCGGAGATTATCCTTGTATCCAGAAACGTCCACGGAACTAATAAACCAGCTGTTCCGGGAAGCAAGAGAGGAGATTCAAACCAAGAGGGGACAAGAACTGGAACTGGTGAGAGCTAGACAACCCATTACACACGCAGCTCCTACTTCCCCACCCGCTGCTACAGGAAAGAAAATACCGTTCACTGCATTTAAAGCTTTTGTAGAAAGTGAGGAGGAAATAGATGGATATTTGGCGGATTTTGAGAGGCAGTGCTCACTGCACCAGGTACCACCAGACCAATGGGTCACTATTTTGTCTGGGAAATTGTCGGGCAAAGCCAATGAAGCGTTTCGGGCTCTTGCTCCAGAAGATATTTTACAATAGCAGCACGTGAAAAAGGCGCTGTTAACCCGATATGCCGTAACCCCAGAAACCTACCGCCGTCGCTTCCGGGAATCCAACAAAAAGGCTGTGGACTCCCACATGGAATGGGCCAACCAGTTACAAAGGGTGGCATCCCATTGGGTCCAAGGGTGCAAGGCCAACACAGGGGAGAAAGTATTGCAGCTATTCCTAATGGAACATTTCTTCCAAGACCTGGCCGCAGACATACAGGACTGGGTACAAGATCGCCGTCCCGCTAACTTAAACGAGGCGGCGCGGCTAACAGATGAGTACGTGGAAACAAGGAAAGTAAGCCAGGGTACTACACGGCTGGCTCATAAGGTAGAACCGGGTACTCCAACCGGCACCCTACACCCAGAGTTTCGGGCTCCAGTCCCACCAGGACCACCACGTCCTCAGGGACCCAACAACTACCCCCGGGATTTGCCTAGGGTGACGTGCCATCACTGCAGCAACACGGGACATATTGTTCGTTTTTGTCCTTTGAGAGCTACAAATAACAACTGGAGACGCCCAACATCCAACCCAGAGGTCACTCCATCACAGCCCTCTGCGGCCCACTGCCTAGAGACTGAGGTGGGCCCTGAGGAATGTCTGGGAATTTTGTATGAGGCAGACCCAATACAAACGGCCTCTCCAGATAACCGTCAGCATCACAGTCAGGAGGTACGGGTGAATGGACAAGTAGCACAAGGCCTAAGAGATACCGAGGCTACTATCGCTCTGATTCAAAAACAACCAGGGCACAAAAAGTCAGACTGTTCATTAAATCCACCCAGGCAGTCACAGTCATGGAGACAGCCAGAAAGGGGGAACCCCCACACATCCATGCCTGCGGCCCACGGCGTTGGGGAGGTAGAACATTGGGGTGTTCTGCATGAGGCAGATCCGATACAAGCAGCTAACCAGGACAACAGGCAGCAACACAGGCAGACTGTCTGGGTCAATGGAAAGGCAGCCAACGGGTTACGCGACACTGGGGCCACCATGACCCTGCTACAGAAGAAACTCATCCCAGAGAACCAGCACACTGGAGACACCGTAGCTGTAAGAGTAGCGGGAGGAACCGTCTTCTGGCTACCCGTTGCCCGGGTTCACCTGGATTGGGGGGTTGGTTCGGGACATGTGAATGTGGGGGTGATGAAGGATTTGCCAGCAGATGTCCTACTGGGGAATGATTTGGCCCCCCTTGTTTCTGCGTACGCCCCGATGTGCCCCGCTGAAGCCTACACAGTGACTACCTGTGCCTCAACCCGCGTTGCTGGAACCAACTCGCTTGCTGCTGAGACCCGGGTAAGACTACCTTCCCCGACATGTACTGTAGATCCAGCCCAATATCACAGTCTAAAATGGGAATGCGACAAGTTGGCCAGTGAGAAATCAGAGATGCAACGACACTACGTCATGTATTATGAGATGTCCCGTGGCTTGAACATTGAAATGCACAAACAGGCTGAAATTGTCAAAAGGTTAAATGGGATTTGCGCTCAGGTGGTGCCTTATCTCTCCCAAGAGCATCAGCAACCGGTCCTGGGAGCCATTGAGAGAGCAAAGCAAGTGACTGTTCCAGAACTGAATTCCATTATTCACCTTCACCATCAGCTACCGACCTGGCAGATTTAATGGCAATGCCGATGGACTGTCCAGTCAAACGGAACTTTTACCCTAACAGCAGACCGGACATCCCCAAGTTGACCCGAAAAGGATCAATCCGGGTCTGCCGGAGTGTTCCACAAAAGGGGAGCAGTGTAACGGAACTATGTATTTTGCCTGTCCATCTATAATAATCATGCAGTGGGATAATATGAGATGTAAATGTCCTCTGTCTGTATAGATGTAGATTAGAACTGAATCAGCCTGGCTCCTGAAACCTCTCTTTAGTATGCTAATTCACCTCTCTATTCCCAAAGGTTAATTGATCTATTGTGTGTGTGAAAGACCTGTGTTTATCCTTAAGAGATTGTATATTGTATTCCAAATTAGCAGCCGCCGGTCAGTTGTATTGAAATAGCATGTCACTTATGTTCAGAAGAACTGTCAGGCTTTGCGGTGCCGAAATGTTTAGCTACGGATGGGATTATCTGTGATTGAATTGTATTTGAGAAAGGAATGTGGCTTCTTTAGCCTGGTGACAGGGTGTCTAACTTGAGGCCCCCCTGTGGAGGGAGGGGGCGGAGAGTTACATTGTTCCTTGATTATTCACAAGTTTGTAACTATATTTAAACCAAGAAATGTACCATTAAAGTTAGTCTACTTGACCCTTCAAACGTAGCCTGTCTCGTTTATGGAAGGGAATGCGATGGGAATTATTCTGTGCCTCTTACAACTGGACCTGACTCTCCCTTTGGCTCTCGTGGATGGGCTTATACTGGACTTACTTGCATAGCAACTTGCCAGGGAAAAGGACGTCGCCAACGGCTCATACCCTCTCCCTACATGGGTAGCCGTTACACTTGCCCCAGATCAGCAATGGAGGAGCTTGGAGGAACTTTTCCTAGATCAGCAATGGAGGAGTTTGGAGTAACTTGCCCCAGATCAGCAATGGAGGAGTTTGGAGGAACTTGTCCCAGATCAGCAATATAAGGACATAAAAAAAATGGCAACTCCTTACTTGTCCTAGGGGAGCAGGCATTCTTCTAGGACTGGGAATGCGGCTTAGTCCTGTTGTACTATGAGCCCAGCCTGTGTCATAGAGCACACCCTAGGGGACGCAAGGTTGAATAAAGACACCAGTCCATCTAGTTTGCGGCATTTTTTTTCTTTGGTACATAATTTAAAAAAAACTTGAAGTTCCACTTCAATATTGTAAAGTTCAGACCAGGTAATATGAACGGCGTGGTAGGGACGGCAAGGCAGCCGCACAGAAGTCATGAAAAATCATTCAAACATCCTTGCTACAATTGTGACAATGTTGCCGATAACCCCCGACCTCCGAGACACCATCCCCCGCTGCGAGTGTTGTCGTCAGAGAGCGGTTCCTCCATTATCCAGTCTCGCCGAGTAATAAGGATGGAACGTTCGGCCAGCGCAGAGTTCACTTCATATCCTGAGAAGTCCTCTCCTCCCAGCAAGACTGCACTCTGTTTCTATAGTGATACAAAAATAAACTTTTTCTACTTATGCAAAACAAGCAGAAAAAAATGGCTTCTGGATGATTTGCAAACTGATACAAATCGCTGCAAACAAAGACACAAAATGTATTTTCATCAGATGAAACACGGGGGGAAAAAAAACAAAGTTAACATTTGATTTGTTTATTCGGAGCGCTTGGAAAACCACAGAGATAAAAGATTATAAAAGGGCGACTCCAGGAAACAGGTGAATGCTAGGACTAGGCAACGCTCCTTTGTAGTTCATGGTGGTGAGGTTAGAACCATTGTCTGTTTTTTATGCTGTATTCATTGGAGGGATTTTCTCACTTCCTGTCCGGGTGACACCCAATGTTCAAGTCACAAAAAGAAGCAATGGAATGTTATTACAATTTACCTTGTCAGCCTGCAGCTGCTGTAAGCTAGGCCTTTTTGTTTTGTTCTGTGCGCTGGGAGTGGCTCAGAATAGGCTGGTGACTCACAGATAGCATCATCTTTCGGTTACCACCCTTTTGCTTCTAGAGGATTCTAGAAGGAAGGAGGGGAAGAGAGGTTGAGCTGTATGGGTTGTTCTAAGGAGCTCTGACCAATCCCCAACCTGGATTGACAAAGAGTAGACCTCCTTAAATAGCCAGGGTCAGCCTAGCTGGGGAGGAGTTATCGGGTGGAAGAAGCTGGAGATGTAGCACTAGGTTGTCAGGGACTTTGAGGTAACCTCCAGTCTGGGGGGAGGGGGTGACCTTAGGCCTGTGGGGTTTGCGTTCTAGTCAGAGCCTTTCTGAGTAACAAAGAAGGATCTGGACAGGAGGCACAGAGAAGAACAATGGGAGCTACTGTTACAAGGAAAGTCTCCAGGAGGGTTCCACCGCAGTGCAACTAGGAGGGCTGGTGAGTGATAGGCACAGTAGGGAGAGCTGGAGAGGACTGGGAGAGTGCAGTCTGAGATGGATGTGGAGCCAGCAGGAGAGACTGTGATGTCATGGGCAGTGGAGTCGGACAGCTGCAGACAGGAGGGCTGGCAGGGCCTGAAGAAGACTGACTGGGAGCAGTAGTCCACCAAGGTCAGCGGGCACTAAGGACTTTCCTATTTTTGTTGCTACACTAAAGGGGCCCGCGGTCCCTGCCTGCAAATGTCCGAGTTGGGCCTTACCATGTGCTAGCTGTACCAGGAACCAAGTATTGTACAGCAGAGAGAGGAACAGTCTACAAATAAGTGTTGTGATGGAGGAGACAGGAACTTTAGAAGTGTAGATAGAGGTTCCATCTGGTCATCTTATTGATTCCATTATTGATTCTGAGCATCCCATAATTTCACTTATCCAATCCAAGTTTAATAGCCCTCAATAAAATAGAAAACAAACATTTGGACTGTTCATCATCTCAAGAGTGACTGGGAAGTGAATGCCAGGCTGGGCAGGGTGACAGACGGACTGCAACTTTCAGCAGCCTCTACGGGGGTATCGCTACATCTGTAACATTCAATGCAATATGGCCACCTAGAGGTGTTCTTTAGAGTGTTGGTGTACGCAACGCCCCCTGAAATGTCACTTCCTGCTCGTGTGATTCACTCACTGATTTTCCCAGAAGTCTGCACTAAGATACAAGTCATATTTTAGGCATCTTCTGCAATGGAAATTTCAGTTTTGGTGAGTTATTCCCAAAGGCGTTAAATACTTCTAAAGGGATGCAGACCCTGCAATTTTTCTTAGTAGAACACTGAGAACACACCCAATTGTGAACACAGTTTTAAAAAGAAATGACTACTGTGTGTTTACAATATATTTCAATATAGAGAGCAATGTCTTTTTCTAAGGTCCCCCTACCCTGCCTGTAACTCAAATCGTAATCCCTTCTCCAACCATAACCCTCGCTGTAACCCTAAAACGAACCCTCCTTTTAACGCTAACCCTCCTTGTAACCCTAAAACTAACCCTCCTTTTAACCCTAACACTAAGCCTCCTTGTAACCCTAACACCAACCCTCCCTATAACCCTAACCTTCCTTTTAACCCTAAAACTAACCCTCCTTATATTTTCTAACACTAACCTCCCTGTTATCCCAACAACACCCCTCTCTAACCTCAAGACTGTCAAGAACCATGAATCAGACAGATACTGAAAATGCAGTAAAAATCACACGTTTTAATATAATGGTACAAATAGTAAACATATTCAAAACATTCCCAGAGTTCGGTAACCAAAGCGGGTAGTCACAGCAAGCCAGTAAATCAGGAAACCAGAGATCAGCGTAGTCGGAAGTAACAAACAGGATCAGGAACCAGAATGAACATCAGCCAAGCAAGTCTTTAACAAGAACACAGCAGATAATCTCCAGATATGTATGGCCAAGGCGAAAGCACGGAACTCTGTAACCCTAACACTGACCACCCCTATGATCCTAACACTAATCCTTTTTGTAACACTAACCCTCCCTGTAACTCCAACACCAACCCTCCCTGTAACCCCAACACTAATCCTTCCTGTAACCCCAATACTAACCTTTCCTGTAACCCAAACACTAACCCTCCCTGTAACCCCAACACCAATCCTTCCTGTAACCCCAATACTAACCCTCCCTGTAACCTAACACAATCCCTCCCTGTAACCCCAACACTACCCCTCCCTGTATCTCTAACACCAACCCTCCCTGTAACCCTAACACTGACCCTCCCTGTAATCCTAACACCAACCCTCTTGTAACCCTAAAACAAACCCACCCTATATAACTAACACTAACCCTCCCTGTAACCCTAACAGGAACCATCCCTGTAACCCTAAAACAAACTCACCCTATATGACTAACACTAACCCTCCCTGTAACCCTAACACTAACCTTCCCTGTAACCTTAACACTAACCTACCCTGTAACCCCAACACTAACCCTCCCTGTAACCCCAACACTAACCCTCCCTGTAACCCCAACACTAACCCTCCCTGTAATCCCAACACCAACCCTCCCTGTAATCCCAACACCAACCCTCCCTGTAACTCCAACACTAACCTACCCTGTAACCCTAACACTAACCCTCCCTGTAACCCCAACACTAACCCTCCGTGTAACCCCAACACTAATCCCCCTGTAACCCCAACACTAACCCTCCCTGTAACCCCAACACTAATCCTCCTTGTAACCCCAACACTAACCCTCCCTGTAACCCCAACACTAACCCTCCCTGTAACCCCAACACTAATCCCCCTGTAACCCCAACACTAACTCTCCCTGTAACCCCAACACTAATCCTCCCTGTAATCCCAACACTAACCCTCCCTGTAACCCCAACACTAACCCTCCCTGTAACCCCAACACTAACCCTCCCTGTAACCCCAACACTAACCCTCCCTGTAACCCCAACATCAACCCTCCCTGTAATGCCAACACTAACCTTCCCTGCAACTCCAACACTAACCTTCCCTGTAACCCCAACACTAATCCTCCATGTAACCCCAACACTAATCCTCCCTGTAACCCCTTGTAACGGTCACCACCGCTTACGACCTTCCATCCACCCACGACAAGCTTATCTGACACATTGCGACAATCTTGCATACACGATCCATATCCATTCCCATAAACAAGACGAGACTCAAGCTCTGCACTTGCTTCAAAGATATGACAATTTATTGGTATTTTCTCAGCTTCTTATACAGTCTCAAGCATAATGCAGTTAGTCACAGGACAATGTTGTCTCCACCCCCCTTCACACCATGGGGGGCTTCAATCACACTCTAAAAGGCATTCAGGTAAGCTAACCATGTAGACTTGTCGGCACCGTATCTTCAATAGTGTTCAATTAACCTTGAATAATAACACAGACATCTAGTTGAATAAGTTATCTAGACAGCTTTATCACACAATGGCAGAGTCGTGTGAGAGTGGGTGCAATCAACACCTTCAACGGAATGTCTTTACAGTGAATAGCCAACACCTTAAGATATTTCAATAGCATATTATACAAAGGTATGACTCACTCTGGTCTTGTAGACCTGAATTAACACCTTTCAAAAGCATGTGTGCCCAGATTGAATAGCCAACAGCTTTTGATATTTGAAGACATCCTGCAAATATGAATTATTATTAATGTCCCATCTTCTGTAATGAATGAATTATGATTCTTTGTCACCCTATGGCCCTAGTGGACATAAGGTGACCCTAGACATAGGAATATCTCAGTCTGTCACGGGCCATTCCGTTACACCCCTTAAACTAATCCTCCATGTAACCCTAGCACAACCATATGCAGTAAGTATAATTGGAGTGCCCCTTTAAGATTTCCAAGATAATTCCAGAACTCCTCTGAGCTGCTCCCTGACAAGGTTTCATCTCGGCTCTTCATTTATTTTCATAAAATTCAGATATTTTAATTTATCACCTGAATAAGCGAGTAACAAACAGAGGGGAGAAAATCCGGGATTAATTTTCATGTGATTTATTTTTGCTGTTTTACAAGAGAAAGCGTTGAACGAGAGGAAGGCATTGTTGCCGAACTCCCAGAATGCTGCGGCTTGGCTTCAATACACAAAGGATGGAGATATTCTAATTAACATTAGAGACTTAATTCCTCTTTTATATGCCTGCCGGGGAGTCAGAGCCCCTGTGAGCAACCCGAGGACAGCAAATGATTTCTTCATATTAAACAGAAATACAGTGAAAGGACGAGGAATACACTTATATTTCAAGCTGCTTGGATTTTATCTTAAAGGGGAAATACGAAGGCCGTGTGTACACTATATTACCGAAAGTATTGGGACCACCCAAGTACTAAGTTGAACTCCCCAAAGAGAGACCCCATGGGAGGTGGAGAACCTGACCACAAGGCCATGTGACCTCCCCCCAAGAATTTCAGGAAAAGTCTAAGGGCCTACACCCCACTAACAAGGTTTAAACACACGGTCCACCTCTGAAGAGAAACAACCCTAGCCCTGGGGCTCAAGGCTCTAGATGGGGACCAGGGTATTCATGGTCCACCCAGCAGAAGCCAGATGGCCCATCTCTTTAGGGCACCTGCTGAGGCAAGGTCCACCCAAGTACTAAGTTGAACTCCCCGAAGGGAGGCCCAAATGGGAGGTGGAGAACCTGACCACAAGGTCATGTGACCTCCCCCAAGACTTTTCAGGAAATGTCTAAGGACCTACACCCAGGACAGCACAGTGGTGCAGTGAGTAGCACTTTCGCCTAGCAGCAAAAGGGTCGCTGGTTCGAATCCCGACCACGACACCATCTGCCTAGAGTTTGTATGTTTTCCCTGTGTCTGCGTGGGTTTTCCTCTGGGTACTCCGGTTTCCTCCCACACTTCAAAGACATGCTGGTAGGTAAATTGGATCTCATCCAAATTGGCCCAGTATATATGTTTATATGTGTGTATGACTGTGTGTCCTTAATGTGTCAAGATCCTACGGGGTAAAAATGACCGCACCAGCCAAGCAGACACTGGCTGGAAAAAGCGCCCAGAGGCAATTCCGTTTGCATGCGTTGCGCTATACAAGTCATTCATTTACCCTACAAACCCCATACACAGGGTATAAACACACGGTCCACCTCTGAAAAGAAACAACCCTAGCCCAAGGCTCTAGATGGGGACTAGGGTATTCGTGGTCCACCCAGCAGAATCCAGGTGGCCTTTTATACACACAAGAACTTTAATGACATCCCAGTCTTAGTCCGTAGGGTTCAATATTGAGTTGGCCCAGCCCTTTGCAACTATAACAGCTCCAACTCTTCTGGGAAGGCCGTGCACAAGGTTTTAGGAGTGTGTCAATGGGAATGTTTGACCATTCTTCCAGAAGAGCAGGTCAGGCACTGTCAGGTCTGGCTCACAGTCTCTGCTCTAAATAATCCCAAAGGTGTTCTATGGGGTTCAGGTCAGGGGTCCTGCACCACAAACTCGCTCATCCATGTCTTTATGGACCTTACTTTGTGCACTGGTCCAAATCATTTGGTATTGGGGGGATTATGGTGTGGGGTTGTTTTTCAGAGCTTTGGCTTGGCCCCTTAGTTCCAGTTAAGGAACTGGCAGAGACTGTGAGCCAGGCCTTCTCGTCCAACATTAGTGCCTGACCTCACAAATGTTCTCCCGGAAGAATGGTCAATCATTCCCATAGACACAAACCCAAACCATGTGGACAGCCTTCCCAGAGTTGAAGCTGTTATAGGTGGAAGGTGTGGGCCAACTCAATATCGAACCCTACGGGCTAAGACTGGGATGCCATTAAAGTTCATGTGTGTGTAAAGGCAGGCGTCCCAATACTTTTAGTAATATAGTGTATTTTGCACTTTACTCACTTAGGATTAGTAGGGTGTAGGTCCATGGACTTTTCCTGAAAGTCTTGGGGGAGGTCACATGGCCTTGTGGACAGGTTCTCCACCTCCAACGGGGTCTCCCTTCGGGGAGTTCAATTTAGTATTTGGGTGGACCTTGCCTCAGCAGGTCCCCTAAAGAGAGGGGTCCACCTGGCTTCTGCTGGGTTGTCCATGAATACCCTAGTCCCCATCTAGAGCCTTGAGGCCCATGGAATCTGAGCTAGGGTTGTTTCTCTTCGGGGTGGACCGTGTGTTTATACCTTGTGCACTTTTTTGGTGTGTTCACTTTTTTATTGCACCTGGTGTTTAGTTTTCGAGAGCCCCCACTAGACCACAAAGCTTAAAAAATAAGTCTCAATGTGGTTCTACTGCTTACACACAGGCACCAACTGGTTCAACAGTTATGACTAGAAGAGGATTTATGGCTAGACAAGCTCAATGTTGGAGCATGCAAGACATAGAGGAAGGCAGGGGCTCATTCAAACCACTAGGCTCCATTGTTAACTAAAGTATCACCAACCTATCAGTCATTGGTGGAATTGGCTGGATTACAGTTAGGTAAGTCTACAGCTGAAGAGGTGGGGGTTGGGTTAGGTGAGCTCAGAGTGTGTGCTGTGCAAAAAAAAAGGGGGGTTAGGAAATTATCAGAAAACGTTCTTCAAATGTTTCCGTTTCCTTCAGCACAATGAAACCCTACAGTGATCATATATGTGCACCATACAGTGTGCTTCATTGCTCTGGTCAGGCAGTTGCTAACAGAGAAGGTCACCACAGAAGGGTTGGTTATACTTTAGTTAACTATGGAGCCTGGTGGTTTGAATGTGCCCCTGCCTTCATCTATGTCAGTGATCTTCAAACTGCGGTCCTGGGGCATGAAGCCCTTTGCTTCAGCCCAGATTTGCTCCCACGGAAACCAATGAAGGGGCACAATTGCTCCCACTAATACCAATTACGGGGCCCAATTTCTCCCAGTGACACCAACAATGGGGCCCAATTACATAAATGACGGGGCACATTTTTTCCAGGTGACATCAACAATGGGGCACAATTCCTTCCACTGACAAACCAATGATGATGCACAATTACTTCCACTGAAACAATGGGGCATTATTTTTTTCCCCCACTGATTTCGGGACCTTTTCTACTCCCAATGGCCACAGTCCAGCTCCCCTTAAGTCTGAAGGACAGTAGACGAACCCTTTGTTTAGAAAGTTTGAAGACCCCAAACATTCTCCCACGTTGAGCTTTCCTAGCCATAACTCCTCACTCTGTTCCTGTCATCTCTTGACCCTAACTCCTCACTCTGTTCCTGTCCTCTCTTAGGCATAACTCCTCACTCTGTTCCTGTCCTCTCTTGACCCTAACTCCGCACTCTGTTCCTGTCCTCTCTTAGCCATAACTTCTCACACTGTTCCTGTCCTCTCTTGACCCTAACTCCGCACTCTGTTCCTGTCCTCTCTTAGCCATATCTTCTCACTCTGTTCCTGTCCTCTCTTAGCCATAACTCCTCACTCTGTTCCTGTCCTCTCTTAGCCATAACTCCTCACTCTGATCCTGTCCTCTCTTGACCATAATTCCTCACTCTGTTCCTGTCCTCTCTTAGCCATAACTCCTCACTCTGTTCCTGTCCTCTCTTGACCATAACTCCTCACTCTGTTCCTGTCCTCTCTTGACCATAACTCTGCACTCTGTTCCTGTCCTCTCTTAGCCATAACTCCTCACTCTGTTCCTGTCCTCTCTTAGCCATAACTCCTCACTCTGTTCCTGTCCTCTCTTAGCCATAACTCCTCACTCTGTTCCTGTCCCCTCTTGACCCTAACTCCTCACTCTGTTCCTGTCCTCTCTTGACCATAATTCCTCACTTTGTTCCTATCCTCTCTTAGCCATAACTCCTCACTCTGTTCCTGTCCTCTCTTAGCCATAACTCCTCACTCTGTTCCTGTCCTCTCTTGACCATAACTCCTCACTCTGTTCCTGTCCTCTCTTGACCATAACTCCTCACTCTGTTCCTGTCCTCTCTTGACCATAACTCCTCACTCTGTTCCTGTCCTCTCTTAGCCATAACTCCTCACTCTGTTCCTGTCCTCTCTTCACCATAACTCCTCACTCTGTTCCTGTCCTCTCTTAGCCATAACTCCTCACTATGTTCCTGTCCTCTCTTAGCCATAACTCATCACTCTGCTCCCGTTCTCTCTTGACCATAACTCCCCACTCTGTTCCTGTCCTCTCTTGACCCTAACTCCTCACTCTGTTCCTGTCCTCTCTTGACCATAACTCCTCACTCTGTTCCTGTCCTCTCTTGACCATAACTCCTCACTATGTTCCTGTCCTCTCTTGACCATAACTCCTCACTCTGTTCCTGTCCTCTTGGGGTCTTTGGATGTCACGGTCCACCTTTGTTTGTTCCATCTCATCCTTTTGTTTACTATATAATATAAAATACATATAAAACCCAGCAGAGATGGTGGGAAAGCCTTCTCAGTTGAGTAGTGGGTGCTGTTGCATCTGAAAATTGGGGTAACAATTCTGTAGTAATAGCCATGGTTTTGGACTGGGATGTCCAATGAGCTTATATGGGTACGATGGTCAGGTTTCCACCATCATTTGACAATATAGTGTTGTGACAGTGCTAGGCCCTGCCACTGTGTTAGAAGAGGGAAATAGCACATAGGGTTCTCAAAGTTGCAGGTTGGGGGGCTCCAGAACATTGGGTCTGAGTGGGGAAGACTGGCTATTCAAGTCTCTCTGTTTTTTTTTAATTCCTGGATTCGGCCTCAAAGTCTAGTGGCTTTGAAGGGCTTTGGAAGGGAAGAAGTCTGTACCCCTGTGTCTGGGTCTTGCCAGAGACTATCAGGTTCAGGGTGCAGGCAGGCAAAGCTCTTATAATCAAGGGTTTGACTGTAATTAGGACCCAGGAGTCCATCAGGCTGCAAGAAGTCCACCACAGCTGGGCTTTTTTTGTAAGCGGGTCCAAAGTTTGATACCCAGAGAGGAGAGAAGACACATGGAGACCAGGGATTGTAGTAATATGTATTTACCAGAAAAGTTCTGACAAGGTTGTCACTGTAACGCGGCCAGACTGGCATGGAAGATCTTACAAAACGTTGCAGATAATTTTCAGTAACACTGCCCACACCCCAATCAGAATCTCTCCCAGTGCTAGGCACACTGTCCATTATCCAGCGGGTTCCTGTTGCTGACCTAACCACTTTGCAACCCAAGAGGGACAGTTCTTTTATGTATTAGCACTGCCCACACTTAAGATAACCACAGAGGTCCAATCAGACAGCTGCTCCCCCCAATAACACCTATGGAGGCTTCAGAGGAACATGCCCTCCGCTCTCCCTCTGCATTACGGCTTCTGGACAGCACCACCTATGTAGGGAGGCCAAACTACACCTGCTTACATGTTGGCACAGCCCAGGTGAAGTCTGTGAGGTAAATAAGATAGAAAGGGTTTAGAGAGAAATTAAACAGAGGGAGGAGAGGAGGCAGGAGCTCAGCCACTCTTGCTGTTAGAGGTCAGTTCCCCCCATTCTCGGCAACTACGGGATAGTCGAAGTCCCACGTAGAAGCCGTAACATAGAACCTCCTGGGACCCCTATAGGAGGAGACTGTGTTTGTGTAACATTTTTTTTTTTTTTTTTTTTTTTTTTTATCTGTCGTGTTGTGATCTCTCCTCCTCCGCTGTTGGCTCAACGTGGTGAGAGAGATGGATAAGATCAGGGTAACTTCCCTAAATGTGAGAGGATTTAATATCCCCGAAAAACGTAAGATATTATTAAATGAATTAAAATCTCTTAAAACAGATATAGGACTAATTCAGGAAACACATTTTAAAGAAGGGGCATATACATATCTTCAAAATAGGAACTTCCCAAAGGTATACCAGGCCTCAAACCAGGAAGCTAAAAGTAAAGGAGTAGCAATCGTGATAGCAAATAGAATACCATGGTCCCTAACGGATAAATACGCAGATCCGGGAGGAAGATTCCTTTTTCTTAAAGGGGCAATAGGGGGTGAGAAGGTAACACTAGCCACCATTTATGCACCAAATATACATCAAGATAGTTTTTTAGTGAAGGTGATCACTGAACTGATGAACTTTAAAGAGGGTAAGTTGATTTGTGGCGGGGACTTGAATATCCCCTTGGATCCAAAGGAAGACACCTCGGAAGGGGTATCTTCGGTACCCAGTGGCACCAGAAAACGAATTATACAAAAATTACACGAATTTCAGTTAGTAGATGGATGGCGTATCCTACATGCAGGAGAGAAAGATTATACGTACTACTCAAACCCACATCAAACTTATTCAAGAATAGACCTCTTTCTGATACCTCATCAGTGGTTACACCTAGTACAGGATATTTCAATTGGGAATATAACATGGACAGACCACGCACCGGTAACTATGGAAATAACTTGGGGAGAGGGAACTCAGACGTCAGAAAGGAGGTGGAGATTAAATGAGAGTCTATTACAGAATCCCGATATAATTGAAGATGTAAAAAAAGAAATAATGTGGTATTTCCAGATAAATGATAACGAAGAAAGTGCTCCAGGAATAGTTTGGGAAGCCCATAAAACAGTAATCCGAGGGGTTCTAATAAAACATGGCTCCAGAGTTAAGAAAGCAAGAGAAAAACAAATAAAAGAAATATTAGAAAGGATACAGAGACTGGAGATACAACATAAAAAGAAGACAGAAACGGGTATAGGAATTGAATTAACACATTTAAGAAGACAGGTAGCAGATCTCCTTAGATATAAAGCTGAAGCAGTTTTACAATATGCAGAGAAGATGACGTATGACTCAGGTGAAAAATGTGGGAAGTTACTAGCAAAAAAATTAAAAAAACTACAATCACGGTCATATATTCCATTTATTAAAACAAAAGTAGATCAAAAACTCTACCTTTCAAAAGAAATAGCGCAAGAATTCAAGAAATATTATGCCTCTTTATATAATCTTCAAGGAATGGTGAACCCCTCTGGGTCTGTGGAGAAATACATATCGTCAGCAGGTCTGTCCAGATTAACATCTCCAGAACGAAGAGATTTAGAAAAACCAATTACTCTGGAGGAAGTGCAATCAACAATGAAAACAATAAAACATGGTAAAGCCCCGGGCCCAGATGGGTTTACAATACAATACTATAAAAGCTTTAGTACACTACTGGGGACTTATATGACCAAATTATTTAATACAGTCGGACAAACAAGATCTCTACCTCAGGAGGCGCTATTGGCACATATTACGGTTATACCGAAAGAAGGGAAGGATCCAGGGTTATGCTCTAGTTATAGACCAATATCATTAATAAATGTAGATATTAAAATACTGACAAAGATTCTGGCATCCCGCATACAGCCCTACCTTTCAAAATTGGTTCATTTAGACCAAGTTGGGTTTATACCAACTAGAGAAGCGAGAGATAGTACTATTAAAGTGTTAAATTTAATACACCAAGCAAATAAAAAAAAGATATCGAGTGTTTTCCTGAATACAGATGCAGAGAAAGCATTCGATAGAGTGAATTGGGAGTTTATGCTTGGAACAGTAAAACAAATGGGTCTGGGAGAGCGGATGTTACAGTGGATAGCAGGGGTGTATGCGGGACCCAGAGCTTTAGTAAAGGTAAATGGGGTATATTCTGAACCCCTAGAAATTACAAACGGTACCAGGCAGGGCTGCCCATTGTCGCCCTTATTATTTGCATTGACATTAGAACCATTATTAAATAAGATCCGACAGAATAGAGACATAGTGGGTATTCAACTAGGGGGGATGGAATATAAAGTATCAGCTTACGCAGATGATATGCTTTTTTCCTTAATCAAACCACAGATATCTTTACCAAATTTAATGAAAGAAGTAGAAATCTATGGGAAGATGTCAAATTTTAAAATAAATTACAGTAAATCAGAGGCGATGGGAGTCGCTCTCCCGGAGTTGATTAAAACCGGTTTAGAACATAGCTTTAAATTTAAATGGACGACCAGGGCACTGAATTATTTGGGAACACAAATGCCACCAGACTTAAAGGATACTTTTGAGTTAAATTTTAAACCATTACTGAGTACAGTTAGAACAATGCTGGATGGATGGAGTAGAGGGATGCACTCTTGGTTCGGGAGATCCAATATTTTAAAAATGAGTGTAGTGCCAAAATTCCTCTATCTTTTCCAAGAGCTACCAATTCAGATCCCCATGGCATACTTCAATCAAGTCAGGGCTTTATTTATGAAATTTATATGGGGGAGTAAAAGGCCTAGGATTGGTAGGAAACTATTGATCCTACCCAAGAAGGCTGGTGGAATAGCAGCACCGGATATGCTAAAATACTATCAAGCAGTCCAGCTGGGAAGGATAGCCGATTGGAGCAGACATGGGGATTATAAACTATGGATTACTTTAGAGCAACAAATGAGCCCAGTACCGTTAAATAGGGCAATATGGTGTTATTCAGCATTACCCCTTATAGTTAAAACCCACCCTACGATAGGTCCAACATTATGGACGGGAAATAAAGTATGTTATAATTCAAAATTTTCGACTAAAAACTCCCTCCTCTATCCAATAATAGGAAATCCAGAATTTCAGCCAGGCATGGAGTCTCAAATATTCAAGAAATTAAGAGATAATGGAAGATTTCAAGCCTCTCACTTTCTAGGAGAAAGGGGATGGAAAACAATAGGAGAAATTTCACAAGGGGGATATGAAATCCCGATATGGCAAGCGCGACAATTACGACATTTTTTGGAGACTCTAGGTGGTGCAGAAAAGTACAGACGCCCACTTACAAAGTTTGAGGAGTATTGTGGAGGAGCGGAACCATTGGCTCATATGGTCTCGAAAATGTATACACTGTTGACTGCACCACCGGAAGATTTTAGAATGCCAAGCCTCGCCAAATGGGAGAGAGATTTAGGCCAAACCTTTTCCCCAATACAATGCCAAAATATCATAAATTTAGCGTTAAACTCCTCAAGATGTACGAAAATACAAGAATTAAATTATAAAATATTAACAAGGTGGTACTATACGCCAGCGCGTCTAAATATATTCTTTTCTGAAATTTCAGAGAGATGCTGGAGAGGGTGTGGGGAGAAAGGGACAATGTTGCATATATTTTGGGGGTGTCCAAAAATACAACAATTTTGGGAAACAGTACGGAGAATTACCCAATCACTTACAGAACACCAGATTCCAGATGACCCCTCATTCTTCCTATTACATCATACAGAAATTTCTTTGAAAAGATATACAGGATCAATGATAGGTCATCTGATAAATGCGGCTAAAAGTTGCATTGCAATAAAATGGAAAGACCCGGAAGCACCTCCAATATCTATGTGGCTTAAAAAAGTAAGGAAAATAGGAATAATGGAGAAACTCTTACCGAGGCCAATAGATAAGAAAGAGCAAAATAAAATAATATGGGCACCCTGGGAATTATTTGTACAATCGGAAGAAGGTAAAAAGTTACTAGGGGAGTAAGAATAAAGATTAGAGGTCGAGGAAAGAAGGGAAAGGGAGGAGGGAAGGAAAGATGAAATTTCTCGCCGAGGGGGGGACAGCGGAGGGGGGGGGAGGGTTGTTGTGTTATGGGGTTATGTCTGTGGTATTTGTTTTTTTTTTTTTTTTTTTTGTCTCCTTCTTCCTCTCCTCTTCCCTCCATGTCCGTGGGTGTACGCGGATGGAGGAGGAGAAGAGGTGGAGATGGGGGTCTTGAGGAGGGGATAAGGGGGGGGGAATGAGGGGATAAAATAGGGAAGGCAACGTGATGGAGATAAAAGAGGGAATTTGTCGAATACATAGAGAATATATGGACAATCAGGGAGGAGATGGAACATTTGGGGAAGTTTGAAATTTAGTTAAAAGTTGAAATAGTATTTTGGTTTCTATATCTCCCCTGGGGGGAATGGAAATTGCTTTTGATATAAAATATTATAATTTCCCTCTGCTATAGACCAGGAATAGTAAAAGAGTTTAAGATAGAGATGTATTATAATGTCCATATATAAATAAGCTGTTGTATTGGATTCTGCATATCCCGTTTTCTTGTGTTTTTCGTGTTGCTTTCTTGTTTATAAAAATAAATAAAAGATAATTATAAAAAAAAAAAAAGAAGTCTGTGAGGTAACACACAGAGACTCTAAGCCTGAGGACCACAGTTGAGAGAGTTACAAGAGCTGAGAGTAAGGTGCAAATGTTGCATGGTAGAAATTTGGTCTGTTGGACAAGACCAAGGACCTAAGATTGAGGCCTAAGCAGCAGCACTGCAAGAGAGAGCCTGGAAGTTTAAACATTGTTGTAACGGCACCCCAAATGTGAAAGGGGTTAAAGCCATTTAAGATATTCCATTCCCGAACACAAGGCAGCTACCAACACTACACAATCCGGCGAACACGACCCATAAGAATTCCCCCATTAACGAGACACACAGCTCTGTTTGAGGTTCAACAGGAATGACCCCTTTATTGAGAAATACAGCTCTTATATACACTTTAGGATACGTCAGTAATCAAATGAACAATGACCCAACTCCACCCACAACATCACACAATGTTTACCTAGTCCGGCTCCTGACCTAATTTACATGAGCTAATTAACTGCAGCTGATGACTCATACACCTGACCTTTAGGCTGTCTGTTAACTTACAATACACACATTATCATCAATAGACCTTCACACAATACAGGGTCAACAAGCAAAAGCCACAATGAAAGATCCTCAGAAGCCATCCTAGATTCATTTACATCACACCAGACAGACAGGTGGGCTGGAGTTGATGACATTAACACCAACAGTATGTGTGCCCACATTATGAATGAGTCACTCTTTCAATTAACTTGTTGAGTTCAGAATCAACACGCAGCAACCAGTTCTCCACACATATCCTGCAATACATTGTGGACAATAACCACACAACAGTCCCATCTCAGGTAGTCCAAGATATATTCTGAATGTCCATTTTTTTCTGGCTCATGCTTTTTAAAGAGCTTCTGGATTCCATGGGCCCTCACGTTACAGTTGTTTTCCTTGTATTAAAAGAGATGGTGGAAACCTCTGGGTGGGCAACTGTTTTTTTTTTACTTTTATTTTCTTCTGTTACTGTAAAAAAATGGGCCAACAAGCCCTAAACAGAATTTCCTGGCTAGAGTGAAGAGCTCAACACAGTATTGAGTTAACTTCCCCCAGATCACAAGTGTACTTTACAAAACCGAATAGCAGATAAGTAACATTGAGTGTGGCCTGGCCTTCGCTTTATCTTCATTGCCGGAGGAAAAAGTTCTCTGCCATCTTCTTGACACGTGTGATTTTATTCTGCCAGAAATAAAGAGTGAATAAAGCGGTCGCTGGCAGGGAATGGAGGATCATTTGCATATGGACATTTGAGCGTCGCATTCAGCAGGACGATAAGAAGTGCAATCAGCTGTGTTTCCTGCCGTTCCCGAGGACAAAGGAACTAATGATGTCACGGGATGATGTCTCTTTCTGGACCAGCTGCTGAGGGGGACTGGAGGTCACCTGAGACTGAGGCCTGATTACTGATAAATGGTCAGAATAGAGGAAGAACATTGACATGGGAAGGAAATCGCTATCTTAAAGCTGAACTCCGGGGAACAGTTATGTGTTGTTTCAAGGTGCCGCAGAATTTCTTCCGCACCCCCTCCGTTATTCTTTTCTCTTCTCCTCTCCACCCCACTACCATTCCACTCTCTTTCTTCCCATCCCTGCTCATCTCCTCTTTCCACCTCTGTTTTCCCCCTGACCTCCTCTCTTCAATTTCTCTCTCCTCTGCTCCCTCCAACTCTCCTTTCTCCTGATTTACTCTTATCTATTCTCCTCTCCTCTCTTCTGCCCTCCTTTTTCTCTCATCTCTCCACCTTTCATGTCCCCTCCCTTCCTTTCATCTCTTCTACTCTCCTCTTCTCCCCACTCCCCACACTATTTCCATCACTGCTCATCTCCTCTTGCCACCTCTGTTCTACTATGTTCTCTTCTCCTTACTTTCTGTCCCTCAAACTCCACTCTCTTCTGTTTTACTCTAATTTCTTCTTCTCTTTCCTCCTCTTATATCTCTTCCTTTACTCTCATTTCTTCTCCTCTCTCCCTCTCTTACTTTACTCGTATCTCTTCTCATTGTCCCTTTCTTCCCCTCACCTCTCCGCCTTTCCTGTTCCCTTCCTTCCCTTCATCTCTTCTCTGCTCCTCCACCTCTCCTTCTTTAAGCTAATCTCCTCTCCCCCTCCTCTCTTTTGCCTTCTTCTTCCCCTCATCTGTTCTCTCTTCCTGTCCTCCTCTCTCTTCTTCTCCTCCCTCTTCCCCTCCTCTCTTCCTTCCCCTCATCTCTTCTCCTCTCTTCCTGACCTCCTATCTCTTCTGAGTCTCCTCCTTCCCCTCTACTCTTCTCCTCCTCTTCCTTCCCCTTTACTCTTCTCCTCCCCTTCCTTCCCCTTTACTCTTCTCCTCCTCTTCCTTCCCCTCATCTCTTCTGCTCTCTTCCTGTCCTCTCTCTTCTCTCTTCTCTTCTTTCTTCCCATCCTCCTCTCTCTCCTCATCTCTTCCTTCCTCTCATCTCTTCTCCTCTCTTCCTGTCCTCCTCTCCCCTCTTATTCCTTCCATCTTGCAATAGCAGTAAATGTCACACCAAATAACTAGAATAATGTAAAAACTTTGTAAAAGAAAAACTTTTTAAAGCAGAACACAAATATGTGTAATCCTTCATTACCGGGGTGTAAATGGGCCCTTCCCCTCCTCCTCTCCTCTCTTCATCCCCCACCCCCGCCCTTCTGGTCCTCCTCTCACCTTCTATTCTGCTCTCCCAATTATCCCGTCCATCTTCAAACAGCAGATCTCACACACAACACAATATGGAACGCTGTTTAAAAACTTTGGAAAAGTTGTACTTTTTTTTTATCTGATTCTTTCATCTCTTCTTTTGTTACTCTCTTAAAAGCGCACAACTCTTTTTTTACGAACGAGAAAAAAGGTGACAAGAAAAGTAAAGCCGAGGTTCAAAAGTGTAGATCACCCTGTGTCTCCGGCGCGGTTACGGCACTTCCTGCCTTCACACAGACAACTCCTTCAAGTCAATGGCTGGATCCCTGGAAAGGTTTCCGAAGCACATTGATGTTCCTGTCCTCCTCTCTCTTCTGCTCCTCCTTCTCCTCATATATTCTCCTCTCTCTTTTGCTCTTCCTTCTTCTCCTCATCTCTTCCTTCCCCTCATCTCTTCTCCTCTCTTCCTGTCCTCTCTTCTGCTCTTTCTCCTGTCCTCCTCCTTCTTCTCCTCTCTTCCTGTCCTCCTCTCTCTTCTCCTCTCTTCCGGGCCTCCTCTCTCTTCCTGTTATCTATCTTCTGCTTCTCCTCCTTCCCCTCATCTCTTCTCCTCTCTCTTCCTGTCTTCCTCTCTCTTCTTGTCCTCCTCTTTTTTCCCCTCTTTTCCTGTTCCGTTCTATTCTCCTCTTTTCCTGTCCTCCTCTTTCTTCTGCTTCTCCTCCTTCCCCTCATCTCTTCTTCTCTCTTCCTGTCCTCCTCTCTCTTCTCCTCTCTTCCTTTCCCTCATCTATTCTCCTCTCTTCCTGTCCTCCTCCTTCTTCTCCTCTCTTCCTGTCCTCCTCTCTCTTCTCCTCTCTTCCGGGCCTCCTCTCTCTTTTTCTCTCTTCCTGTCCTCCTCTCTCTTCCTGTTATCTCTCTTTTGCTTCTCCTCCTTCCCCTTATCTCTTCTCCTCTCTCTTCTTGTCCTCCTCTTTTTTCCCCTCTTTTCCTGTTCTCCTCTCTCTTCTCCTCTCTTCCGTTCTATTCTCCTCTCTTCCTGTCCTCCTCTCTCTTCTGCTTTTCCTCCTTCCCCTCATCTCTTCTTTTCTCTTCCTGTCCTCCTCTCTCTTCTCCTCTCTTCCTGTCCTCCTCTCTCTTCTCCTCTCTTCCGGACCTCCTCTCTCTTCTCCTCTCTTCAGGACCTCCTCTCTCTTCCTGTTATCTCTCTTCTGCTTCTTCTCCTTCCCCTCATCTCTTCTCCTCTCTCTTCCTGTCTTCCTATCTCTTCTTGTCCTCCTCTCTTTTCTTGTCCTCCTCTCTTTTCCTGTCCTCCTCTCTCTTCTCCTCTCTTCCTGTCCTCCTTTCTCTTCTGCTTCTCCTCCTTTCCCTCATCTCTTCTCCTCTCTTCCTGTCCTCCTCTCTCTTCTCCTCTCTTCCTTTCCCTCATCTCTTCTCCTCTCTTTCTGTCCTCCTCTCTCTTCCTGTTCTCTCTCTCCTGCTTCTCCTCCTTCCCCTCATCTCTTCTCCTCTCTCTTCCTGTCTTCCTCTCTCTTCTTGTCCTCCTCTCTTTTCCTGTCCTCCTCTCTCTTCTCCTCTCTTCCTTTCTATTCTCCTCTCTTCCTGTCCTCCTTTCTCTTCTGCTTCTCCTCCTTCCCCTCATCTCTTCTCCTCTCTTCCTGTCCTCCTCTCTCTTCTCCTCTCTTCCTTTCCCTCATCTCTTCTCCTCTCTTCCTGTCCTCCTCCTTCTTATCCTCTCTTCCTGTTCTCTCTCTTCTTGTCCTCCTTCTTGTCCTCCTCTCTTTTCCCCTCTTTTGGAAAAGTTGTACTTTTTTTTATCTGATTCTTTCATCTCTTCTTTTGTTACTCTCTTAAAAGCGCACAACTCTTTTTTTGCGAACGAGAAAAAAGGTGACAAGAAAAGTTAAGCCGAGGTTCAAAAGTGTAGATCACCCCGTGTCTCCGGCGCGGTTACGGCACTTCCTGCCTTCACACAGACAACTCCTTCAAGTCAATGGCTGGATCCCTGGAAAGGTTTCCGAAGCACATCGGCGATGTAATAACATTTTATTTCTGAAACGTGTTCATCACTCGGCGTCTCTCCGCAAAAAAACAACAAAAAAAAACACTTTTAACAAAGTATATTAAAATGCCATTCATCGCGCTGGATCTTTTCTGTTTTTATTCTACATTTCTGACACATAAGGCGTTTTTTTTTTCTGAACTCAGTTTCAATCAACTCTACATGCGGCGACA
The DNA here is from genome assembly GCA_029574335.1 of Rana kukunoris. Classification (NCBI taxonomy): domain Eukaryota; kingdom Metazoa; phylum Chordata; class Amphibia; order Anura; family Ranidae; genus Rana; species Rana kukunoris. The sequence continues at coordinate 18,831 of JAJQKJ010001635.1, read as the reverse complement.
AAGCAATATGTTCTCTGATTGCATTTCAAGGTATCTTTGTATCCCAAACAGTCCATCCGTGCGTCTGATGTTCCCGGAGCGCCGGGTCCCGTACCGGCGCTGAATGACAGCATTAAATTGGAAATATGCAAATTAATAACAAACTACATCTAACAATCATCAAAAAAGGATGTTGGCGGTAATAATTAAACTTACAATATATCCTTTATCCGAACATCAAAGGTCTGGTTGTAAAAAAAAAAAAAAAGTTCTCACATTAAAATGAAATGACTGATCATAAAAGTCTTGTAGTCGCTCCATCTCGTTACAGGTCCCGGGAGAAGAAGAAAAATAATATTTTGGGGAATGCGGTTTGGGACAGGAGAGATTTTTTTGAAACCTTTGTATTTGTAACATTCCAGACTCTGGGCCAGATTCAGAGAAGGGGGGCGTAATTTTGTGCGGGCGTAGCGTATGCTCTTTACACTACGCCTCCACAACTGTTATGGGCAAGTGCCTTATTCAGAAAGCACTTGCTCCATAAGTTGCGGCGGCGTAGTGTAAAGTGGCCGGCGTAAGGGCACCTAATTCAAATTAGTAATGTGGGGGAGTGATTAATGTAAAAATAATTTTTTATCATCATTTTTATCATGACTGCGACATTACGGCGGACACATCGGACACTTTTGACACTATTTTGGGGCCATTGTCATTTTTACAGCGAACAGTGCTCTAAAAATGCACTGATTACTGTGGAAATTACACTGGCAGGGAAGGGGTTAACCTGTAGGGGCCGCTGAAGGGGTTAAGCGTTTTCTAGGGAGTGATTACTACTGCGTGGGGGCGTGGCTTGGCGTGTGATGTCACTGATCGTCGTTTCCTATGACAGGGAACAGACGATCAGCGGCAGTCACACTAGGAAGAACAGGGAAAGGTTTGTTTACACTTTCCTCTCCCCGTTCTTCAGCTCTGTGACCCGATCGCGCGATTGGGTCCGCGGGCGCGGTCACGAAAACAGGACCAGGATACGAGGCGCCGTCACGCTCGCAACACACATGCTTGTGCCCAGCCGTGCCCTTCTGCCGATGTATAGGTGGTCCCTTAAGCGGCTAATAGCCATAATAGCCATACCAGACCTAAAGGGCCTGGTATGGAATTTGGGGGGGACCCCCACGCAATTTTTTTTTAATTTTGGTTCGGGGTTCCCCTTAATATTCATAATATTCATACCAGACCCAACGGGCCTGGTACTGGACTGGGGGGGGGGTGAACCAATGATGTTTTTTTCAATGATTTTTATCTGTATTGCCGGGACCCGACATTATAGCCACGATCAGTTTTGGGAATTACTTTTTTCCTATAGAAATTTCATTCGGGACTGTTCTAAACACGGGAAACATGCGCTACTTTACAGGCATACTATAGACACCCCCAGGTATGAAATTTAAATATTTCACTTTTATTGTTTCACTTTAAGCATTATTAAAATCACTGCTCCCGAAAAAAACGGCCATTTTTAAAACTTTTTTTTGCATTGATACATGTTCCCTGGGCAGGGGTGTATTTAGGTTTTGTGCTGCCCTAGGCCTGACTAAACTCGTGCACCCCCTAGATTAAATATGACCCTGGGCAGGGGTGTATTTAGGTTTTGTGCTGCCCTAGGCCTGACTAAACTCGTGCACCCCCTAATTTAAATATGACCCACCCCTTTCTGTCAGGGCCACACCCCTTGCGGTTTAGGACCCACCTTGACATTTTCAAGTGGGAACACTAGTTCTGATGGCCTGGGGGGGGGGGGGGCAATGGATTCCCTTAATTTCCATAGATTTCCTCTCACTTCCTGTTCGACTGTGGGACAGGGAGTAAAGGGAAATCTCTGCAATGGTACAGGGATGGTAAAAAATTAGAAGCGACGCCCCCCACAGTTGCAGAATGCCAACCGCCCACATACTGGAAGCAGTGAGGCCGATTTATGGGGGCGCTAAACTAATTTGCCTAACAGTGTAGCACAAGCCGGTGGGCACACTGTCCATGGTGCCCCCTGCAAAGTGCTGCCCTAGGCCTGGGCCTTGTTGGCCTAGGCCAGGATACAGCATTGCCCCTGGGGCAGGACCTGGGTCCCCAAACACTTTTTATGACAATAACTTGCATATAAACCTTTAAAATTAGCACTTTTGATTTCTCCCATAGACTTTTAAAGGGTGTTCCACAGCTTTCGAATTTGCTGCGAATACCGCAAAGCTTTCACTATTCGTCGAACACCCGACTTACGTTCGACTCGAACATCGGGCTCATCCCTACCACCCACTTTCAGATGCCATTGTAAGGAGATAATCCATGTTATTCACTTTAGTTTAGTCATAAAGTCATGGCTGTATATGTTCTCTAATTGCTTTTCAAGGTATCTTTGTACCCCAAACAGTCCATCCGTGCGTCTGATGTTGCCACAGCGCCGGTTCCCATACCGGCGCTGAATGATAGCATTAAATTGGAAATATGCAAATAATAACAAACTTCATCTAACAATCATCAAAAAAGATGTTGGTGGTTAGATGTTAAATATTTAAATAATAATTAAAAATAATTAAATTTACAGAATGATTATTTTTCTGAAGATTAAAGACCTGGTTTTATATATCAAAAAAAAAAAAATCACAAAAAAAAAAAAAGACTGATCATAAAAATTATCATTTTATTTCTGTTATTTACAAGGAAAACCCTCCCTTGTGTTAGCCTCCAAAAGCCCCGAGACCGCCGCCATCTTGGATAAAAGCAGACTCAGCAGACTCCGAGCTACACCACACTATTCCCCATCACTCTTCCCTAATGCCGCGTACACACGGTCGTTTTTTGCGATGAAAAAAAAACTTTGTTTTTTAAAACGTCATTTAAATTGATGGTGTGTGGGCAAAACGTCGTTTTTTGTCTTAAAAAAAACGACCAAAAAAAAATTCCAACATGCTTGAATTTTTTGTGTCGTTTTTCAAAACGTCGTTTTTTGTTTCACAAAAAGTCACCGTGTGTAGCAAAAACGTCGTTTAAAACGACGTTTTTCAACCCGCGCATGCCCAGAAGCTAGTTATGAAGCGAGCTTCAATGGAAAAGTGTGGTGAACGTAACCTCGCTTTTTGTGAAAAAAACAATGGTGTGTAGGCAACATCGTCTTTGAAAGTGACGTTTCAAAAACGTCGTTTTTTACTTCACAGAAAACGTAGTTTTTTTTCATTACAAAAAATGATCGTGTGTACGCGGCATTAGAAGTTACATAAAATAATATTTATGGGGAGGAGTGGCAGAGGAGCTGGGCCAGTAATTACACACTCTCAGAAGACAAGGGGGGCCTATGACGTGCAAGGAGGGAGGGGTTTGTGCTAGAAAATTTACTCTCCTAGACTAGTGAAATCAAAGTCACCTTCGAAATTACCACAAATTGTTTATAGAAAAAAAAAACGCTGCAAAAAAATATTGACTTTTCTGTGCTTTTACCTGCAATTTTGGGTAATCTGTGTTGTGATATGTATAGTTTATAGCTACTCCATTTTATGGCATGTTAGGAGAAGGCATAATGTATTTTCTTTATCTGTTTCTCACCTACATAGGGCCAGATTCAGGTAGATGGGAGCATCTTTGCTCTGGAGTAACGTTTCTCATTTACGTTACGCTGGCGAAATTTTAGGAGCAAGTGCTGTTATTCATGAAGCACTTGCTCCTAAAGTTGCGGCAGCGTATCGCAAATGAGCCGGCGGAATTCAAATTGGGCGGGTACGGGGCGTGTATTATTTAAAATAAGCGCAATCCCGCGGTGAACGTACTGCGCATGCGTCGACTGTCAATGCATCCCAGTGCGCATGCTCCAAATTCTGTCAGTGAACGTCAATGACGTCAAATCCCCATTCATGGACGTTTTACGCAAGCGACGCGATTTTTTTTTTTTCCGACGCGATGACGACGGCTATACTTAACATAGGATACTCCACTAGGGGGCTGCTTTATCTTTACGCCGCGTATCGCTTACGGAAACATCGGAAAGTCACTGCGTCGCGCCCGAATACGATCGTGAATTGCCGATTCCCGCTGATTAACATATTTTTTTCAGCGTAAATCAGCGGGAACGCCCCCGGCGCCATTTTTAAATTAAAGTTGTACTGCGATGGCGAAATTCAATTACGCCGATCGCATCGGAACTCCAACCCGGCGTTTCTTGTTTTCTGGTTACAGAAAACAGAAACGCCGGCTTAAAGTGACAGTTAGGCTGGAGTATCACTGATACTCCAGCCTAACTCTACCTGAATCTGGCCCATAGACTTTATCTTGTGGTCTGTGGTTTAAGCCTAAGTCCCAGAATAGGAGTGTGTCATTAAACCGGAAACAGGAACATGCATTATCAGGGTGGAAACAGATGTTTTGCTAAAGATGTCTTGTGTCTTTTCCCAATAACATACGTACGTATTATAGTAAACCACTCCTAAGCCCCTCTACCTTTTTGCTTTAGAATTGCATAAATACCCTGTATCTGTGTTCAATAAATTAGACACTTCCTGATAACAGTCAGCAACTATTCATGTGTAATCACTGAATGTCTCTCAGATCTGACGGTTCACTGACAGTTATCCTGCATTACCCAAGAGTACATCTGGGTGGTTATATTACCTGTTCCTCTTCAGATGGACAGTGAGGCATGCAGATGGGCACAGTGAGGCTGCAAAACAGCACAGTGAGGCTGCGGAGGGGCACAGTGAGGCTGCAAATGGGCAGTGAGGCTGCAAATGGACACAGTGAGGCTGCAGATGGGCATTGTTGACCGCATTTCTCACCCTAGACTTATACTCGAGTCAATACGTTTGGACCCACCCACTACAGACTACAGGGCGGCAGCCACAAGACTGGTCACCCTGCACAAGGAGAGAGCAGAGTTGTAGAAGGGACCCAGCAGGGTCCACTCACTACAGAAAACTACAGGAGGGGGCGGTGACAAGACCAGTCACCCTGCACAAGAAGATAAAGGGAGAGCAAAAGGTGTGGGAGGGGCCCAGCTGGATCCACCCACTACAGACTACAGGAGGGGGTGAGAAAACCAGTGACCCTTGCTCAGGGAGAGGGAGCAGAGGTGTGGGAGTGGTCCAACCTGCCCACCCACTACAGAAAACTACAGGAGGGGGTGGAGACAGGACCAGTCACCCTACACAAGGAGAGAAAGGTGTGGGAGGGACCTAGCTCGATCCACCCACTGCAGACTACAGGAGGAGGTGGCAACAAGACCAGTCCCCATGCACAAGGAGAAAGCAGAGTTGTAGGAGGGACCCAGCAGGCTACACCCACTACAGAAAACTACAGGAGGGGCGGAGACCAGACCAGTCATCCTGCACAAGGAGAGAGAGCAGCAATGAGCGGTCTTTATTACAGGAAGTCTCACACTAGATTATTACTGCAGAGATCTGGAGGAAATACACAAAGATCACAAGGTTCCAGAAGAAGACACATGGATTTAGACAATATTTACTGATCCCAGAACTCAGCTTTACCATTACTGACAGGCTGCATCATAAATATCATTTTTCATTCTGCCCGGAGTTACACTTTAGGTATTGGAAATGGAACAAAGGTTTATTGTGAATGGACACAATGTTGCTCTCCTAGCCGGCTCTTCTCTATATTCTATACAATAATTATTTGCTGCAGAGGGAAATAATTTGCAGCGATAATAGTTCATTCTGTTTGGAGAAAGCGGCATTTTTCTGCCTGTGAAGAGCCCGGATCGTACATCAGACGTCTCTCTCTCACAAGGTCACCCGGCACTTTGTTTAGACGCTGAACTCCTCCGATGACTCATGACGTGTTTATTGAGAATGAAGAATCTTTTCTGTGCGATCCATAATCTTGTCTGCATAGAAGCGGGCAGGAACAATGGCGAGGAGGAGCGCAGGAGAAGCAATCAGCGCCAAGCGCAAGAAGTAAGGGAAATCGCTCTGTCACATGGGCCGTGGGTGACTCCCATCTGGTAGAACAGAGGCCCCCGTGTCAGATAGATCATCATACCTAGAAGAATTATTTTTACACATATTGGACATGGCTAGCTTTAGCTGTATATTTATTTTAAGTGTTGTGACAATGCCAAGGCCCTGCCACTGAGGAAATCACACAGCACTCACTTTAGAGGGTTCCAGACTAGGTGAGTACACAGGTGAGTACACAGGTGTGCAGGGTTGTTATATACTCTAGCCTGAGGATAGCTTGGGGCTCCCAGTTCACAGACAGCTACCATATTGGAGACAGGTGCTCCTAACAAACTGGTCCAAAGAGCCCCAGCCACGAGTCAAGAGACAGGAGGTCTCACTCAGGGGTCAGAGGAGCCCCAGCCACGAGTCAAGAGACAGGAGGTCTCACTCAGGGGTCAGAGGAGCCCCAGCCAGGAGTCAAGAGACAGGAGGTCTCACTCAGGGGTCCAAGGAGCCCCAGCCAGGAGACAAGAGACAGGAGGTCTCACTCAGGGGTCAGAGGAGCCCCAGCCAGGAGTCAAGAGACAGGAGGTCTCACTCAGGGGTCAGAGGAGCCCCAGCCAGGAGTCAAGAGACAGTAGGTCTCACTCAGGGGTCAGAGGAGCCCCAGCCACGAGTCAAGAGACAGTAGGTCTCACTCAGGGGTCAGAGGAGCCCCAGCCACGAGTCAAGAGACAGGAGGTCTCACCCACCCTTTTTTTTTCTTTTCTCACTCTTCTTACGCACTTGCGGTTATGCACTAGCACTATAGAATAACGTTTGTGATAGTTAGAGTCATCAATGTGTGGAAGTGGAAAACTTCCTCTTAACAGTAGAATGACAATTTCCACAATATATGGGAGCTTGATTCACCTTATATATATTTTTTTTTTCTTCCTTCAGTATATGTGTGGTAGTATGCACTTGCACCTTAGGGATAACGCAATGGGATTGCTAGGTCTAATGCCGCGTACACACGATCATTTTTTGTGATGAAAAAAAAACGACGTTTCAAGTGATGAAACAAAACAACGTTTTTCAAACTTCATTTTCCAAAACGACGTTGAATACACACCATCGTTTTTCCAAAATGCTCTAGCAAAGCGCGGTGATGTAAGACACGTTCGACGGCACTCTGTTCCATTGAAGCTCCGTCTCATAACTTGCCTCTGAGAATGCGCGGCTTTAAAAATGTCATTTTCAACATCGTTTTGCCCACACACCATCACTTTTTATGACACAAAAAACAAATTTTTGAAAAACGACACAAAAAATTCAAGCATGTCCGATTTTTTTTGGGTCGTTTTTTTTAAGACATAAAACGACGTTTTGCCCACACACGGTGATTTTAAATGACGTTTTTGAAAACGTTGTTTTTTTTCATCACAAAAAAATGATCGTGTGTACGCGGCATTAAAGTGTTAAGGCCTCACCTTTTTTCTTTTTTTTTTTTTTTCTCGAACACATTATATATATACATATAGTGAAAAATTTCCTCTTGTCATTCTACTTAACAGTAGAATGACAATTTTCACAAATATATGGGAACTTGATTCCCTTTCCATCTTTCTTTTTTCTTAATATGTGTGGTAGTATGCACTTGCACCTTGGGGATAACGCAATGGGATTGCTAGGTCTTATGCCGCGTACACACGGTCGTTTTTTTCGATGAAAAAAAAAAACGACGTTTTCTGTGAAGTAAAAAATGACGTTTTTGAAACGTCACTTTTCAAAGACAATTTTGCATACACACCATCGTTTTTTCACAAAAAGCGAGGTTACGTTCACCACTCTTTTCTATTGAAGCTCGCTTCATAACTAGCTTCTGGGCATGCGCGGGTTGAAAAACGTTGTTTTGAACGACGTTTTTGCTACACACGGTGACTTTTTGTGAAACGACGTTTTGAAAAACGACACAAAAAATTCAAGCATGTTGGAATTTTTTTTTGGTCTTTTTTTATAAGACAAAAAACGACGTTTTGCCCACACACGATCAATTTAAATGACGTTTTAAAAAACGTCTTTTTTTTTCATCGCAAAAAACGACCGTGTGTACGCGGCATTAACCACTTAAGACCCGGACACTTACGCTGCTAAATGACCCAAGGTGTTTTTTACAATTCGGCGCTGCGTCGCTTTAACAGACAATTGCGCGGTCGTGCGACGTGGCTCCCAAACAAAATTTGCGTCCTTTTCTTCCCACAAATAGAGCTTTCTTTCGGTGGTATTTGATCGCCTCTGCGATTTTTATTTTTTGCGCTATAAACTAAAATAGAGCGACAATTTTGAAAAAAATCACTATTTTTTTACTATTTGTTATAAAAAAAATCAAATAAACTAAATTTTAGTAAAACATTTAGGCCAAAATTTATTTAGCCACATGTCTTTAGTAAAAAAAAAAAATCGTAATAAAAAAAATAGCTACCTAGCGGGAACAGCGACACTAATACAGCGATCAGAAAAATGATCGCTTAGTGACGCTGGCAATAGGGAGTGAAAGGGTTAACTAGGGCGGTGATCAGGGGTTAAAACTTTATTAGGGGGGGTGGGGGGGCTATCCTGAACCTAACACTAACTGTTTTTTACAGTGCCTGTCACACTGACACTAAATGCAGTGATTAAATCACTGCATTCAGTAACACTGTGACAGGGGGGTGGGGGGGGCGATCACAAGGGGTTAATATGCCTATGTGAGTGTGTGTCAGTGTTGTGTTGGTGCACACTTACTTGGCATGTCTTCTCTCATCAGCAGCGCTGGGAAACAGCGCTGCGATGAGAGATTACATCATTTCCTCCTTCCTGTGTAAACACAGGAGGAGGAAGTGACAGGCTGGGAGCGCGCTCCCATTGGCTGGGAGCGATCGCGGGGGGGGCGGAAAACACGGACATCCGCCCCGCTCGTCGGCGATCGCTCCCAGAGCCAGGGGGACCGCCGCACGCCGCGGAGGGGTCCCGATGGGACCCCCGAACCGCACTAAGGCGAGGACGTAAATTTACGCCCTTGTGCCTGTACGAGCCATGTTGTGGACGTACATAGGCGTGCGGGGGTCCTTAAGTGGTTAAAGTGTTAAGGCCTCACCCTCTCCTTTTTTTTTGTGTTTGTCTTTGGTACACATTAAGTATACACCTAAATTGGAAAATTTCCTCTTAACAGTAGAATGACAATTTTCACAAATATATGGGAACTTGATTCCCCTTCCATTTCCCTTTTTTTTGTCTTCTCTCTGCCCCCCCCCCCTCTCCCCCCCTTCACCTTGTGGCTATATCTTTGATAAGAAAATTTAGGGAGTACAGGCCTTGGACAACTAGGTCCAAGATGGGTGGAGGTAAAATCCAGTATCAGTGACTGTAGAACATTTTAATAAGGGAGTATATCTTGAGACTTTTTATGTTGTATGTATGTATGGTTATCGTGGTTATGTATTTATTGTAATGTTGGAAAAACTAATAAAATAATTTTGGGAAAAAAAAGGAGGTCTCACCCAGGGGTCAGATGACCCAGCCACAAGTCAAGAGTCAGGAGGTTTCACCCAGGGGTCAGATGCCCCAGCCACGAGTCAAGAGTCAGGAGGTTTCACCCAGGGGTCAGATGCCCCAGCCACGAGTCAAGAAGAGTCAGGAGGTTTCACCCAGGGTCTTTCAGAGGAGCCCCAACCAGGAGTCAAGAGACAACATACCTTACCCAGGAGTCAGAAGAGTGCCAGCCAGGAGTCAAGAGACAGAAGGTCTCACCAAACAGGGGTCAAAGATGAACCATCTAGGAGTCAGGAGACAAAAAGTCTCAACCAATGGTCAGAGGACCCCCAGCTAGGAGTCAAGAGACAACAGGTCTCACCCAGGGGTTCATTGGAGATGCCCAGCCAGGAGTAAAGAGACAGGAGGTCTCACCCAGGGGTCAAAGGAGCCCCAGCCAGGAGTCAAGAGACAAGAGGTCTCACCCAGGGGTTAGAGGAGCCCCAGCCAGGAGCCAGTAGGTCTCACCAAGGGTCAGAGGAGCCCCAGCCAGGAGTCAAGAGACAAGAGGTCTCACCAAATGGTCAGATGCCCCAGTCAGGAGTCGAGAGACAGACGGTCTCACCCAGGGTCAGAGGAGCCCCAGCCAGCAGCCAGGAGGTCTCACCAAGGGGTCAGAGGAACAACAGCCAGGAGTCAAGAGACAAGAGGTCTCATCCAAGGGTCAGAAATGCCCCAGCTGTGCTCATCAAAGGCAGCCACTGTGCCCATCAAATGCAGCCACTGTGCCATCAAACGCAGCCATTGTCCCATAAAACGCAGCCACTGTGCCATCAGATGCAGCCACTGTGCCAAACGCAGCCAGTGTGCCCATCATATGCTGCCACTGTACCAAATGCTGCCAGTGTGCCCATCATATGCTGCCACTGTGCCAAATGCTGCTAGTGTGCCCATCATATGCTGCCACTGTTCCAAATGCTGCCAGTATGCCCATCAAATGCTGCAATTGTGCACATTAAATGCTTCCAGGATGCCCATCAAATGCTGCGAGTGTGCCCATTAAATGTTTCCAGGGTGCCCATCAAATGCTGCCAGTGTTCCCATGATATGCTGCCACTGTGCCAAATGCTGCCAGTGTGCCCATCAAATGCTGCCAGTGTGACCTCCGCCCACTCGCTGTCTGCCCCGTCTTGGTGGGGGCATGGCTCCAATCAGGAAGCCTATTCAAGCCTATGGCTCCAATCAGGCGCTTCCAAAACACCACCGTCGCTGTAATTCATATGCCCGGTGCCCGACAGGGGGTCGGGCACATGAATAGGGGGCGGCAGCGGCGACCATAGATAGATTCATGCAATGCATGAATCTATTTATGTGAGTGAGCAGGAGAGGGGGACGGCGCTCCAGCGCACTTTATGGATGCACAGTCATGGTTCACACCTCTGATCCTCCCCACCAATCCCTGAGCAGGAAATTTCCCTTTAAAAGGCTGGCTCTTAAAGGGATTATTCACTTCAAGTAATAATGTTGCTGGGATTGCCCTTTATGAACCTTCCCATCCCCCGCACATTATATCTTTAGTGCAGGGCAGAGAGTTCTCTGCAAACAATTCATCTCAACTGTCACGGGAACAATTCCAGCAACAAGGTCTGACCTGTGCGGGGAACACCGACCCTGAACCCCACCCCTGAGGTGCGTGTCACCGAGACTCAGCGCCGCAAAATACCACATCTCCCCATTAATTATCTTTCATGTTTAAGTGCCACATTAAATTGAATTACTTCTCCACTTTTGATTAAAAATCTCCAAAAATATATATATATATTTTTTTTTTACTGCTATCAGCTGTTCGCGCCTCAGTGACAGGAGATCCGGCTTAATAGCATTTCCAGACGTTGCTCTGTGATTTTAAATGGCAGCGAGCTAACCTTGAGAAGATTGGTGGCGAGGCATAAAAAACGGCATTTAGTGGCTGTAATTCTGCGTCTTTGGAAGGAAAAGGAGAATGCGCGGGATACATAGCAAAGGTAATTACAGTGCCTGGAAAAAGTATTCATACCCCTTGAAATTTCCCACATTTTCTCATGTTACAACCAAAAACGTAAATGTAACGTCCACATTGTAAGTAGAATGTGTTTTATTTGAATCGATTTTTCATACGGAACTTCACTATGGTACGCTTTCTGTTTTAACCTCCTGGTGGTTGAATGGTGAATTACGCCCAGTAACATCCTGGTGGACTGAAAACCTTAGTGTCTCTCTCTGCTTGCTCTGGGGGAACATGTTCAACAAACTCACTCCTGGATGCCAAGGCCGTGGCTGGGCTATAGCCAATTGCTCTTTTTATCCTGCTTCTGATAAGCAGTCATTTCTTACTTCGGTGAAGGGATCACTTCCAGGCTATTATCTGTCACTGCGGTGTTGTACTATTGTGGATGTCCTCGCATATGCAACATAGACAACAATGGATGTGTTCAGATTTATGTGATGGACTTACTCTGTGCTGAATTTTAAAAGAACTGCTTTATTGACTGTTTTTATTTTCAGTTTTTTTATGTGGCGCAGCTTTGCTTTTATTTCTTGAAAAACGTAAATGTATTTTATTGGGATTTTATGCGATGGACCAACACAAAGTGTCACATAATTGTGAAGTGGAAGGAAAATGATACAAATAAATATGTGAAAAGTGTGGGGGGAGGGGCATTTGTATTCAGCCACATTTACTCTGATAACTAAAATCTAGTGGAACCAATTCCCCCCAGAAGTCACCTAATTAGTAAATAGAGCCCACCTGTGTGTCATTTAATCTCAATATAAATACAGCTGTTCTGTGAAGCCCTCAGAGGTTTGTTAGAGAACCTTAATGAACAAACAGCATCATGAAGGCCGAGGAACACACCAGACAGGTCAGGGATAAAGTTGTGGAGAAGTATAAAGCAGGGTTCGGTTATAAAAAAATCTCCCAAGCTTTAAAGATCTCACAAAGCTTCTGTTCAATCCATCATCGGAAAATGGAAAGAGTATGGCACAACTGAAAACCTACCAAGACACGGCCCGTCCACCTAAACTGACCGGGCCGGGAAAGGAGAGCATTCATTAAAGAAGCAGCCAAGAGCCCATGGTAACTCTGGAGGAGCTGCACAGGAGCTGCACAGCTCAGGGGGGAGAATCTGTCCACAGGACAACTATAAGTAGTGCTCTCCACAAATCTGCCCTTTATGGAAGAGTGACAAAAGAAGAAAGATTTTGGAGAAAGAAAGACATAAGAAGTCCTGATTGTAGTTTGTGAGAAGCCATGTGGGGAGGGGACACAGCAAACATGTGGAAGAAGGTGCTCTGGTCACCTGACACCAAAATTTAGCTTTTTGGTCTATAAACAAAACGCTATGTGTGGGGGGAAACTAACACTGCACATCCCCCTGAACACACCATCCCCACCGTGAAACATGGTGGTGGCAGCATCATGTGGTGGGGATGCTTTTCTTCAGCAGAGGACAGGGAAGCTGGTCAGAGTTGATGGGAAGATGGATGGAGACACAATACAGGACAATCTTACCCGATAGGCCGCGTACACACGAGGAGACATGTCCGCTGAAACTGGTCCGCAGACCAGTTTCTGCTGCGGACATGTCCGATCGTGTGTACGGCCTAGCGGACAGGTTTCCAGCAGACAAAAGTTTCTAAACATGCTTAGAAACTTGTCCGCTGGAAACCTGTCCGTCGGACATGTCCGCTGGTTAGTACGTCTAACCAGCGGACCGAAATCCTGCGCATGCGCGCGTCGAATTGATTCGATGCATGTGTGGAAGCATTGAACTTCCTGGATTGAGCAGCACGCGTCGGTGTCTTCTACATCACTGCGTTCTCTGTCCGCAGGGATTTTGGTCTGATGGTGTGTACACACATCAGGCCAAAATATCCCAGGAGACATGTCAGATGAAAACAGTCCGCGGACCGTTTTCATCAGACATGTCTCCTCGTGTGTACAGGGCCTTGGAGTCTGCAAAATACTTGAGACTGGGGGGGGGGGGGTGGAGGTTCACCTTGCAGCAGGACAACGACCCTAAAGTACATCCAGCTACAATGGAATGGATTAGATCAAAGCCTATTCATGTGTTAGAATGGCCCAGTCACAGTCCAGACCTAAATCCCATTGAGAATCTGTGGCAAGACCTGAAAATTGCTGATCACAGACGCTCTCCATCCAATCTGACAGACAGATATTTTACAAAGAAGAATGGGCAGAAATGTCCCTCTCTAGATGTGCAAAGCTGGTAGAGACACCCCCAAAAAGACTGACAGCTGTAATTTTCTGTATCTCCTGTCTGTTTTCAAACAATTTTACTTCATATCTCTCTATCTCCCATCTAATCAATGTTTTTAAACAATGTTACTTTGTATCTCTCTATCACCCGTCTGATCAATGTTTATAAACAATGTTGATTTTATATCTCTATCTCTCCTTCGGAACAATGGATTTTAAACAGTGTTACATCATATCTCGCTATCTCCTGTCCAATACATTTTTATAAATATTGTTACTTTGTATCTCTCTATCTTCCATCTGCTCAATGTTTATAAACAATGTTATCCTGTATCTCTCTATCTCCTGCCTGATCATAGTTTATAAACAAGGTTGATTTGTATATCTCTATCTCCCATCTAGACAATGTTTATAAACACTTTGTTAGCTGCTGTTTTTACACAATTGTTGGGAATCGCCTAAAAAATGCAAAAAGGAAGAAGAGGCAGGGGAGAAGAAGGAGCGGATATGCTACAGAAATCCTGTGTACTTTAATACAGTTTTTTGGGATGTGTTTCTTGTGTCTTCACCGGGTAAACGACACTCGGCTAGGACAAGATTCACTCTTTGACAATGTACATTTTTAGCACCAAACATGTCTGGAGTGTCCTCTGCTGCTGTTAAGTAAACAATAAAAGGTTGCTGCAGCCTGAAGTACGTGGTTCGTTTTCTCTTCTCCCTGGAGTGGGGCGAGCCGAGGCCGGCACCCGGGAACTTCTCAGAGGAGTGGAGCGAGCCAGGGCCGGCACCTGTGGACTTCTCAGCGGAGTGGAGCGAGCCGAGGCTGGCACCCGGGGACTTCTCAGCAGAGTGGAGCGAGCCGGGGCCGGCAACTGGGGACTTCTCAGCGGAGTGGAGCGAGCCAGGGCCGACATCTGGGGACTTCTCAGCGAGTGGAGCGAGCCAGGGCCGACATCTGGGGACTTCTCAGCAGAGTGGAGCGAGCCGGGGTCGGCACCCGGGGACTTCTCAGCAGAGTGGAGAGAGCCGGGGCTGGCACCCGGGGACTTCTCAGCAGAGTGGAGCGAGCCAGGGTCGGCACCCGGGGACTTCTCAGCAGAGTGGAGAGAGCCGGGGCTGGCACCCGGGGACTTCTCAGCGGAGTGGAGCGAGCCAGGGCCGGCACCCGGAGACTTCTCAGCAGAGTGGAGAGATCCGGGGCTGGCACTCGGGGACTTCTCAGCGGAGTGGAGCGAGCCAGGGCCGGCACCTAGGACTTCTCAGCAGAGTAGAGCGAGCCGGGGACGGCACCCAGGACTTCTCAGCAGAGTGAGGTGAGCCGGGGCCGGCACCCGGAGGACTTCTCAGCAGAGTGCGGCGAGAAGGGGCCGACATCTGGGACTTCTCAGCGGAGTGGAGCGAGCCGGGGGCGGCACCCGGGACTTCTCAGAGGAGTGGAGCGAGCCGGGGCCGGCACCCAGGGACTTCTCAGCGGAGTGGAGCGAGCCAGGGCCGGCACCCGGGGACTTCTCAGCTGAGCCGGTGAATCAGCCATTCACGTTGCTCGGCATACATAGACATCTTTATGTGAGTAATAATGTAGCGCTGGCCACAAGATTACATAATAATCATACACAATATTTCATATTTTTATCACAACATAAAAACGTTCCAAGTACAAAAAAAAAATTTTGTTTCCATTTCTTTTTTGCGCTCTGGCCGTAATAAATAAAGAAAATGTGTTCAGTGTCGTCCAGGTGTTGAGTTATTGTACAGATAATGTGAAAGTCATTTTTTATGGGAATTTTAGATTTGTATATTTGCCGTTTCTTAATTTTATTCAATTTGTAAATTCTCTTTATAGCGGCTCTCCGACAAGTGTAATGAGTCTCTCTACTGAATGACAGAAGAGATGGTGGCATAATTGTATTGGTAGAAGAAAAGTGCACGCTCTCTGCTGGTGCCGCCGAGGACGAACGCCACAAAGTAACGAGTAGGTATGAAGGTGAAATTTTCCCTGAACCCGAGCTGCAAAATTTTGTGGCTTTCAAATTGTCCTGTAGAACTTTTTTCTTTTTTCATTACATTTTTTTTCTATTACTTTTAGTATATTTTTTACAGGTTTTTTTTTGATTTACCTGAAACACATCAAAGTAAAAAATACTTTCAAAACTATTCTGACATTTATTTGACATTTTTTTTACAGCATGAACAAGAGACACTCAGGAAGCGACTCAAAGCCTTGGAAACAACCTTAACCATCTACCTACTGAAAGGAAGAGAGGAAAGATCCCTGGTGCCGAACGTCCATGGCGTCCTATTGGAAAAACAGAAAGCTGCGCTAATTACAAATAAACGATACAAAATTAAAAATAAAAATAAAGGCAGCAGCTTGCGTGCGATACACAGAGCCAAAATAGAAAAAGAAATAAAGCTGCACCACTATCCCTTTGAAAACGTCTGACTAATGATGAAACGCGTCCAAGAGGCACAGTGACGTCACCACGCTAAGGAGGAAGGGCTCTGCTAGATGCCGGCTGGCATTTGTTTTCTATGTTTGCATGTTTTTATCTGCTTTTGTAAGTACCTTTCTTACATTTTAAAATAAACATTTTACAGAATTACGCTATGGTGCACTCTCTCTCTACCCATGCTATCTGGATGAGCCTATGATTGTGCTGGAAGTTTCTCTCTGGAATCTGTACCCCTGTGAGTCCACTACAGTCTCCAAAGGCTGCGGCTGGGCTATAGCCGATTGCTAATCGAGCTTGTCCTTCTGATAAGTGGCTTTAAAACTCGGTGATGGGTCTTCACTTTAGTGTGGAAACTTAAAAGATATCATGGTGGTGTTGCCTTCAGGATTGACCATTTGCATGCACATTAAGTGCATATTGGGACTTTATATATATATATTATATATATATATATATATATATATATTTGAGCTTCAGTGGACATGGAGTCCTATGGTGGTATGAGAGGGACAACCTCAACTTGGGCTAACCGCCAGGCCACACCCCCAACACGTTTCACTCCACCCTCCCCAGTGCTTAGTCATGGGGATTACCCATCTACCTACTAGGAAGAGAGAAAAGATGCCAGGTGCTGCATCCAAGAAGTCCTATAGTGGTATGAAGAGAGACAACCTCAACCTGGGCTACCACCAGGCCACACCCCCAACATGTTCACTCCGCCCCTCCCCAGTGCTTAGTCATGGGGATTACCCATCTACCTACTGGAAGGAAGAGAGGAAAGATCCCTGGTGCCACACATCCACAGAGTCTTATGATGATATGAGAGAGACAACCTTAGCCTGGGCTACCGCCAGGCCACACCCCCATCATATTTCACTCCATAAACAAGAGACACTCAGGAAGTGACTCAAAGCCTTGGAACAACCTTAACCATCTACCTACTGGAAAGAAAGAGGAAAGATCCCTGGTGCCACACATCCATGGAGTCCTATGGTGGTATGAGAGGGACAATCTCAGCCTGGGCTCCTGGCAGGCCACACCCCCAATGTGTTTCACTCCGCCCCCCCCTGGAGCTTAGTCATGGGGATTAACCATCTACCTAATAGGAAGAGAGGAAAGATCTCTGATGCCACACATCCATGGAGTCCTATAGTGGTATGAGAAAGACAATATCAGCCTGTGCTCCTGCCAGGCCACACCCCCAATGTGTTTCACTCCGCCCCCCCCTGGAGCTTAGTCATGGGGATCAACCATCTACCTACTAGAAAGAGAGGAAAGATCCCTGGTGCCGCACATCCATGGAGTCCTATGGTGGTATGAGAGAGACAACCTCAGCCTGGGCTTTCACCAGGCCACACCCCCAACATGTTTGGCTCCATAAACAAAAGACACCCGGGAAGCGATTTAAAGCCTTAAAAAGCCTTGGAAATAACCTTAACCATCTACCTACTGGAAGAAAGAGATGAAAGATTCCTGGTGTCGCACATCCATGGAGGCCTATAGTGGTATGAGAGGTACAACCTCAACCTGGGCTCCTGCCAGGCCACACCCCCAACATGTTTCACACACGCCCCTCCCCAGAACTTAGTCATGGGGATTAAACATCTACCTACTAGAAGGAAGAGAGGAAAAATCCCTGGTGCCGCACATCCTTGGAGTTCTATGGTGGTATGAGAGAGACAACCTCAGCCTGGGCTAATACCGCCTGGCCACACCCCCATCATATTTCGCTCCATAAACAAGAGACACTCAGGAAGTGACTCAAAGCCTTGGAAACAACCTTAACCATCTACCTACTGGAAGGAAGAGAGGAAAGATCCCTGGTGCCACACATCCATGGATTTCTAAGGTGGTATGAGAGGGACAACCTCAGCCTGGGCTCCTGCCAGGCCACACCCCCAATGTGTTTTACTTCCCCCCCCCCCCCCCCCGGAGCTTAGTCTTGGGGATCAACCATCTACTTACTCGAAGAGAGGAAAGATCCCTGGTGCCGCACATCCATGCAGTCCTATGTGGTATGAGAGAGACAACCTCAGCCTGGGCTTCCACCAGGCCACACCCCCAACATGTTTCGCTCCATTAACAAAAGACACTCGGAAGGAAGACGATTTAAAGCCTAAAAATGCCTTGGAAACAACCTTAACCATCTACCTACTGATGGAAGAGAAAAAGTTTCCTGGTGCTGCACGTCCATTGAGTCCTATAGTGGTATGAGAGGGACAACCTCAACCTGGGCTCCTGCCAGGCCACACCCCCAACATGTTTCATTCCGCCCCTCCCCAGAGCGTCATGGGGATTAACCATCTACCTACTAGAAGGAAGAGATGAAAAATCCCTGGTGCCGCACATCCATGGAGTTGTATGGTGGTTATGAGAGAGACAACCTCAGCCTGGGCTCCTGCCAGGCCACACCCCACAACATATTTCACTCCACCCCCCCCCCCCGCGGCAGCTTAGTCATGGGGAGTAACCATCTACTTACTGGAAGGAAGAGAGGAAAGATCCCTGGTGGCGCACATCCATGGAGTGCTTTGGTGGTATGAGCGACAACCTCAACCTGGCTACCGCGCAGGCCATAACCCTCAACACGTTTCACTCCACCCCCCGGAGCTTAGTCATGGGGATCAACCATCTACCTACCGGAAGGAAGAGAGTAAAGATTCCTGGTGATACACATCCATGGCATCCTATGGTGGTTATGAGAGAGACA